>CAWUFW010015047.1:0-381458 GCA_963921515.1 Calotriton arnoldi | reverse complement strand
ACATATTTTTAATTTTTTAATAAAATATATAAACACACATTAATGATATTTGTAATAAAATAAAATACAATAATAATAAAAAACATTACCCACCCACAATAAATAATAATAAATAAACTTACCAAGTTTATTCCAAATGCTGTAAAATCCATTTTCTGCTAACACAATCCAAATATTAAAAAAACAGTTTCCCCCAAAAAATGGAAAAATACAACTGTAGCAAAAATTAATAATCCATGTAGCAAAAGTCCATAGGAAAACCATAAAAAACCCGAAAATGTATAAAATAGTAAAAAATGGTCCAGGAAAACCGAAAAATTTAAAGAAGTGTAACAAATATATTAGTCAATAAAACTAACAAACACTTCTTTAAAAAAAAAAACGACTCCTTCCGGTACGAAGAACTTCTGAAAATAAAAAGTGTCAAAACAAAAGCACATACATTCCCACCCACATAAAACCACACATAAACACTTACTAACAATACTACTAACTTTAAATTTGATAAAAATATACATTAAACACCGTAATCCTAACTCTCTAAACAGGCCTACACAATGTTAACAATACGCAAAAACACCACACGTAACTATAACATATAACATTTCCGAATATAACTAATAAACATCTAACTACACTAAACAGTATCTAACTAGGTTCAAAATTTATTTAAAACTTATTTAAAACAAAGAAAACAAACCTTACCTTTAGCGACGTGAAGTGTCTCCCAACCGCGAGCTTCTCTTCAACCAAAATGACACAAAACGACATAACCCGGTTACAAAATAGAAGGCCCAAAACCTAATAAAAAGTTTAACCATAGAAAATGTAACTCATTTAATGCAGTAAAATGTTACTTTACATAGAAAAAATGTACAACTATTTAAATAAAATAGTACAATTTATTTTGATTTAATTAAAAATTGTTACATAATGTACCTAATTTGTAAAATTATAAAAATAAATATTATAATAAATATAATATTTATTATTATAATTACAGAAAAAAATAAACACAATAAAACAATGTATAAAAAATTGTTATAAA
The DNA here is from genome assembly GCA_963921515.1 of Calotriton arnoldi. NCBI lineage: Eukaryota > Metazoa > Chordata > Amphibia > Caudata > Salamandridae > Calotriton > Calotriton arnoldi. Next base: position 380,410 of record CAWUFW010015047.1, on the reverse strand, counting down.
TGTTTTTCATGCATTATACAAATAATTTTCTGTTAAAAACTTGTTTTAAGTTGAAAACATTGTAAAAATAATTAATATTAATATTTTGAATATTAATATTAATTAAGAAATGTAATATGTATGTAACAAAAATATAAAAATGTTAAACATTTATATTATATGTAAACAGTTTGCACTTTCTTTGTATAAATATATACAATACCTATTACTGTATTAAATATAATTTAAAACACAACATTCTACTGTTTTGTTAATAATTAATATGTACAAAAAAAAATTAAAAAATATTGTAAATAGACATAACATATTTTCTGAAATATATGCACTAATATGTTTCTATTGAATTATAATGTAATAAAATATTTTACTGTATTATCCTACTCAAATTAATAAACAATAAAAATTATAACAACTACAATAAAAATGGTGTGGTTTTCTAATTATTTTTATTTTGCTTATATTATCTATATTTTACATATATAAAATACTATTTATTTTTACAAAGGGGTCGATTCCAATCTCGGTCGGTAGGGCTCCGAATCGGATTTGGCTTTACCGGATCCGAGTCGGAGGCTTTGTTTCCGACCGAGTCGTACTGAGGTCCGGACGCCCAAGTACGATGCGATTGAACGCGAAATCGCCGACCGACTCGTTTCCGGGTCTGAACCGCTCCGTCCGACTCGTTCGCACTCGATTCGTACCGCGCAATGGAGACGTTTTACGACCGAGCCAGTACGATGCACGATCTATACAGCCGGATCGAGTCGGAGCCTCCGACACGAAAAAGCTCTCGGAAGCGGACTTCGGGGGTCCGTGCCGGACCCCCCTTCACCCGTAGCCATACGAGTCGGACACAGGGGGGACCCATGGGTCCCCCCTATACATGCGTGTATGGTGCGGATGGCACCAATGCGTACCCACTACAGGGGGCCCCCTTGTGCGCAACGTACCCATTGAGTCAATGGGAGCCCATGTACGCGTCATACGACCGGCTCCCATTGACTTCAATGGGAGTCCGACCGAACCGAGTCCGGCAGCATACGGCCGCATCGTACTCGCTCGGACGGACTGCAGGGGTCCGGCTCGGTCGGAAAACAATCCGGATCCGGATCGGTCGGAGAGCTTTCCGACCCAGATCGGAATTGGCCCCAAAGATTATAATGAATAAATATTGTCAATTTATTAACTACCATTACCCATTTTTTAAATGCAAAATTATCTTATATATTTTTCTAGTAATACATTTTAATATATTAATAAACATATTACATAAAAATGTAATATTATTTATTATCCTACACTATACTTAATTAATGAACTATTACAACTCCAATATATAATAATTAAATACATTTACTGTACACTAACATATTTTTATATACTATTCCTACACCAATATAAATTAATTTGAGCAAATGCTGCACAGTGAACATAATTAATTTACTATAACCACTCCAATCCACATTAAATAAAGTAGGTGTTGGACACTAAAATTAAATAGTTCTATATTCCCACTCCAATATAAATTAATTAGGGTAAGTGCTGGAAACTAACATAAATAATTTACTATTCCCACTCCAGTCTATATTAAATTGGGGTAGGTGCTGGACAGTAAACATAAATAATTTACTATTCCCACTCCAGCCTATATTAAATTGGGGTAGGTGCTGGACACTAAACAAAAATAATTTACTATTCCCACTCCACTCTATACTAAGGGGCCGATTCCGATCTGGGTCAGAAAACTCTCTGACCGAGCCGGATCCGGAGAGATTTCCGACCGAGCCGGACTCCTACAGTCCGACCGAGCGAGTACGATGCGGCCGCATGCTGCCGGACTCGATTCGGTTGGACTCCCATTGAAGTCAATGGGAGCCGGTCGTACGACGCGTACATGGGCTCCCAGTGACTCAATGGGTATGTCACAAACAAGTGCGCCCCCTACAGTGTGTACGCGTCGGTGCAACTCGCACCGTACATGCACGTTTAGGGGGGACCCCCCTGTGTTCGACTCGTACGGCTACGGGTACAGGGGGGTCCGGCACGGACCCCCCAAGTCCGGCTCCGGGAGCTTTTTCGAGCCGGACGCTCCGACTCGATCCGGCTGTCCGACGCATCCATCGTACTCGCTCGGTCGGATAACATCTCCATTGCGTGGTGCGATTAGTTTCCGTACAAGTCGGTCGGAGCGGTTCGGATCCGGAAACGGTTCGGTCGGAACACACGCGTACATTCGCATCATACTCGCTCGGTCAGACAGCTGTACGAGTCGGTCGGAAAAAACGCGTACGGCTCGTACTTTTTCCGGCCGGATCCCGTTCGGAGAGCTTCCGACCGAGATCGGAATCGGCCCCTAAATTGGGGTAGGTGCTGGACACTAAACAAAAATAATTTACTATTCCCACTCCAGTCTATATTAAATTGGGGTAGGTGCTGGACAGTAAACATAAATAATTTACTAGTCCCACTCCAGTCTATATTAAATTGGGGTAGGTGCTGGACAGTAACATAAACAATTTACTATTCCCAATCCAGTCTATAATAAATTAGGGTAGGTGCTGGACACTAAACATAAATAATTTACTATTCCCACTCCAGTCTATATTAAATTTGGTAGGTGCTGGACAGTAACATAAATAATTTACTAGTCCCACTCCAGTCTATAATAAATTGAGGTAGGTGCTGGACAGTAAATATAAATAATGTACTATTCCCACTCCAATATAAATTAAAATAAACTATGTACTAATCACTAAACATTATTAATTACATCCCCCAAAATTATTTTTTTATAATCACTACCCAACCTTATCCCCTATAAACCCAAAAACCCACTCCTAAAAATAAATTTCAAATTTATAATTCTATAAAATTATTTATTTTTCAATAAAATCTAAGGGGCTCATTACGATGGCGGGCGGAAGCACAACCGCCGTGCTGGCGGATGCAAAAACCACCAGTTACCGCCGGCACGCAGCAGTCCACACGCCCGCCCAATTACGATGCGAAAAGTAGGCCAAACACCGCCGGCAAGCCAGCAACACCGTCCGCCATCAAAGTGCGCCCGTACACGTAGCGGCGCAGCCCAACTGACACACACCGTCCGACGAAACACGTCCCGCCCGGCGTATAAATTACGATGCCGCAAACAAACGGCTCCCACGGCCAAGAGATACCGTACGACAAACCGAAGCGGTAACACGGACGCCGAGCACGGACAACGAAGAAGCGGCTCCCCCGAGCATGAATCCAGCACTGCAGGCCCTCCCCATGCTCCTGCTGATGCACCACCAAGGACGCAACGTACCGCGGAGACGCAGGTAGGCACACACACAACAAGTGCACGCAAACAGCGCACACAGTGCAAGGGCGGAAAAGCGGACAACCCCTCACCAGCGCGTGTACACTACACATCCACCATTGCATCCACATATGACACACAGGCCAAATCGTAACATCGCGTAACACATGTGTACACACCACCTGGGACTAGGAACCAACCACCCCGTCACGGCCCCAAAGCGGCGATGACGCCGCCACACATGCGCACAACGCAGAGGCCAACCGCAGCGCCATGCATGCGTCGCACACAGACACAGGGACACAACCAAGCAGCACACACATCAGCCCCACCCCGAACGCACATGACACGTGACAGGCCTGCCACAGACATGTCCCCAACGCCCAATTCACGGACAACACCCAACGCCACACAACCGACGCACACATGTCAGTGAAGTCACGCAACAGCAGGACACACCCCAGTGTAACAAACATGGCGTAGCACACAGCGGCGGCAACACCAACTAGGAGAAGCAGGGCCCCTTCGGGAAGAGGAACGCCAGTACCACACTGAAACACCCATACCACCCTGCACATATGAACAAGACATATAAAACGGAACACCAAAGAGCCCGGGGACCGACAACAGGTGGCCCAAGAATAACATTCACACACAAGGCCCAACGCAGAGCGGAAAGGCAGCCTGCCGCCCACACAAGGGAGAGCAGACAGCACTGAATGACCTTCCATTCCAACTCCGAAACCACAGCCCTACGACAGAAGCCGGTGAATACAGCCATTGTCCAAGAATAGACCAACACAGGCATGCCGAGGAGACCGACCACAGGGCAGATAGCGCATATCACAGAAGCACACAACGGACGGGGAAGAAAGAAGAAAACACTCCCCCATGTCGGCCACATGCAAGTTAATTGGAAGGAGTCACACATCACTGACCTTGAACTGTCTGAGAAGCATGTGGGATGAGGGCCCGTGTCCTCCAAACAAGCCAACAGAACACAAGTCCTGTCTCCCTACGACTACACAGAGCTCACAGCAACCTCGGAGCGTGCACATTGCAGACTGCACACACAGCCGGAGCACGCCACCACAACGCACCGCTGCGAAATGGCAACAGCAACACACCTACCCAACTACGCCGAACAGCTCAAGCTGTACAAAACCAACCTGTTACATATATTGGGATGCGATCTCCTGTCCCTGCTGAACGTAAGTTACCGACTGACTTACCGCATCACATTGTTCAGCTGCGTCATGCCCGTCTTCTACTGTCGGAGGTGTCCCTACCAGCATCCCGTGGAGATATGCCTCTCCAACCCGGCATGTCTGAAGGCGGACCTGCTACCACTACTCCTCCCTCTGGACGCACACGACAGGGCCTGCTCTGCCTATGGGGGCATGGCGTATGTGGCCAACATCGCACCCGCACTGAAATGGGACCACTGTGCCTCCACACGACGGATCATCGAGAACAGCTACATCGAATGTCACCCAGCATGCCCCATCATGGTCCTCCAAGGGACAACTTACGAACAACACCTTGACAGCCACCATCCGCTACATTGGCTGGCAAACATGTACACCACCAATGACATGGAAGCCCTGCTGGACGGCATCGCATACCTGACAACCTGTAAATTCGTCGGACCACAACGCAGGTTCCCCGATTGACCTATGATGTCCAACCCCGCACCCATGCTTAGCTTCCGCACGGACTGGCCAGTCACCACCACAACAGCCATACCAAACGACCGGCAACTGTAACCACACCATCAACGACATCGCCATGACATCGGATATGACCGGGACATGCACACTGTTCCCCATCACATCCAGGAACACCGCATGCATCGTGGGAGGCAGTGGCATGGGCTCTGTGTATCGCACCCACATGGACGGAACTGCACGAACAACCAGGACACGACATGGATCCAGCGCCCATGGACACACACACCGCTCAGTGGACATGAATAGGTCGCCTGGAGTCTGTGGGTGCTGCACCCCTCCCACCCCCGCCCCGGGAATCCCATACCAGGACCTTTGCATGGACGACAAGTGCATACAACAACAACACGACACCAGTGACTGTGACATGTCCAGTAACCACCACAGTGCAACAACAAGTGGCACGCCGCTGCATGCACGCAAGCACATGCCCTGATGTCATCTCACATGCACGCGTGCATGAGGAACAACCGCAGCAAACCTGTCACATGGAACTGAGATGGACTGTGCCCATGATGCCAAGCGGTCTGGTAGGCTACATGTATACCGTCTGTGTCAAAGTCCGCAGCTCCGCAGCTATACGTAAATGTACATTAGCACAGCCTTGGCCAAGCAGATGTCACTCTGAAGCCCACATCCCACATGCAACAGCCAATCACATGTAACCCCACACCCTATCCCATTTGCAATCATGCTCAGTATATCCTCAACATGTATTCCGCTGCCAGTAGTGTCCACTATACTGCACCACAGAGGACAGAAGACTCAATATAATGTTTGAAACCAAAACTGTCTCCGCTGACTCATTTCACAAGTACGAATGAGAGAGGATGAGAGTATGTGAAGTACACGGCAGTCGTGACATGACCATGTAGTCCACTGGTATTGGATGTCAACGCAAATGAGTAGCACAACTGTGGAAGACACACATGTGTCGTGTGAAGTCGTATGGACGCAGTGCTCAGGTGGGTGGGTGTGACGGGTAGATGCGCACATGCCAAGTTGGAGCACGCCGTGTTGGGAGGGCTCATGAACAGTACACCACCGCTTCCCTGGGCATTGTGAGAGGACACCTGTCGGGGGGAGTGAACACGTGTGTGCACAGCAGCCGGGCACACGTACAAAGCGGTACCAGGCGCACCTCAGCCCACCCTCTGTGGACAAGCTGGATCCTGTTGTGCGCCCGCCATGCCCCTTGACAAGGCACACACAGCCCCAGTCGACCAGGTGTAACCCCAACATAGTCAATCCGCACAGGCGATACAGGGCACGGGATGGCAGTGGAGCATGGTGTGTGAGAGGTCTCCTCGCGCTCCTCCTGGTCATATCACGCAGGCAATAGAACCTCAACGTCTAGCATGGCACAAGTCAAATGGAAGTGTAGGGGGACGCACCACAGCACGAGCAGCACTGACATCACGGGAGGTGGCTCGCACCATCCCATCCATTGCCCATTATACCAACCACGCCACATGCCATTGCGACTAAGTGCAAGCGCGTGCGCCACCACCCCCGAGCCCTCCCCAGAGAGGCCAAAGAGTGAATGTGTGGGCCATCAGTCACAGACGGACGCAGCCTGGCCGCAAGGGCAGCCACAGCCACTGGGTGTCGCAGGTGGCGGATCCGGAAGGCGAAGACTGTGATGCATAGTCCATGCAGGCCGGGTCTCCATTTGGGGCACCACGCAGGTGGACGGCGTCCCGCAACACATCATACCCTGAGACAGCCCACTCATGCAACTGGACCCACACATACACTCCTTCCCTCTCTGGTGCGAGCTTGGGGCTGCCTGTGCAAGCGCTAGCCTCGCAGGTGCACATGCATATTGGGGGAGCGAGGGGAGGACATGAGGGCTGGGGCAAAGATGACTGTATCACTGTCAGTGAGTACAAGGGATGACCCAGATGTGGAAAGGAAGAGACGTGTCCCGTGTGTACTGCAACTAGTCGCCAATCCAACTACCCCCCCATGTCCGGAATGTAAGCCCGCACCTACGCCCGCCCATCCGCCACATCGAACATACCACCAGCACGACAACCTTCCCATTCGAAACACTGACTGGGGGTGGCGACCAGTGAACAATCATGTGTAGCCTACCCACGCGTACATGTGGGCCCTCCATGATCCATGTCACCTGCGGCAAAGTCATGACATGCGCAATGAGGGAAGTGAGGAGAGCTGTCCGCCCCACGCACAGAAGGTGCATCAGCTCCACAGACCCAGCAGCGAGTCCAGCAGGGGTCACATGTGCAGGGGCAGCTGTACCTGGTGTGAAGGCACATGCATATAGACAGCACATCGACCAATGTGTAGTCTGCCCACATCTACAGTCCATCATCATGCGGACATAGGAATTGAACACAGGGCAACACATCTTAGTGGGTGCACCCACCGTGACCAACAATGCGCAATCATCGACGTACCCGCCCTGTGCATGGCCCCCACCCAACGGAGGCACATCCAGTGCCACCATCCCACACACACAAGCCTTCCACGGAACATGCTGTGTCCAATGGTCAGTACAGAGTCAGCGCCCATCTGGTGGATCCTGAACAGGAGACACATGCACACACATGCCAGCTCCCACTATGTACGTCTGCCACCTGGCACGTGCAATGTAACCTCTCACCTGTGACGTGTGACTGCAAGCACACAGCCGTCTTGGCATGGGGCTGTCAATGTGGACACCTGTCAATGTTTCGGGAGGTGTGATCCGTACAGTGCTGTACATAGGGTGCAGTGCTGACACCTACTACTGTCTCATATCCCCTCGTGCCACAGGTCCCACTTGTTTTGGCCGCTCAGCCTGTGCCCACATCGTCGTCGTCGTGTGCCATACTCATCCAGCCTCGGAAGCAGTTCCATGCTCAGCAGACATTCATGTTGCCGTGGCGTTGCCGCTTGACGAATATGCAGTCAGTCCCCATCAGCACGCCCCGCAAGTCATTGGGGCCTAGATCCCCATGTGCATGCACATGGCAGTGGTCTGTATCACTAGCCATTGCCATTGTTGGGAGACCTGTGTAAGTGTATTGTGGCCGTGCCGTCCCAGCTTGACAGCTGGGCTGTGGCTCATGTGCTTGCTCAGTCATGTCAGTGATGTGTATGCGAAATTGCTATGTGTCGTGTTGCTTTGACATGTGTCCACTGCCATTTTCCCTAGGCGGAGACCGAACATTGACCGCCCATACCAATTGCTGGCGGACATGGACGATACAGAGGTCATTAGGAAGTTTCGGCTGGACAGGCCAACCCTGCATCGACTGTGTGCCATGTTAGAACCCCATTTCCGTCCCCGCAGGGTGTATCCGACAGCTGTCACCCCCACGGCTAAGGTGATGGCCACCATGCATTTCTTCGCCACTGGGTCATTCCAGCACACAGTGGGCAGTGGAGGAGGGATGTCCCAGCCCATGTTCAGCAAGGTGCTGAGGGATGTACTGGCAGCCATGATGCTGTACCGAAACAGGTACATCCGCTTCCCCAGGGCTCGTGAATTGGCGGCAGTGAAGGGTGCATTCTATGCCCTTGGCAGAATCCCACACGTCGTTGGAGCCATTGACTGCACACATGTTGGCCTTGTTCCACCACAGGCCACTGAGCACCTGTACCGCAACAGGAAGCACACGCACTCCCTGAATGTGCAAGTGGTGTGCCTTACGGACATGGTGATCACCCACGTGTGTGCAAAGTTCCCAGGCTCGGCCCATGACGCACACATAATGCGCAACAGCATCTTGCCACGACTGATGTCCAATCTGCAACAGGATCGTGGCTGTATTGTCGGTGAGTATGTGGAGTGGTGTAGCGTGCTGGTTGTGCGATGCTGTCCCCTGTCCAGTTGGAATAGCAACGGTTCTCTGTGTCCCTCACACCCAGGTGACTCTGCGTACCCGAATGGGGCATGGCTGCTCAGTCCATTGAGGAATCCTCGCACCCCAGCAGACGATCGCTACAATGAGGCACATGGGAGGACCAGACGTGTGGTCGAGCGTACCTTTGGCCTCCTCAAGTCCAGGTTCAGGTGCCTGGACCGCACCGGGGGTGCGCTGGCGTACTCCCCACAGAAGGTGTGCCAGATAGTGGTGGCGTGCTGCATGCTGCACAATCTGGCCATTCGGAAGCAGATCCCCTCATCGTGGATGACGGAGATCAACCAGGGCCCCAGCCCGCAGACCAGGACAGCTCGAGTGAGGAGGACAGCGGAGAGGAGGAAGCTGGTAATGTGCGGCAGCAGCTCATCGCCCGCTACTTCACTTGACGGTGAGTGTCCATGTACGACGGCTGATGTGGCTGTATCTGTGCAGGTGTGTGTGTGCTGTGTCAGGGTGGCCGTTTGTTCACTACGTGCTGTGTGTCAACGCTCCATGGCCAGGGTAGTATGCCACTGTTGGTGGCTGTGGCATTGTGCCCTATTGCTCTGTGCGATGTGTGTACATTGCTTGTAGTTGTTGACATGTACTGTGTGATGGGTGTGTGACACACTCATTGAATGTGCTCCTGTTCTGTCTCCCACCCCTAGGTCCCTACAGGCCCTCCAGTTCCATTGCCATGCCACGCATCAGGTGCCTTTCCGCCCAAGGTGGCCGTTGTATTCCGTACAAATAAAACACAGGGCACAAACAGCAGTTTGTGTAAGAGGTGCATTTATTTCAAACTGTGACATGTGATTGTGTGTAAGGTGATGACAAAAGTGGTGCGTGCAGTGACAATGAGCTGTCGGTCATGGCTGCGTGATGCTCAGGGTGTACCCACTGGTTCTATGTCCATAGTCCAACACACACATGCCATCCAGATGGCTGTGTGGAGTGGGATCGTAGTCCAAGTCAATGCAGTGGCTGGTCAAGGAAGGCTGGCTGGCTGCCTCACTTGCGTCTGGAGCGTGCGAAGTCCTCCCGGGAGATCTGTTTCCTCTTCGGACGGCCCCTTCCACGTTTGCGAGGGGGTGCCTGCTTGCGACATGCTGGTGGTTGAGGTGTGCTCACTGGCTGTGGACGCAGGGGAACTGGACACTGCTGCTCGACCCTGCGCCCCGGCAGGTGGTGGCGGCGGAGGGGGAGCTGCTGTCCCTGGCTGTGACCTCACCGCCACCACCAGCTGGCCCATGAGGTCCACGAGTTGGCCCATACGGGCGTCCATGGACCTCAGCACCCCCAGCACCTCACGCGTGTCCGTAGCTGACCTGGCCCATTGTCCTTGGGCCTCTTCATAGGCCCCAAGGACTCTGGCCATTTGAGGCAGGGCATGGCTCCCAGGGGAGGCTGGCGTTTCCCTGACCCTGCTCCTCCTACCAGTCCTGCTGCCACCGGCCTGCCCACTAGCCACATTGCTCACCACGGTCCTCGCTGTGGCTCCCAGGGTGGATCCAGTCGGCCGGGCCACCACCTGCGCTGGGGCTGGTGCCAGCGAAGACGTGGTGGTGGTGGCGGCGGTGGTGGTCGGTGCGGCGATGGTGGCGGTTGCGGCAGTGGTAGTGGCCGCAATGACCGTGGGTGTGGCCGCAACGACAGTGGCAGCAGGGGGCTGGGAATGTTCAGCAGCCCTGGATGATGGGTTGGTGGGTAGGAGGGGTCCTGGGGAGCGGCTGGGCCCTGCCACACCAGATGGGCCTGCTTGGTGGTCCGTGTCCGAAGAGGAGGACAGATCCTCCACATCCGTGTGTCCTCGTTGGGGGCTTGTAGGCTGGCTGTGCTGGCTGCTGGCTCCATCCCCAGCATCCAGCAGTTCGTCACCTGTGGAGAGAATGAGATTTGTTATTGTGTTGCACCTTGCGAAGTATGTATTTGTCGTCTGACATTAACAGTTCGTGCAATCTCGTACATGGGTTTCCCGGAGGCGTGTGTGTGGCTGTACCATTTGTAGTTGTGTGTGCTTGGCAATGGGACTGTGTGCTGTGCACATGTGGCATGGGACGGATTGGCCATGCCGATGGGTGTGTTGCTGTGCCCCTACTTATTGTGACTCTGGTGTATGCGGGCTCCTGGCCCATCCTGGGTCTGGTTTGTACTTTGCTTTTGGGGTTCAAATGGAACGCTTAGGAACGCATATGGCAACATGGGGGCCATGCCCCAGATTCGCATTTGGGAGGGAATCTGCTTTTGGGGTTCAAATGGAACGCTTAGGAACGCATATGGCAACATGGGGGCCATGCCCCAGATTCGCATTTGGGAGGGAATATGCTTTTGGGGTTCAAATGGAACGCTTAGGAACGCATATGGCAACATGGGGGCCATGCCCCAGATTCGCATTTGGGAGGGAATATGCTTTTGGGGTTCAAATGGAACGCTTAGGAACGCATATGGCAACATGGGGGCCATGCCCCAGATTCGCATTTGGGAGGGAATCTGCTTTTGGGGTTCAAATGGAACGCTTAGGAACGCATATGGCAACATGGGGGCCATGCCCCAGATTCGCATTTGGGAGGGAATATGCTTTTGGGGTTCAAATGGAACGCTTAGGAACGCATATGGCAACATGGGGGCCATGCCCCAGATTCGCATTTGGGAGGGAATATGCTTTTGGGCTTCAAATGGAACGCTTAGGAACGCATATGGCAACATGGGGGCCATGCCCCAGATTCGCATTTGGGTGGGAATATGCTTTTGGGGTACATGCTGTGAGCCATGGGTGCCGAACGTGACATGTGTTGTGGCAGCATGACAGTGCATGGTTTGAGGTGTGTGCATGCTTGACATGGCCTGCATATTTGCTGTCTGTTGTGATTACTGGACATGGCATTGGACACATCGTTATGAGTGAGTGATGGTTGTGTGCCAGCCAACGTATTGCAGTTGTCCCATCTCCTTGGTGTGCGTGCTGCCCTGTGCCATGTGCATCACTGCAGTGCTCGGGGGGTGTGGCCCATGTTGTGTGTTGTTGCTCACAGTGTGTCGTGCGCTTCATTGACTTCTGGCACATGGTTGGTCATGGGCATGTATCTTAGCGTGACTGCTGTATGTGTGGCAGCTGTGCGGATGACATGCCTTTCATGAGACTGGGGCTGACGGATGGGATGGATGGGATGTTGTATGTGCATGGTGTGTCTGTGTGTTTGATGGGTTCAGTGGTGTTCGTGTGCATTTATGTTGTTCCGCTCTGTTGCGTCTAGTGTTGTTTGTCTTACATAGGCGTAGTTGTGGGGTGTGTGGTTGACAGGGAGTAGGGGCTACATGGACAGGACTTCAATGGTGTTTTGGTTGTGTGTGATGAGTTGCACAGTGGCTGCCGTGTGGTACTATATTCAGTGTGGCTTGTGCATGAAGACGTGGCTCCTTGGGTGTTGCTATGTCTGTGATGGGTCATGTGGGGTGTGAGTCTGTTGTTCATTTCTGTGTGCACATTGTTCACTTGTTCGTGACGGTGGGCGGTGCTGCGTGTTCGTCTGCTACGTGACATGTCCCATGTGTTGGTCGTGTTCCGGTCCTCATGCCTCCAGTAATCCAGCCCTGTCCAGTTTCCCACCTGCAGGTTGTTCGTGCGTGCACTGTACTGGATGCCACATGGTTCTAAGCGGGGGTGCTCCATGTTGCAGGTCTGTGGGGGTGGGGGGGTGTTGTGGGTCGTGGGGGTGGCTGGACACCCACTGACACCGATTGCTGTGGACCGTGATGTCTGCCTTTCGGCTGTCGTGGCACTGCGGTGGCTGACACGTGGCTGTGGGGTGTGGGGGATGCTCCTCCTTGCTGTGCTGTGGGACTAGGGGCCTGGTGTGTGTTGTACTTGGGCTGTCCACCGTCCCACCCACTGCACTTTGTGTTCCTGCCACTTACCTGTTACTTGTCGGTTAGTGCAGCTGTGGCGGACACATGGGTGTGGTGGGTGCTCGTTGTGGCGCTTCTGGCATATTTGGGGACCTGTTGGTGGTTACGTGGCTGGCTGAGTGTACACATGTCCCCACGCATCTTACAGTTGTTCTGTTTGGGCTGTGTGTGGTGGTGTCTGTTGCATGTGTGTGTTGTGTATTGTGTGCTGGACATGGGGGTGTTTGTCCCTGGGAGCTGTGGCATGGTGGTAGTGCATGTGAGTACATAGCGGTGTGCTGATATACATTAGTTTGTACTTACCAGCCTCCACTCCCCCTGCTAATCCGGCGAGGATCTCGGGATGTATGATGACTCGCACCTTCTCCTCCCACGCTTTGAAGGTCTTGAAGAGCGCGGGATTCCCTCCGCCAGTGACGGCAGCCAGCTCTCTGTTTTTGCCCTCCTTCTTCTTGACCAGGCTCTTGACGTCATTCCACCATTTGTTTATTTCTCCTCTGTTCCTGGGCAGGGTCCCGACTGCATTGACCTGGTCTACGATCCGGTTCCACATTCTGTTTCTGGTGGCTAGTGGTGTGTGCTGGACCATGTTCCCATAGATTTGTGGGTGCACCTTGATGATCTCGTCGACCATGACCGTCAGCTCAATGGGCGTGAACTTGGGCATTCTTTGTGGTGCCATGGTGTTTGTGGTGCTGGTGCGGTGTGTGTTGTGTAATGTGCAGGGGGTTTGTGGTGCCGGTGTTTGGTGGTGGTGGTGGTGGTGGTGGTGGTTGTGATGTGTGCGTTTCTGTGGTGTGCTGCTGTCCTTGCTGTGTCACTGTGTCCTCTCCTCTCCTCTCTGGTTTGCAATGTTGCAAGGGGTTGTGGTCTGTGGGAGTGCTGTTTTTGTACTTACCTATGTGGGTGTGTCCTCATGGTCTGTTGTTTTCAGGTGTTTTGTGTCTGGGGTTCTGGCCTTTGTAGTTTTTGTTTGTCCAGGGGGGGGGTGTTTTCGGGATGTGTACTGTGCTTGTGTATTTGTGCGTGCCTTGCTGTGTGGACTTGTTGGCCATGTTGTGTGCTATTGGTTTTGTGAGCGGATGGTTTCTGTGCAGGGACGTGGGCGCCATGGCTTCTGCCGTGTCGATTCTCATCGGCGTTGTTTGCGCTGGCGGGCGGTATATTTGTAGTTTTCCCGCACTCATGGCGGTGCGATCGTAATCTCACGTGCGGTGTGTCGGCCGTGAGGGCGGGCGGTTTTGTGTTGTCGTGCGTGTTTCCGTCCGTGGCGGGCGGTTTGACTCCAACTCGGACGATGGCGGGCGGTATCTTGTGTGATTTTTCCGCCGATGGCGGTTTTCGGTTTGTGTAATCGTAATGGCGTGGTCGGTGTTCAGACGGTGTGTGCGGGCGGATTTTTGCCGCTTCCATGCCTGGCGGATTTTTTTACGCCGGGTATCGTAATGGGCCCCTAAATTTTTCAATTTCTTTAATAATATTTAATTAAATATATATATTTTTAAAACACTCCGCACCCTTATCCCCTAAAAACCAAACATCCCGCTCCTAAAAATATTTTTCAAATTTAGATTTCAATATTATATTTTTTTTTAGGAATTCTAATTTTATTAAAAATTTTCATAATATTTAATTTTAAATATATATTTTTAAAACACTCCCCACCCTTATCCCCTATAAACACAACAAGCCGCTCCTAAAATTAATTTTTAACTTTAAATTTCCATATAATTATTTTTTTTTTTAAATAAATTATAAATTTTTAAAAATATTAATAATATTTAATTTAAAATATATATTTTTAACACACTCCCCACCCTTATCCCCTATAAACCCAACATCCTACTCCTAAAAATATTTTTAAATTTAGATTTCAATATTATTATTTTTTGGGGAATTAATTCTAAATTTATTAAAAATTGTAATAATATTTAATTTAAAATATATATTTTTAAAACACTCCCCACCCTTATCCCCTATAAACCCAAAATCCCGCTCCTAAAATTATATATATTTTTTTTTTATAAATTAAATTATTTAAAATATAAAAAACATAATTTTAATACATTCCAAATAACATGTTAAAACACTTAGGGGGTCATTACGATGGCGGGCGGAAGCACAACCGCCGTGCTGGCGGATGCAAAAACCACCAGTTACCGCCGGCACGCAGCAGTCCACACGCCCGCCCAATTACGATGCGAAAAGTAGGCCAAACACCGCCGGCAAGCCAGCAACACCGTCCGCCATCAAAGTGCGTCCGTACACGTAGCGGCGCAGCACAATTGACACACACCGTCCGACGAAATCACGTCCCGCCCGGCGTATAAATTACGATGCCGCAAACAAACGGCTCCCACAGCTAAGAGACACCGTACGACAAACCGAAGCGGTAACACGGACGCCGAGCACGGACAACGAAGAAGCGGCTCCCCGAGCATGAATCCAGCACTGCAGGCCCTCCCCATGCTCTTGCTGATGCACCACCAAGGACGCAACGTACCGCGGAGACGCAGGTAGGCACACACACAACAAGTGCACGCAAACAGCGCACACAGTGCAAGGGCGGAAAAAGCGGACAACCCCCACCCCCGCGTGTACACTACACATCCACCATTGCATCCACATATGACACACAGGCCAAATCGTAACATCGCGTAACACATGTGTACACACCACCTGGGACTAGGAACCAACGACCCCGTCACGGCCCCAAAGCGGCGATGACGCCGCCACACATGCGCACAACGCAGAGGCCAACCGCAGCGCCATGCATGCGTCGCACACAGACACAGGGACACAACCAAGCAGCACACACATCAGCCCCACCCCGAACGCACATGACACGTGACAGGCCTGCCACAGACATGTCCCCAACGCCCAATTCACGGACAACACCCAACGCCACACAACCGACGCACACATGTCAGTGAAGTCACGCTACAGCAGGACACACCCCAGTGTAACAAACATGGCGTAGCACACAGCGGCGGCAACACCAACTAGGAGAAGCAGGGCCCCTTCGGGAAGAGGAACGCCAGTACCACACTGAAACACCCATACCACCCTGCACATATGAACAAGACATATAAAACGGAACACCAAAGAGCCCGGGGACCGACAACAGGTGGCCCAAGAATAACATTCACACACAAGGCCCAACGCAGAGCGGAAAGGCAGCCTGCCGCCCACACAAGGGAGAGCAGACAGCACTGAATGACCTTCCATTCCAACTCCGAAACCACAGCCCTACGAAAGAAGCCGGTGAATACAGCCATTGTCCAAGAAAAGACCAACACAGGCATGCCGAGGAGACCGACCACAGGGCAGATAGCGCATATCACAGAAGAACACAACGGACGGGAAAGAAAAAAGAAAACACTCCCCCATGTCGGCCACATGCAAGTTAATTGGAAGGAGTCACACATCACTGACCTTGAACTGTCTGAGAAGCATGTGGGATGAGAGCCCATGTCCTCCGCACAAGCCAACAGAACACAAGTCCTGTCTCCCTACGACTACACAGAGCTCACAGCAACCTCGGAGCGTGCACATTGCAGACTGCACACACAGCCGGAGCACGCCACCACAACGCACCGCTGCGAAATGGCAACCGCAACACACCTACCCAACTACGCCGGACAGCTCAAGCTGTACAAAACCAACCTGATACATATATTGGGATGCGATCTCCTGTCCCTGCTGAACGTAAGTTACCGACTGACTTACCGCATCACATTGTTCAGCTGCGTCATGCCCGTCTTCTGGCGTGGTCGGTGTTCAGACGGTGTGTGCGGGCGGATTTTTGCCGCTTCTATGCCTGGCGGATTTTTTTACGCCGGGTATCGTAATGGGCCCCTTATATACAAAATATTACAAAATATACAAAAAATCATACAATACTACACTTTATCGATATTTTCACACTACGATATTATGACATTCGATATATTATACTTCGATATTTTACTACACATGCCAATGTCAACATTTTTGATATCGATATACAAAACATCGATATTTTGTACCATCGATATTTTACATTCGATATTTTGGTATCTCAATATAAAAATTTCGATATTTTGACTGCTCACCAGGGTAGTTATAAGGTTGCTCAACCAGAAATAGCTAATATCCCTAAAAGCCAAACTTTAGAACATCCTAAATCTTAACTGCTAAGATAAAACTGTTTTGTGCCGCAAGTGGAAACCTTACCTGTTCATGCAATTCGATCATGAGACCCAACAGTCAACTAACATGGGCCCATGGACTACTAGCAAATAGTCTTGACAAATTTAAATTCAACTGGATCTTCCAAAAATATAAAAGCTGTATGTTTAAGAAATCAAGAAAACAATTGTGTCATACCTAAAGACTGACCATATCATATGGTAAGAGATAGCCAGAAAGGATTCTTACTACTTGTAATTTCTCTTCATAATTCATATCACTCCTTTTAAAAGTGTGCTGTGGGGTTATTTGCTGCTCGTTACCAATCATTTTGTTCTTCATTGTAATTATAAGCACAACCATGGGAAATGTGTGTTAACTACAATAGATGTATTATTTTAAATAAGCATGGTTTGTTTTGAAGTGATTGTCTTTCAGGTGCTGTATTGTGCCATGAGGTTAACCTCTGCTTGCAACAACAGTCTGTCGTTTGTGTCTTGAGGAAAGGTTTGCAGTCATGTTAGTCCTGTTCAAAAATCCAACAGTTACTCTACTTTGCATGTCTCTTTCTTGACTAAACACAATGGTATGTAATACTGTAAAGTTGAGAAGCTTTGTAAGTCAGAGAGATTTCTGAAGAGGAATTATGGGGTCGATTACGATGGCGGTCGGAAAAACATACCGACCGCCATGGTAGCGGCAAAAAACCGCCCACATGGCCAACGGGAAAAACGCCGGATACATTACGATGAACCGGCACAATAATCCATCCGCGGCGGCGGGAGACAACGAAAAACCACCCGCACTCGCCGGACCAGCTGGAAATCCGACCGCAACGGCCGGATACTCAGCGGAAAAGCCAAGAACCGCCGCCATGCACACGGAGTAACCGCCCGTGACATTATGACATCCCCGCTACCACCATGGTACCTACCTATGAATCCGACCGCATCGTGCGCGAACAGTGATGAATCCGATAGGCGGCGGAAGGGCTGCAGCATAGCCACCGCTGCCGAGGAACCGCTGCGGAGGATCCGCAAAAAAAATGGCGGACGTAGAAAAAACACGAAAAAAAATACAAACACACTGAAGTAGACCTGTCCCAATACAAACCAAAAGTGCCCAATGACAACAGCCCCAGAAATTTCAAAATAACCAATCACAGGACAACACACACAACACACCTGACAGCAACATACCAGCTTGCCACACCCCCCATAGCCGAGCATAAAACCAGCCCCTCCCTGACCACAATCCTTTGCTACACTCCACAACTGAAGGTCCCAACCCCAGAGAACAAAAAAGAGGCAAACCTGCACACAGCACCACCACAACACACACACCACCTACACCACCCACAACACCCACAACACCCACACAACTGCACCACAGAACATCTGCACAGCACACACCATGGCACCACACAAAATGCAAAAATTCACTGATTCAGAGCTTGCAGTCATGGTAGATGAGATAATAAGAGTTGAACCACAACTCTATGGCAACATGGTCCAACACACCCCATTAGCCACAAGAATCCAAATGTGGGTGAGGATAGTCAATAAGGTCAATGCAGTAGGGACCACCCCCCGCAACAAGCAGGAAATACAGAAGCGGTGGCATGACCTTAAGACCGTGGTGAAGAGGAAGAGGGCCAAGAACCGTCAGCTGGCTGACGGGACTGGTGGAGGCACTCCCATCCCACCCAAACCATACAGTCCGTGGGAGGAGAAGGTCCTTGGAATCCTACATCCAGAGAGTCTTGAAGGAATCCGCGGGGGACTGGAAGCTGGTAAGTACAAACCAATGTATATCATCACATTGCCATGTACCGTCTTGCACAAATTCAAACCTACAACCCCTAGGCCAAAGGACATTCGTCTGACCCACAATACCCAAAACAGGTCACACAGATGTAACCACCACTCAACCTGATAAAGCACAAAGCTAAACAAAACCAACTGGGATGCATGTGTACAGACAAAAAGCACTACAACACACACCAGGCCCCCATCTCCCACCCCTCAGCAGGATGGAGCACCACACCCAGAAGCATGTGTCAGCCATTGAACGCTCCCCCACCACCTAACAGGTAGGTAGCCATCTTCACAGGGATGGGGAATGTGTATCTGGAG
This sequence comes from Calotriton arnoldi, assembly GCA_963921515.1. Classification (NCBI taxonomy): domain Eukaryota; kingdom Metazoa; phylum Chordata; class Amphibia; order Caudata; family Salamandridae; genus Calotriton; species Calotriton arnoldi. The sequence continues at coordinate 361,317 of CAWUFW010015047.1, read as the reverse complement.
GCAGCACTACAACTCCCAACAGGCCCCCTCTCACACCCCTCAGCAGGATGGAGCACCACACCCAGAAGCATGTGTCAGCCATTGAACGCTCCCCCACCACCTAACAGGTAGGTAGCCATCTTCACAGGGATGGGGAATGTGTATCTGGAGGCAGCACTACAACTCCCAACAGGCCCCCTCTCCCACCCCTCAGCAGGATGGAGCACCCCACCCAGAAGCATGTGTCAGCCATTGAACGCTCCCCCACCACCTAACAGGTAGGTAGCCATCTTCACAGGGATGGGGAATGTGTATCTGGAGGCAGCACTACAACTCACAACAGGCCCCCCTCTCCCACCCCTCAGCAGGATGGAGCACCCCACCCAGAAGCATGTGTCAGCCATTGAACACTCCCCCACCACCTAACAGGTAGGTAGCCATCTTCACAGGGATGGGGAATGTGTATCTGGAGGCAGAACTGCAACTCCCAACAGGCCCCCCTCCCACACCCCTCAGCAGGTTGGAGCACCCCACCCAGAAGCATGTGTCTGTAAGTAAAAACCAAAGTGACACTGCACAGGTAATCAGACAGTGCATGCACACCACCATCACTCAACAAAAGCATTGAGAGACATGACAACATGAGGCTCTACTTCACACAAAAATAGAAAAGAAAAGCACAGCCATTGACAGGATGCAGACAGCTCAGCGTACGTAACTGTGACAGAAACAGAACTGTGACTCTCAACAAATATGTCCAAGCAAACGGGCCTCTGACATGCATCACCCAGACTTCCCTCTGTAGCGTACATGGGTGCTGATCATGAAGGACCATGGGAAAAACAAACTAGCATGGTCTGCTGTATAAAGAAATACAAGCACAGGACATGTCAACGGTATGCATGTGATGACAATGGCTAGTCCATGCACACAGGTAATGTCTGCCAGGCAGAGTGATCAGCATAGATGCTGAACATCAACTTGTAGTCATGCCAGTTGTCAGATGACAACCTCACATTGAAATCACCAATACTAGACGTGTGGCATGCTAACCAATCACAGGTCACACCATTGTGAAATGATGAATGTAACTCCACTTCATGGCATGAGGCACATCACTGTGCAGACATACAATGTGTGAAAAAGGCAACTGTGTGTAGCATAACATGTAAATAAGAGACACCAAACACAGCAACCCTGAGGTGTGTAAGGCAATTACCATCTACTTCCTGTCCCACAGGTGACCAACAACTGACTGCAGAGGACGACAACCCCAACCAGCACAGCCAGTCACCAGCTCCCGAACATCTCCCCTCGGATGCAGACTCCTGGATAATGAGGAGGAGGAGGACCAACCCGGACCATCTGGTGTGGCAGGGCGTAATGTGTCCCAGGACCCCACAGCCCCACCACCCTCAGCAACAACATCAACGCAGAGCCCTGCTGCAACGACCTGTGCCACCACCACCTCCACCACCACTACCACTACCACTGCTGCCTGCAACACTCGCCCTGCTCCACAGGCCAACCAGACCACAACATCTGCGGAGGTACGGGAGAGTAGGCCGGTGCCCACAGGAGGGAGGCAACAGGGCCGTGACAGCAGGCCAGGTGTGAGGACAAGGCTGACCCAAAGGGAAGAAGACCCTGGCACTGAATCACTGGCACACATTCACAGAGTTGTGGGGGCCTATGAACACGCCCAGGGACAGTTGAGGCAGGCTCAGCAGGATGCCCGTGAGCAACAACAGATGCTGCGCTCAATTGACAACCGCATGGGCCAACTCGTGGCCTGCATGGGCCAAATCAGGGACCTCCTGGGCCAGCTAGTGGGGGTCCTCAGGGACAGGCATGCGGCACCGCCAACACCTACAGCTCCCTCCGTTGTGACCCAGGATGACAGACCCCCATCCTCCCCTGCGTCCAGCGAGCATGGGGACTCATCAGACACCACTGGCCATGCACCTGTGTCCCCCCCTGCCAAAAGAGCAAGGGGCCACCCGAAAAAATCATTGGGAGCATCCCGTGGCAAAGCACCTGGCAAAAGCCAGTCAAGTAGCCAGCCATGATGGAACCCCTCTTCACCCTGCTGTGTACCCTGCAGACTGTCCCCACACACAATGCCGTGGGAATGGCAAATGACTGTTGGACTGTGTTACCATACCGATCAAGTGTATACTCTATTGTCTCATCTACCATCACTGACAAATCTGTTATTCACCATTCACAAATCTGTAAATATCCACATCTACATCACATGTATCCACTGTAAATAAACACTAATAACGCACCAATGTAGTTGTCACTGTTCCATGTTCATCACAGTATGTTAACTCACACCCATGATTACAATGTCACAGGAGCAGGGATACTCCGCAGGCAAGTAGAGGCTGAAGGGACCTAGGAAAACACAACAGAACATCAGTTGCTACTCAGGTGGTGGACTAACAACCATCACACAACACAGCACATCAAGGTACGACAATCTGCACATGTCACAAGGAGCAACTGTACCAACATAGACATCAAGTAGCTGTGTCAAAAGATCCCTTACCATACACTTCTGCAGCCAGCACTGACTCTGCAACATGCTGTAGTCACAAAACTCACATACACATATTCACCAAGCACAACATCATCAGACAACAGCCAGTATTGACATTGCCACTGACCATCAAGTGAAGTAGTTGTTGATGAGCTGCTGACGCTGTCCAACACCTTCCTCCTCTCCACTATCCTCGTCACTTGACGTTTGGGTGTTTGCAGGTGGGGGCTGTGGCTGGTCATCATCATCCTGGATTAAGGGGATCCCCTTCCGCACGGCCAGGTTGTGTAGCATGCAGCATGCTACCACTATCTGACACACCTTGACGGGTGAGTACTGCAGAGCCCCTCCGGTCTTGTCGAGGCATCGAAAACGCGATTTCAGGAGTCCAAATGTTCGCTCAATGACCCGACGTGTCCTCCCATGGGCATTGTTGTAGCGCACTTCAGCTGGTGTCCTGGGATTGCGAAGTGGACTCAGCAACCAAGGTCCGTTGGGATATGCAGAGTCACCTAAGTGTGAAAGACACATACAGATTGAGTGTCTGACATGTGTCCGAGGACAGCATGGCACACAAACAGCACACGACTCGACCCTTTGTACTCACCCACAATCCATGCCCGCTCCGGCGCCAGATTGGCCATCAGCTGTGGTAAAATGCTGTTGCGCATTATGTGTGAATCGTGGGCTGATCCTGGGAACTTTGCACAAACGTGTGAGATGACCATATCTGCCTGGCACACCACCTGCACATTGATGGAATGATAATGTTTCCTATTTCGGTAAATATGCTCCCGTGCTTGGGGTGGAATCAGGGAAACATGTGTGCCATCTATTGCACCAACTACATTAGAAACGTGTCCAAGTGCATAAAATTCGCCCTTCACATCCGCCAACTCATGCCGCCTGGGGAAATGTATGAATTGGTCCCTGTGTTGCATCATAGCCAACAGGACATCACGTAGCACCATGCTGAATGTTGGTTGGGACATCCCCCCTGCAATGCCAACAGTTTGCTGGAAGGATCCCATAGCCACGAAATGTAGGAATGCCATCACCTTTGCCGTGAGTGCTGTTGGGTATGTCCTGCGTGGAAGCAGGTGTGGCTCCAATATTGCACAAAGTTCCAGGAGGTTTGTCCGATCCAGACGGAATTGCCTTATGATGTCGGTATCCTCCATGTTAGCCAGCAGGGTGAAGGTACGAAACACATTAGGTCGCCTCCTAGGTGAGATGAAAGGGGACACGTCATAGCAACATAAATTAGGATGTGCACAAATTCATAAAGTCTGTCCTGTCACGGCGCTAACATTGACTGTCATCCCTGAAAGCACACAGTGCAATTCAGTGTTGTCCCAACATGAGACAGATTAATTGTACAACTGTCATGGATGTGCACAGTCGTAGACACAATACGAACACTGTCTATGTGAATGCCAAGAGTCACATATCGAGCTGAGGTGGACTCAGCCTTGGGTGTACATGACACAGGACATGTGTGAAGCAGAGACACTGCTGGCTTCCACGTTGCTGCTGTACCTGCCACACCTCCTTGGCCAATAATTGCAGGGGACACATCAACAACACAATGTGGATAGATCATTGGGATTGTCTTTGTACTCAGTGCCACTTCGAACACACTCAAATTCAATTACATTCACATCCCAAACCCATACATGTGCCAATGTCATCAGTACACAGGCCATATCTGCTGCTGACTTGAATACAAAGTTGGACAGTGACAGATGATGTCACGCCTGTGCAGAGTATGTGTACCACTGTAACAGGCCACCATTACCCCACTGCCCAATACTCTCTACAAGCACACAGATAGCCAATGTGGCACACATTAACAATAGATGAGGGACGTGATCAGCAGGGCCTGTATGCACCCTTAATCTTCCCCCATTTGGGACATTTACATGCAGCATCAAGGAGGGACTGCCCAAGGACACATGTGCACCACAACACATACCATGGTGATACACATCCAGCTGTTTCAAGACACAACAGTGCCACAACACAAACATACAACACTACATGGACAATGCCAAGCCAGTATGCCAACAAGTCTACGCATGAACAGACTGTATGCATGACATATGGACAACTGGCTCAGACACCTGACACCAGTGGATGTAATTTTACACCACATGTCCCAAAGGACATGCATCCTGACCCTCATTCCACACAGGCTGTCAGGCCCAACACAGCATACAATCAATATCCCACATCTAACAAACATGCTGGCTGTGCATGAGTAGTGGGACACTGGTACCTCACATTGACCAAATGTCGGAGTTGGATGAGTGTCACAGGCACAACAGTCAAGGTACATCTCACCTGTCTTGGGTGCCCACTCCATCCTGATACACCAGCAGATGTGATCCACCCACACAGTGCTGGAATAGATGGTGAGCAAGGATGGCTAGCACCCCATAGCATGCACATACACTAGTGTTGGTGGCAACACACTGCACACGTGTGCCACTTGTGCTGACCATCCAACATTGCAGACAATTCCCGCTAATCAGTGCACACACATTGCACAGGCAAAACTGGACACCCATAGCCTGTGGACAAATGTCGCATACTATATTCCATACAGTTAGCACAATCCACAACCGTGCATGCAGTCCATCTGCCAACGCAACATTCCTGATGTGAACAATGGACATGCACTGGTGGCAGGTGAGTAGCACCGGAACACAGCACAACACTCAAAAACATAGTTTAGCTAAGCATCATTGTTGAAATGTACATGTCACTGATTCACATACAACAGTCCAAACAACATGAGCACAGACTTGACACTACCACATAGGTCCCTGTGGTTACAGGTGGCAGACATGTAGCAAAGACATCTGCTCTGGTCGTCTACCCAAGTGACAAACAATAATAATGCAACGGATGCCAGGTGTGGTGCTGAAGTACCCGTCATCCTTTAGCAGGTCGAGCCCCCCCCTGTACATCTGGACATACACTGCAGGAGTTGCCAGTGTGTACAAAGACATAACATGCGGAATGTAATTGGTCTTAGCAATAACACAACAGGGTGACATCTGTTTCCAATGATGACAGTCATGCTGAATAAATGAGTTCATCTGGGTTTTCAGTGTAACACATGGGCTCAGGTGTGAGATAGTGGTCAGCATGGGTGGCAGATGCGACATTGTGTGTAAATATTGCTCAACATAATGGAGTACAGTGTTCCATTTGGTGTGAGACTTTACACAGTGGCTGACATTTGTGACAGGAGACCATATCAATGTTATCCAGTGCCATGTGCCACTGTACGTATCCACTGTGCGTAGTACAGTAATGACCATTGATCCACACACAACAAGAACTGTCCGTAGGTGCCTTAAACGTGCCCCATAAACACAATGACGCACAGAGTGTACGATGTGATGCTGCATATTCCCCATAGCGGACGCACATACTGTCCGTGAATTGGGTGGCGGAGCATGCCAACCACCATTTGAACCTGTGTCGATGCCCACCACTGACGCAAGTGTTTCATGTGCTGCACATGACACATTGGTGTTAGTGATGGCCCTCTACATAGCTGCAGATGGCGTTTGTCATGCTCCACCAGCCACATCCCGGTCACCCATGTCACTCTATGGCAATCAAACAGCGGTAGCACCGGCCACGACCCCACGGTGTGTCACCGCCATGAACCATGCCCTTGCAGCCAATGGGGACCGCTATCGCGGTGGCATGATGCAGATTCAAAAATTGCGGTAGGCGTGCTCCGCCCCCAGCGGATGCGGAGATAGGATGCATTTGTAAGATGCACCACCGCGGTAGCGCCGGCCAGGACCCCGCGGTGTGTCACCGCCATGAACCATGCCCTTGCAGCCAATGGGGACCGCTATCGCGGTGGCATGATGCAGATTCAAAAATCGCGGTAGGCGTGCTCCGCCCCCAGCGGATGCGGAGATAGGATGCATTTGTAAGATGCACCACCGCTGTAGCGCCGGACAGGACCCCGCGGTGTGTCACCGCCATGAACCATGCCCTTGCAGCCAATGGGGACCGCTATCGCGGTGGCATGATGCAGATTCAAAAATCGCGGTAGGCGTGCTCCGCCCCCAGCGGATGCGGAGATAGGATGCATTTGTAAGATGCACCACCGCGGTAGCGCCGGCCAGGACCCCGCAGTGTGTCACGGCCATGAACCATGCCCTTGCAGCCAATGGGGACCGCTATCGCGGTGGCATGATGCAGATTCAAAAATCGCGGTAGGCGTGCTCCGCCCCCAGCGGATGCGGAGATAGGATGCATTTGTAAGATGCACCACCGCGGTAGCGCCGGCCAGGACCCCGCGGTGTGTCACCGCCATGAACCATGCCCTTGCAGCCAATGGGGACCGCTATCGTGGTGGCATGATGCAGATTCAAAAATCGCGGTAGGTGTGCTCCGCCCCCGCGGAGGCGGTCATTGGATGCTTTTGAAGAAGGCTGAACTGGAACACCAATGGCAGAGGACTATGACCACTGAAACGAGTCCAGGGCCCTATATATGTGTGGAAGGGAGCACCACATTTCCACTGCTCACAGAGCCTGCTGCCTGAGACCCCTCACCTGCTGCTGCCTCCAGGGACTGCTGCCTGGGACCCCTCACCTGCTGCTGCCTCCAGGGACTGCTGCCTGAGACCCCTCACCTGCTGCTGCCTCCAGGGACTGCTGTCTGGGACCCCTCACCTGCTGCTGCCTCCAGGGACTGCTGCCTGGGACCCCTCACCGCCCACTGCCGCCGCTGACGTCTCATGTCCACAGTGATGGCTAGGACGGAGAAGATCCGTGCCAGTCCATTTACAAGCGAGGAGCTGGATGTCCTGGTGGACGAGGTGCTGACACAGTACCCACGGCTATATGGTGGCCCAAATGTTGTGGTAAGTCTCCAACAGTGGGGGTGTGAGTGCAAGGGGGCACACATGTAGTCGATCAGATGGTGTATGTGCCTGAGAGTGTGGGGTTGTGTAATGCACTGGCTGACATGCTGTTTCCTAGTTGTTAAGGGGGTGTATGCAACCCACACATTAAATGCATGGACATGAAGGGTGGATGGACATGTGTTGTGTACACATCCATATGGTGTGACAGCTATCTGGTGATGCATGTTTCGGGACAGTTATTGTTCATGTGACTGTTTGTGTGGCTCCTCGTTGTCCATCTCTGTGTGATTCTACCTGGCATGGACTGTCCACGCCCAATGTGACAAGGACACATCACTGACTGTACAGAGTGTGATACGTGTGTGGTTGGCATGAGTGTACATCAATGAGCCATATCTGCTGTGTGGAGATGAGTCTGTGTCATGCCACTGTTCAGAGAGAGAGTTTTTACCATGAGAGTGTGTCACTGATGTTTTCCCCCTCTTGTCTCCCACACCTGCAGCTCAAGGTACACCAGCGTAAGGCCGTGTGGAGGTCCATTGCAACCAAGGTGCGGGCTCTGGGAGTGTCAAACCGCCGGCGCACCCACTGCCACAAGAGGTGGGACGACATATCACGACTGGCAAAGAACGTTGCCGAGATGACACTGGGGATACTCCCTCGCAGTGGCAGGTTGTCACGACGCAGCTTGACACCACTGATGTGCCGCATCTTGGCTGTGAAACAGCCTGAGCTGGACGCACGTTTGAAGGAGCATCAACAGCAAGCTAGGGGTGAGTATTCTGTGAAGGTTGATTTTGTCTGTGAGTGGCTGCATGTGTACCAAGCCTGTCCCTGCGCTGGTGTACGTGATGTGGGTACTGTGATGCAGTGGGTTGTAAGTGGCCCCTGTGCTGGGTGTGGCAGTCACGGATTTTACATACATGCACTTACTGATGTTTTTCCAATCCTGGGAATTTCAATGGCATTGTGGGTGGTGTGCTGCAGGCCTGGTCCATTGGTGTTAGTGTTTGTACGCCCCAACATGCATGATGTTGTGCTGTCTGCCCATCACATGGCTCAGCTATGCCGTGTTTAGATGTTTGTACGCACTGTTTGAGGTAGTGAAGTGTGTCTGCATGGTGAGATTGCACGGGGTGGCCTGCAACATGTAGACTTTGTCATCCTCAGTGTTGCTTTGCTTGAATATGTTTGTCCTGTTGCTGTCACTTTGCTGACCCTACATGTCTCTCTGTTATGCAGCATCTCCCGTGGGCACAGAGGGACAGGGGACGGACACCAGTGGTGGTGAAACAAGCACAACAGCTGCACAGGATCCCAGTGACACAGATGTGACCAGCGCCTCGGAGGGGGATAGGAGTATGCTGGAGGAATCACAGCCCGAGACGCAAAGTTCAACATCATCTGATGACGGCGGTGGTGCAGACATCTTGGAGGACACAGGGAACGGAGAGTCTGCTACATCTTCCAGCACACAGCGTGCAGTGCCCACCCTCCCAGCCACTTCCTCTGTTGCTGCCCGTGTTCGCACCACAAAGAGGGGAAGAGTGTCCTTCATTCCAGGCACCGCTGCCCCTGCCCCTGTGCCCCCTGCTGCCATCAGTGCAGAGTGTGTGGACCTTATGCGCCAGCTGTGTGTGGGGCAGACAGGGCTCCTCAATGCATTGTCAGACCACGACCGCAAATTGGCACAGGTGTTAGCTTTCATGGAGGGCATCCATTCAGACGTGGGTGGGCTGCACCGCACTGTCCAGACAATGTCCTCCACAATGGCGGCTGCACTTCAACTGGCTCAATCTCGTAGTCCAATTCCAGTCCCTTTGTCCACCCCCATGCCAGTGGCGACGTCTGACGACGGTGACCACGCTTCACACACCTCAACGTCACGATACTGCACACGTAGCACACAGCAGCAGCAGCCCAAGCGGTCAAGGTCACAGACACCTTCCCCTACGAAGAAAAAAACAACCCCAGAGCGCAAAGGGAAGAGCCCGTCAGGCGTTGCAAAGGCACATGATTCAAGGAGGAAGTACTCAGGGTCACAAGCCTCAGAGCAATCCCCGGCCACAGACTCTGTGGTCCCAAAAACGTCTCGCAAAGGCATGCAGACACTCTCCATGCCCACTGTGAAGGTGGGGCCTGGCAAGGCTACACATAGTAAGGTATCCAAGGCTGTTTCACAAACTACCTCTACTCCCATTCCAAGTCCAGTGAAGCAGGGACAGGAGGGCACTGTAGGGGGCACACAGGGTAAAGAGGGGATGGAGGGGCAGAGGCAATGCCAGGCTAAGCGTCCTTCTGGATCCAGCACATCCCCAAAGGGTGGTCCAGCATGTGCACCTGCGGCAGCCTTGGTGATGAGTGTGCCGTTTGTGTCCACACCACTTCCCATTGATACCAAGACAGGCAAGCCATTTAGAATCCCCAAGAAGTGGAAAGGCACCCCTCCACTGTCTCCCTCCCACACTGTGTCCCACGTCGGCCTGAGTCCACCTCCACGTGCCACTACACCACCTGGCCCAAGCAGCCCTCCAGCGTCCTAGGCCACTGATAGCTCTTCCTCAGCTGGGCGTCTCACTCCCCAGTCAAGTGGTCCAACAGTGCCCGACACACAGTCAGCTCCCAGTCAGACTGACAGCCATGTATGAATGTTGATCAACGTCACAGACCTATCTCTCCCACACCGGTACCTGTGCTGCCCATCGTGACACACCAGACTGTGTTGCTGACCATGGCGGAGTTTGGTGACACACATTCCCTGTGCAGCTTCTCATTGACTCTGTCAGCACCTTGGACTGGCCACTGGCCTTGCAGTTTGCCCCCTGCCTGTGCAGCTTCTCATTGACTCTGTCAGCACCTTGGACTGGCCACTGGCCTTGTAGTTTGCCCCCTGCCTGTGCAGCTTCTCATTGACTCTGTCAGCACCTTGGACTGGCCACTGGCCTTGCAGTTTGCCCCCTGCCTGTGCAGCTTCTCATTGACTCTGTCAGCACCTTGGACTGGCCACTGGCCTTGCAGTTTGCCCCCTGCCTGTGCAGCTTCTCATTGACTCTGTCAGCACCTTGGACTGGCCACTGGCCTTGCAGTTTGCCCCCTGCCTGTGCAGCTTCTCATGTTCAGGCTCTGCATCTTGTGCCTTGGTCTTGTCTGATATTGTTGCCTATCAGTGCTATTTGTGAATAAAAACAGTTGCTCATGTTGTCAGTTGTGTCATTGTCCTTACTGAATAAGGCTTTTCCTGTATGTCTAACATTTACTGGGCCACATGCTCTGTGTGCCACTTCAACTGTGCCACTGGCTTGTTTGACTTATCATTTTTTTACAGGGGTGACGGGGACTTCAGTTCTTCATGACTCGGATACTTGTGGGGTCAGTGATGTTGTTTTCGGTGACATACCAGACTCATGTTCCTTCCTTGTTGCTGTTGGCTATGTTTTACTGCATCCTGGTATGTGGGCACTGCAAACACATAGAGGGGTCATATACACGGGATTGCAGGCAGGCTGACCAGGCTCAACATGTATGTGCGTTCTTGCTTTCATGTATGTGTAGTCATGTTGTGATGGGCAGTCATCCTAGTCACAACGGTTACTTACATGGTGTGCATTTGGGTGGTCAAGGGTTGTACGGTGTCTTGGTTGTGGCTTTGTCGTGTGTGTTGATGTGTGTGTTAATGGCGTGTGACTCATGGCTGTGTGGGACTGTTGTGTGTTTGTGTGCACACACTGCTTGTTGTGCATTCAGTGCTGTGGGTGTATGTTGCCTTGTGCTGTCCTAGTGTACATCCCCTGATGTACTGCTGTGTTTGCTATGTGCTTTGTGGTGTTGTGCATCTGTTGTGTGTTTGATGTGTCTGTGTTGTTCTGTGATGGTGCACTTCTTGTCTGTGTTGTGGTATGTAGCCTATGCATTTTTCCTGACTGATGAGGTGGTGCACTCCTGTTGTGTGTGTGCTCCCATTGCCTTCCCCTAGTTTGGCTGCACAGGTGATGTGTGTTATTTTTGTGTTTCTGTATGTGTTTCTGTTTTGAATTGTGTTTGCCATTTTTGTTTTGGTGCAGACGTTGGTACTGAAATCCCTGTGTGTGTGTGATGTTTCTGGATGCCCCCAGGGGGTTTGATTGTTTGTCTGTATCTTGTCTGGACATTATGTAGGCCCTTCTGTGTGTCTGGCATTGGGGTTGTGTGCTGCAGATATGAGGGGGTATGTTTGGGGACTCCTACTTGTGTTTGACAGTCATTGAGTGTGCCAATGTGCCCTGTGTGATACTCATGTGTACTTGCTGTTCACTGTTTGACTTGAGGTCCTTCCTTTCATCCCTGTCCCTATACATGGGTTACCTTGCTGTCTCCCTGAGTTGTTGCACTGAGGTGACTGTTGTTTGACTTCACTCACTGTGCCAGCCATGTGCTTGGATGGGGTGTGGATGTTGTTCTAGGTTCCTTGTCCTGCATGTGTCTGTTCACCTGGTTGTTCGTTGTCTCCTTGCCCTCCCATTTGTGTGCACATCATTTTTGCTTTCCTCTATGTTGTGCTCCATTGCTGGTGGCATGTAGTCTGTGTATGTGGCTGTGTGTCGGTGTGGGGTATGTCTTGGTGAGTTGGCAGGGTGTGTGTCCAGTAGTCTGTATGTTCCTTGTGTGTGTGGATGTTAATTTTGTGCTTGTATTCAGCTTTCTTGCCATGTATGTGGTGTTGTGGTGTGTGTGTGTGTTGCCCTGGGCCTGTGCCTCTGTGCTGTGTGTTAATCTACACCCAATGCTGCTGTGTCTGTCTCCCTAGGTGTTAGTTGTGTGCTGCTGGGTGTGGATTTAGCTCGCTTGATGTTGGACATGGGGGTGCACAGGGGGGGGCATTGGCATGTTTCTTGCTGTGTGCGGCGGAGCTGTGGGTGGTGGGTGGTGGTGGTGGCCTGTGGTCTTTCTGGCCTGACCGTTGCTGTACATGCATTCTGCTTTGTGCGATGGATTTCCCGCATACTCACCGCTGCGGTGTCGTCAGCAACACATTACATTATGTTCGCGGTAATTTGGTGGGCTTGATGCAGGGTGTGAATTGGTGCCAGATGAGACATGTGTGGGTACACTGATGGATGTGTTCCTGTCCACACCAGTGTGACTGGTGTGGCCAGGTGCCCTGTTTCAGCCCGTGGAATTTGTGTTCTGTTTTGTGTTGTATTGTGTTATTTTTACGTACCTGCGGCGGCGTCCGCGGCGGGCGATGTTGACCTGGTGATGTATCACGTACAGCACCGGGAGGACGTGTAGTGCTGGATCCATGGCGTTCGGCTCCGGGTGGAGGGCTCCGGAAGTCTTGTTTCACGCTCCGCTGTCGAGATTCCGCCGTGTCTGGAAGGGCGGTTTCTCCCCTGCGGTTCGACGGGTTGTTTGGCGCATCCTAATTTGTTGAGCGGACGGGACGTCATTCCGCACGGCGGTGAGTCTCCATTGGCTCCCACCGGCGCGGTGGCGGGCGCAATTTCATGGCGGTCGGCGTTGCACCGCGGAGGTCGGGAAATGGGGCATATTTGCCCTTCATAATATGGCGGCCGTGAGGACCGCTGCTGGCGGGCGGTAAAAGGCATTTTTCCGCACTGCCGGCACCGCGGTACTGACACCGACCGCCATCGTAATCGGCCCCTAAGTTCCTGAAACTTTATACACTTTACCATGTTAGCTTACTGTTTTTGGGTAGGTCAGTTAAAGCTGTCAAACCATGTTATTCTGGGATTAAAAAAATGTCTTCCAAAGATTTTAGATACCATATCAATGACCACATATATCAGGTGAGTCAAGTGTGTTGCAGTCAGCTTTCTAGGACAGAAAGACAACTTAAACAAAAAGTAAATACAAAGTCAGCCATTTTGGTACCACTTACAGCAGGGCACAAGTCTTAAAAAAAGAAGTGCGGGGACTAACCAAGTTAGGCAGTATGCAAGAGGCATCACAGCACGTGACATTGTGTGTGGCATCACAGGAAGTGACATCAGAACCTCACAAGAAGTGACAACACAAGAAGTGGCGTCAGATTTTAAAACTTCAAACATATGTTTAGTAGGTCTGCCATGGGTACATTTGAGAGCATTACAAAATTTAACAAATGAAAGCTGATCATTATTTAAGCGTGTGACTTGAGTTGCCTGTCTGAAGAATTTAATAGTGCAAGTGTGGATGAAGTTTGGTGGCTGACTAGCTACAGTAGACAAACCACTATGTTTTACAAACTAGGCGTGCAAAACATAGCACCAAGAACAAAGCACAGCTCATGCATTGCTTTAAAAATATTAGAAAATGCAATTGTGAAAATCAAAACTATAAAATGCATTAAACTACCAAACATACTACTATTGTAACACTGACAATCTTAGCGTTTGACCATTATAAAAAAATGCAAATTGCACACTTCATTTGATATTCTGAGCATGCAAACGATATGCCCTAAGAAAGATATATTTATAACTGGATCTTCTTCACATATATTAATTCAGACATTATAGACCATGCTGTATTACCAAAGGATGTTTAACCGTAAGAAATGAGTAATTAGTGAGATTTTTTACATAATTGAATCCGTAACATGTGGGTAACAGTATCATTTGCATGGCAATGAGCAGTCACACATTTGTTAACATATGGCAGTGGATTCCAAAGAGGCAGAGGAGGGCGCATGAGATCTTTGAACAATAGTGAAGAAAGGCATGCAATACCAAAATTATTTTGTATGGGTGACATTATCAAGTTCATGGTGCTTAAACCCCTTTCATAGTCACTTGAAGTTACCTGTAGTGTGTTTATTGCCCTCAAATCTGGTCGCAGTTGTTCTGTAATCTCATTCCCACCATGTCAATATAGTCTCTGAAACCTTTTTATATAACTTTATAACTGAGAGAGAATATCCTGCACAGGTCGATACACTAATACAAACTACACACACTTAACATTATTTTCATGTGCATTTGTTTGAGAGGCCTGCTATGAAGGTGTTTCTGCAGACATCAGTGTAGCCAGGGTCCTTAAGTACATGGACAGCCAGCACTTTCCAAGCATACATAAGTTGCCTGTGCCTGCTCTGTGGGCATGGCACATTCAGCTTTAGCCCCACACCTTACAATGTACTAGAAAAGTAGTAAAATTATTCAGAAAGAACATTTCTGCATCCAAGAATCAAGTGGTCGACATCAGTAAAGAAAAAATATAAATCGTTGGGGGGATTTTTAAATCCCTGAAAGGCTTAAATATACAAACTACAATATTGAACAGAGAGAAAAACTAATAATTTAGGGGGTCATTAGGATGGCGGTCGGAAAATCACTCCGACCGCCATGGTAGCGGGAAAACACCGCCCGCTAGGACCACGGCATAACCGCCGGTCCCATTAGGATGCTCCACAGTCGAAATCCGACCGCGGCGGTCGGATCGCGGCAACTAACATTGCGGCGGTTGCTGCTGCCAGCAGCACTGCAGCGATGTCCAGAAAAGCATGTCCTGCATATCCCTGCACTGCGTGGCAGGCACTGCACAGTGCCTGCCACCTGGTACAGGTACATGTAGGGGGGTACCATGGGTACCCACCTAATGCACCCACACATCCCCACAACACAATGGGGGCCTGCAATGGGCCCCCGGAGACATTCTCCGTATGCCTTTTCATGGCGGTTCCACCGCCGCGGAAAGGCTGGCTACCGCCGGCATCATAATCATGCTGGCGGAGCCTGGCCCTGCACAGGCCCCATTTTAGCGGTCCAGCTCCGCCTGCCAGGCAAGCGTGCAGAATGCTACCGGCGGAAAAGTGGCGGGCGGAAAATCTCACCGCCGCGGTCGTCACCACCATGCTAATGGGACCGGCGGTTTTTAGTGTTGCGATCGCGGGCGGTTGCCCGCCGCCGGCCCGGCAGCGGTCACCCGCCCGCCATCCCAATAGACCCCTTAGTTTTTTTAGTTAAAACTCTACTACTGCAGAGACTTATGTGTAGCATGCAGATACATTTGAGTCATAGCAAAGCCACCTCAAACTTTCACCATTGTGGAAAATTGATGCAATTTGAACAGCAGAGGAACATCTAAAGTTATAAGGCAGGTACATTAACTGGAGGGAGACCCCACTAACTTCAAAAAACAGTGCTAAAACGTGTCAGACAGATTAATGGGCAAGGCATGGGACACAAAGGGAACTCCACCATTGCCATGTTTGGAAACCATCCAGCATGCTTGCAGAGATTGGAAAGTGGATTATGAAGCCAAGGGACAAGAAGTACATACACCAAAACTCCTGATTTAGGCAGAAGACTTGCGCTTTTGTAAGCTACATGTAAAACAATGTTGGCCAGCCCATTGCACCAGAAGTACTATTGCATGCGCAGCACATTTCCAAGTAGATGTGATTGCTTTAGCTGCATGCACGCTCTATGTGAGGTATGCCTATCACTTAATGTGTCTGTGGTGGGCATCTGCACTCCTTTTAGGAGATTGGGGCTAATTTTTCACCAACAGACCATGACCCAGAGCAAGAATGAAAGACAGAAATGGAAGAAAGCAGGAGAAAGAGAGATAGGACAGTAATGATTAGGACAGAAAAATGGATGGAAAATGCTTGCAAGAATAAGATAAAGCCAAAGCAAGTGTAGGGTAGTGAAAGAAAAAAGGTAATGGCAACCCTGGCATGTAGCTTCTGACTGTCATCTACACTGTAACCTCATGCACCATGAATTAAAGACAAAGCATTAACCTTTGATGTAAAACAGAAGAAAGAAAGAGGATATCCTGTAAGAGGCCAAATTGAACAATGTGAAAGCAGAAAACATGGGATCAGTCCCGGCTTCCACACCTAACCATACTGTTTGATCCTTGGAAAATCTCTCTTTTGTGTTTAAATTAGTGAACTATAATGTTGCTCAATGTATTAAAAAGCATTTGGGCCACATATAACGTGCACATGGCAAATGACTTACACGTGGCGCCTGCATGCCACCCACGCTCTAACCTCATGCTCCATGAATTAAAGACAAAGGGGCATATTATCAAGAAACGGCGTTAAAATTATCGCCGCTTTAGCGGCAGAAAACTGCCGCTAAAGCGGCGATAATGGGCTTGATAATATGCCCTTGAGAATTCCAATAGAAGCCCATGTTTCTCAAGGGCATATTATCAAGCCCATTATCGCCGCTTTAGCGGCAGTTTTCTGCCGCTAAAGCGGCGATAATTTTAACGCCGTTCTTGATAATATGCCCCAAAGAATTAACCTTTGATATAAAACTGGCGAAATAAAGTGTTGCCCATCAAGTAGCAGAATTACACAACGTGAAAGCAGAAAACCTGGGATCAATCCCGGCTTCTCCACTTGACCAAATTGTGTGATCCTACACAAATATTTCTTTTGTGTTTGATCTAATAGACTGCAATGTTGCTCCATGACAATATGAACCTAGGTCAAATAACAATTGACTTGCCTCTTTGTTCATTAATAGCACTGTTGCCAGGTTAGGGGTGGGCATGAATGTTTCTTAGTTCACACTAAATTCAAGCTAACAATTTTAGTAAATGCCTGACAATGCAGTGATATAATCTGAATTTCTGCATTTAACGAAATACACTTTTTTCAACTGTGAAGCTTATTTTTGCATGAATTATTTGCGAGTTTCATTGTTCAGCTCATGCATGGGCTCTCCCTGTTAATTTGTTAGCTCACTCATTTCGAAAGAAGCTGGTATTTAGAAGCAAGGCTTGAAGGGAATCCAGTTTGTGGCTCAATATCTCTGTCTGTCATCCAAGGATCCAGCCAGCAGCCAATGTGCCCACCTTGCTGTAGAAATAGGAATGTTCACAGTGATCTGGAGATTGGAAATGTATATATAAATGTGTTTATAAATAATCAAAGGTCTGCAGCCTGAAGTAGTGGCTGGTCGGCTTCCTCATTGCCCGTGGTTGCCCCTTTGCAAGTATGGATTTAGCCTGTACCCTTAGACAGAAATAGCATGCATAATGGATGGCTTCCTCTGGGCAATGGGTTGTCTGTAATAAAAATGACGATGAGTGGCATGCTCACAGGGACAGTTGAAATTAATCCTTTCTTTCGCTCCTTGCTAAGAAGCTTTCTGGAGTGCCATGGGTTTCTGACCAGCAGATTAACATGGCAACTTGAATTATTACGGAAAGCGCAAATTAGTTTGAATATTACAGTAATTGCAGCAAAATGTTCAGTTAATAGAGAAAGTCTGCAATACTTAAAATGATACATTTGTAATTGGCCTTATATCTATAAATATCTATTCTATGTTTTTAGGCTTTTTAGAACAGACCTGACCTCAGGGGTATTACAGAGCTTTTAAGACCTCGCAGATAATTGCCACCCAGTGAAGGTTATAAAAGGCATGGGGAAACTAAAGAAAAGTAAAAAAAAGTTAGAGAAGCGCAGGACCAGAGTTTTTTTTCCTGGCTTAGGACAGTCATATGTAGGTGCAGGGGTGTTGGAGACACTAAATTCTGGGGGGGGGGGGACAAGGACAGCCTTGGGGACTTTTCATTGAGCCTATAGAAAGTGCCTGTTGTCTGAGAGCCGCAAGCTTCAATAAATGTATACAGTGGGATAGTTCTGAAGTGAAATAGCTAGAAAGGAGGGCATGTAGTCACAGTCTGTAATTATGCTTTATTGCTAATTACATTCTGTAAAGTACTTAGAAAATATTTGCAAAAACATGAACCTTGCATCTTCATTCACCAAGCAAACACCGGTGGGAGAGAAAAAGAAAGAATAAACAAAACCTTCTTAGCAACATTTATAAATCTCAAATTGCAACCGGACTAATCAGAAACCATTCTTTTGATGGAGTTAGTTATAATAAAATCTTGAGCTTTTGTTTGGAAAAACTGTTTTTTTCTTGCGCCCTTCAATGTGGAGAACAAATTATTTTGCTATTGTCTGTATGTCAAATGAATCCATCATCTCTTTATATAGGTTGCATATGGCATGATTCAGTTTTTACAGAGACATAATTGACCTTAACCAAGTTTTCAGTTTGTGGAGACCAATCTCTCAGCCTCAAAGAAGGAACTGGAATAACTAAGGTAACCTCTTGAAGCTCTCAACCTATGTATAAAAAAACTTTCTCTGTTGGAAGCATTTTTAAAGTATGTCTCCAGGTTCTGGCCCGAAGACTACTTAAACATACTGTATAATACAGTTAATTGAGTTGAGGGGAGCAAAGGGTCAATTTCTTGGTTTTGAGCAATGATGTCTTGTGTGTTCCTCCATGCCCATTTTTGAAGTTTCAGTCCAAACTGCCATTCTCTACAATAAGCCCTCAGTATTTTTGAAATATAAATCTGTAATCATTCATTGAATTTTAATGGGTGTGATTACTGTATCATGCTGTACATGGGCGTAGGAACTGTGGGGGAAGCAGGGGATTTATTCCCCCCTGATTTTGGAGGTGGGGGACAAGGGTTTGGGGTACGAGGGGGACAAACGACCCTCAAGTTTAAAAAGAGAGACAGCGATGCAGGCCCTGTTTAAACTTCATTCGTTTTCCAGTCCCTGAAAAATAAGGGGACTGAAAAACTAATGAAGTTTCAACGAGCTGCTGACTTAAATTCAGCATGTCTCTTTTTCTGAATCCAAGCGCGCATCGCGCATTGCACTAAAAGTGCCGCAGTTCCCCTGCACCACCTGTCTCCTGTGCTGTAGCCCAGGCTACTGCAGCTTCCATGACACAGAACATTCTTATCTGACTGTGTGCCAGACTCTAGTACTTCATGGGTCATTCAAAGGCCTTTTAAAAGTAGAGAAGGCTTTGTTTTTTAATTGCTTATTGTGCCTCCTGCGGTCTCGCGTTCTCTTCAGCCCACTTGCAACGTGACAATTAAAGACTTGGGGGCCGATTCCGATTCGGGCCGGAAAACGTACCGACCGACTCGGTCCGGGAATAAAGTCCGACCGACACGTACCGGCGCCGTACGACCCTGGTAGTACGATGAAATGCATGTGAAATCAGACCGACTCGGACGGAATACAAAACGACCGACCGAGCCGGACAGAAACAAGCCATCCGGCCGGGAAATCACGCGAAACGAACCGACCGACACGCACCCGGATTGAACCCGAACGAAACGTACCCGCAAACTCCGACCCGCGTAGTACGATGCTGTGCGTGCAAAACACGACCGACTCGCCCGGAGCACAAGCCGTACGACCGACACGCATACAAAACCCAGCCAAAGCAACCCAATACTACGCGACCGACTCGTACGCCGCATATGAAACCTAGCTGACACACAGCGGGAACGAGTCGGACAAGATCGCACCAGACAACTGCAGCGTCCTACTCGGACACAAGAACGACTCCTACATGCACCAAAAACACCAAGGAAAAATAAGAAAAAAAAGGGCCAAACAAGCAACCACAAAGCCAATAAAACAGGGAGGAAAAAAAAAATGGAACAAGGACACACCTCCAACTCCACCTACATAAAGGCCACAAATCCCTACCATGATCCATTGCAAATTCCACTGACCTGCCAGCACACAACACCATCACACAGCAACCACAGACACACTCACAGCTCATGCATCACACAAGCCACACACCATTACCACACCTACAAATAGCACCCTCACACACACCCAGCTAAACCTACACTCACACCCCCCCACTTGCACACACACACATCAATCACCACCACCACCCATCACCATGCCCCCAAAGAAGAACCATAAGTTCCTAGATAGTGAATTGGAAGTCCTGGTAGACAAGATCCTGAGGGTAGAGCCACAGTTGTTTGGTACATTGGTACAACAGACCCCCATGTCGCAGAAAACCAAGATGTGGGCGAGGATTGTCGACAGGGTGAACGCACAATCACCATGTTTGCGCACAAAGGAAGACATCCAGAACAGGTGGTATGATGTGCGCAGGAGGGTCCGGGACCTACTCAAAAAGGACTACCTCCTCAGCCAGCACACCGGCAGTGGCCCTCCTGCAAAACCAGTATACCTCAGGCCCTGGGAGGAGAAGGTGCGGGCCATCCTACCACCAGTGAGCGTATACGGACTAACAGACATCCCAGACCCTTTTGAGTGCACAACTAATATACACAATATGGTGTGACAACACACACACATCACAGTCAAGGGGATAGGCAAACCATGCACCCTTAGCAAATACACAGCAACCAAAAGATATTCATCCCAAGATGTGAATGCTAGTCAGACAAACACAATACCTCCCATCTCATAGTGATATGTAACTGTGTCATGACATGTACAAACCTAACAACAAATACAGCAAGGCAGTGGCACAAATAGAACCAACAAACACTCCCAGATATTTAAACACCACTAGAACACCACCTCACAGGGAAGCTCACTGAAAGGAAGGAATTCTGTGTATGCTGGTCAAGTCAGTGTAGCCAATAGCATGATGGGAGTGGTAGTCACAGATATTGGTCACACCCACAATTGGCCCATCAACACCACTCTGAACCATGCTCACATCACAGGGAGTGGAAAACAACTGACAAGATGGCTGACCCTGGGTACTGCTGTGGGGAGCACAAGGCCCTGATGGGAACTGGGCACCAACAAACAACAGGACCACACTGTCAGCCATCTTGCCATTGCTGTCACACTCACACACAGTGAAGTCCACTCAAAAGGAAGGAAGTATGGGCATGCTGGGAAGGGGGGTGTAGGCAATAGCATGATGGGAGTGGTAGTCACAGATATTGGTCAGCCTCAAAATTGGCCCATCAACACCACCCTGAACCATGCTCACATCACAGGGAGTGGAAAAGGACTCACAAGATGGCTGACACTGGGTACTGCTGGGGGGAGCACAAGGCCCTGTTGGGAACTAGGCACCAACAAACAACAGGACCACACTGTCAGCCATCTTGCCATTGCTGTCCCACTCACACACAGTGAAGTCCACTCAAAAGGAAGGAAGTATGGGTATGCTGGGAAGGGGGGTGTAGGCAATAGCATGATGGGAGTGGTAGTCAGAGATATTGGTCAGCCTCACAATTGGCCCATCAACACCACCCTGAACCATGCTCACATCACAGGGAGTGGAAAAGGACTCACAAGATGGCTGACACTGGGTACTGCTGGGGGGAGCACAAGGCCCTGCTGGGAACTGTGCACCAACAAACAACAGGACCACACTGTCAGCCATCTTGCCATTGCTGTCCCACTCACACACAGTGAAGTCCACTCAAAAGGAAGGAAGTATGGGCATGCTGGGAAGGGGGGTGTAGGCAATAGCATGATGGGAGTGGTAGTCAGAGATATTGGTCAGCCTCACAATTGGCCCATCAACACCACCCTGAACCATGCTCACATCACAGGGAGTGGAAAAGGACTCATAAGATGGCTGACACTGGGTACTGCTGGGGGGAGCACAAGGCCCTACTGGGAACTGTGCAACAACCAACAGCAGGACACCACTGACTGACATCCTGAAAGACAACTTGCACTCCCTGCAATGGAAGCACGTTCCATGGTGGGATATCTGGCTGGGTGGGAAGGAGGACTCACAGCACTGACCATAGTTACAAGCACCTCCACTCACACACCCCCTCAACACTAACTCCACATAACCCACCTGGGAGAATGCAATGCCTCACATCCTAACTGAAGATCCCACAAAGAACCACCACCCTGGGTTATGCTGTGTGAAGCACAGGGACACTCTTGGGACTTGTAGCCAAACAACTGCCAGGACAACACTCCCAGCCATCCTGTCAGCACAGGCACCCCACCCCACCGGGAAGCAGAGTCAAAAGGAAGGAAGGATGGGCATGCTGGGAAGGGGGTGGAGGCAATAGCATGATGGGAGTGGTAGTCACAGATCAACATCTCACACCCACATGGCCCAGCAAGTTAGCACTGAAGCATGCACACCTCACAGGGAGTCAAAAGCCACTTCAAAGATGTCTGACACGGGCCACAGCTGTGGGGAGCACAAGGCCCTGCTGGGAACTGGGCACCAACAAACAACAGGACCACACTGCCAGCCATCTTGCCATTGCTGCCACACTCACACACAGTGAAGTCCACTCAAAAGGAAGGAAGTATGGGCATGCTGGGAAGGGGGTGTAGGCAATAGCATGATGGGAGTGGTAGTCACAGATATTGGTCAGCCTCACAATTGGCCCATCAACACCACCCTGAAACATGCTCACATCACATGGAGTGGAAAAGGACTCACAAGATGGCTGACACTGGGTACTGCTGGGGGGAGCACAAGGCCCTGCTGGGAACTGTGCAACAACCAACAGCAGGACACCACTGACTGACATCCTGAAAGACAACTTGCACTCCCTGCAATGGAAGCACGTTCCATGGTGGGATATCTGGCTGGGTGGGAAGGAGGACTCACAGCACTGACCATAGTTACAAGCACCTCCACTCACACACCCCCTCAACACTAACTCCACATAACCCACCTGGGAGAATGCAATGCCTCACATCCTAACTGAAGATCCCACAAAGAACCACCACCCTGGGTTATGCTGTGTGAAGCACAGGGACACTCTTGGGACTTTTAGCCAAACAACTGCCAGGACAACACTCCCAGCAATCCTGTCAGCACAGGCACCCCACCCCACAGGGAAGCAGAGTGAAAAGGAAGGAAGGATGGGCATGCTGGGAAGGGGGGTGGAGGCAATAGCATGATGGGAGTGGTAGTCACAGATCAACATCTCACACCCACATGGCCCAGCAAGTTAGCACTGAAGCATGCACACCTCACAGGGAGTGGAAAAGGACTCACAAGATGGCTGACACTGGGTACTGCTGGGGGGAGCACAAGGCCCTGCTGGGAACTGTGCAACAACCAACAGCAGAACACCACTGACTGACATCCTGAAAGACAACTTTCACTCCCTGCAATGGAAGCACGCTTCATGGTGGGATAACTGGGCTGGGGGGAGAAGGAGGCCCGGATGGCAAGCAAATACCACCAATGCTGGTCATGCACACACCTCAACATTCACATTGACATGCCACAGTTTGGCAGGACAATGTGCTACACCAATATCACTCTCTGACTGTCACAATTTAGGAGAATGCAATGTCCAGGCCCACATCCAGAGGTACAGTCACAACTGTCAGGTGTTTGAACAATTGATGCCAGTAGAAACATAACATACAATCTGTGTCTCTCCCCAAAACAGGTAATGATGGGGACACAGCAGCAGACGAGGAGGAGTCCCTGTCCCAGGCTCCAGGGAACACTGAGCTCACTGGTGTGGATCAGCCTCTGCACTCCTCGGATGGCGAAGAACCAGCTGGACCCTCCGGTGTGAGTCATTATGCAGCACCAGCAGGACCAACATCTGCACCCCCTGCACCCACCCCTCCAACAACTGCCAACACACAGGCCACCCCTGCCAACACGGACAGACCAAGGACCACAGATGACAACAGTGCAGGGACCCAGACCCAAACTGGAGCTGGTGACAACGAGCCCAGGAACAACACCCAAGTGGGCCCACGGTCACCTGTGCGTGCCACCGCAGGTCCTGCACGTGTCGCCAGGGGTGGTGGGAGGGGTGGTAGACATAGGTCGCTCTTTGCAGAGGGGTCTGGACTGCATGATGACCCACAACTGGCAAGCATCGCGGATGCGTCCCAGACTAGCACCGGAGAGGTCAGCCAGGTAGTGGGGATCCTCAAGGACATACAACAGCAGCAGGCTGCCCATCATGGCCGCTTGGACTCCCACATGTCCCGTGTCGAGACACACATGTCACATGTCGAGACACACATGTCACGTGTCGAGACACACATGTCTGGCATGGAGTCCAAGTGGGACACATTGGAACAACTGACAGCGGTGCATAGGGACATACTGACATGCCTCCGCCAGATCAGCACCAACATGGCCACACCTCCCTGTGTGCCCACAACATCTGCTGCTGAAACAACTGCAAATGCCACAGGGAGGGAGGAGGACTCTGGCAGAGAGTCCCCTGCACCGCCGCAGCCTGCACCTGAGGGTCCCCCCAAGAAGAGGGGCCGTCCGAGGAGGCCAAACTGAGAGGCCGATGGCCATCTACATCCCCCAGGAAGCCAACACCTGTTCTGGAACTTTTCCTCTGTGTGCAAACTGCACGCCCTGTCGAAGCCAACCCAACTCTCCCACATGACATGGGGAGCTCTAGTTGGCCAAATTCATCAGATGACTGTGGACTTTACTCTGGACATTTCAGCTACCAAGACTTCCAAATCACATGGGAACTTTGGATTCCAATTTCTATGTACAGCACCCACCATCCTGTGCACCATTCTCACACCTGTATGTAAATAAACTCACCAATACACCATATCTGCCTCTGTTGTGATTCCAACGTGCTCTCTGTCATGGAGATGGTGATCAGAAAAATGACACTGTGCATGCTAACTGCTACAGCAAGTCCAACACCGTCATGTCAGTCATGGCGACGTGACACATATGAGGGAGACACACCACTAGGGCCACACAACACATACACACCAGGGCCATCAGACTCATCACCTATACTGATGTTGCAACTAAATACAGTGGAATGCACAGACACGCCACCTATTCACAGTCTGTCAACTAGACTACAGGTGCAGTAAGCAAATGTCAGTCAGATGTGTGACCACAGACAACACACATCCCAAAGTGAAGCACAGGTTTATTACACATTTGCAACATGTTGTTTCCACTACAAATGCTAGCTAATCCATCCTGGCTGTGGCCACAAAGTCAAAAAGTGCAGAAGATAGAAAGTCCAGGGGTGTGTGGCACATCACCTGTAGGGAAACGACTGCTTCCACCTTGCAAGTTGATTCATGGATTCGTGGGATCCAAGTTGATCAAACAACTCCGGCAGCACCCTGTGAAGGACAGACATGACACACAGTCAAAACCACTGAAGAACAGCACAGAACGGCAATACTCATGTCTAATACATGTCACGAGATAACTACACAAAACCAAGTTAGCATGTCAACACTGTTGGGCAGTACAGACCACCTGCAAGGACACCGCTGCACGCATCCAGTCAAGTAGCACATGGCCACACTCAAACAGCAACAGAGCACCACACACACATATCATGCAAACTCAAATCATTGACATTACAACCCTCTGGAGACTCACATTCAGCTGAAGAAGTTGGTGATGAGCTGTGTGCGGACATCACCATCATCATCATCATCATCTTCACTGGCATCGTGACCCAGGCCAGGATCTTCCAGAGGTGGCGGACGTTGGTCATCGTCATCCAGGATGAGAGGCAACTCCTTCCGCACTGCCAGGTTGTGCAGCATGCAGCAGACGATGACAATCTTGCACACCTTTGCTGGGGCATATGGGAGGGCCCCTCCTGTCTTGTCCAGGCAGCGGAAGCGGCTCTTCAGGAGACCAAAGGTCCGCTCAATCACCCTCCTCGTCCGGCCATGTGCCTCATTGTAGCGCATCTGGGCTGGTGTCACAGGGTTCCTGAGGGGTGTCAGCAACCACGGCATGTTGGGGTATCCCGAGTCACCTACAGACAGACAATTGCACATTAGCCGATTTGAAAATGTGTGCGGAAAACAACATAGCAGAACACACACAATGGTACAAAGTCAGTACACACCAACAAGCCAGGCACGCTGGTTCGGCATCTGTGACATCATCCTCGGGATGCGGCTACTCCTCATCACGTAGGCATCGTGTGCCGAACCGGGGAAACGGGCACACACATGTGTGATGGTCATATCTGCAAGACATACCACCAGAGCATTGATCGAATGGTAATGTTTACGGTTCCGGTATGCCTGCTCATGTGCCTGTGGTGGTATCAAAGCCACATGTATCCCATCAATGGAGCCAATTACATGTGGCATCCTCCCCAGGGCATAGAAGTCACTCTTGACGTCAGTGAGTCGTTGACGTGTTGGGAAATAGATGTACTGGTTCAGGTATATCAACATTGCCCCCAAAACATCGCGTAGCACACGGCTGAGCATAGTCTGTGACATCCCACCGGCAGTCGCCACAGTGTGTTGAAAGGTACCGGTGGCAAAGAAGTGTAGGGCTGCCATCACCTTCACCTTGGGGGTCAGCGCTGTAGGATATGGACGGCCAGGCTGCAAATGTGGGTCCAACCGCACTGCCAAATCCTCAATCAGCTGCCTGGTGAAGCGGTACCGTCGGATGCTGTCACGTTTCACCATCGTTGCCAGGTCTGGGAATGGTCGATGGACAGCAGGAGCCCTGCAGTGCATAGGTGAAGAAAGCAAGATTGTCAGTCACCCCAACTATGTGCCGTTCACCATACTCAATTTCACATGATACATCATTAACAAACACAAGTACTTGATG
Source organism: Calotriton arnoldi (assembly GCA_963921515.1). Taxonomy (NCBI): domain Eukaryota; kingdom Metazoa; phylum Chordata; class Amphibia; order Caudata; family Salamandridae; genus Calotriton; species Calotriton arnoldi. Next base: position 334,559 of record CAWUFW010015047.1, on the reverse strand, counting down.
TGTGTGTCGTTCTGTTTGGACATATATGGCACCTACATGGACATCATCTAACATCTCTGTTCAACAAGTGTTGACAACAGGTTCCAGGGTGTGCTATGGGAAACCATTAGGCTGTGTCACAGTACCCATTTACTGCTCTCACGTTCCACACACATACCACAGTGACATGTCTGGACAGATGCTCCACAGGCATCACAGCTCATTGACAGGTAGATTCCCAGGGACCCTGTCTTGCCACATGGACACTGGCATGACATTGCGTATCATGTACACGTCAGATAAACTAACATGACACCCACAGGTAGTGGCCCCTGTAGCCTCTGCAGGACAGACATGGACGTCTGTGACACACACACACACAACATCAAAGTTCATGCACAAACCACGTGGATGTGGAGACTGTCTCCCATTGTGCACATGGAGTCAGAGACATGCGAAACACAACATGCACACAGACTGCGGAGGGACATCACTATTGTGGCAATGGGCCACCCTGTGACGTACATGCCTTCCCACATGTGAGCCTGGGGGTATGTGACATGTCATACACATACACAACCTGGAAATGTGACCATGACACATGCTCATAAATGAAAAGTTGCACACCACAGTGGTCAGGTGCACAACACACAAAGGACCCTGTCCCCATGAACACGTGCACAGCCTGGGTGTGTCTGCCCCCAAATGCCACCCCAAAAACCACATGTTCACCCCCATACACAGATAAGGTTATGCTGCCACACATGCCTTAGATACAGTGTGGACTGGGTGTGGTGTTGTAGGTGTGCCCCTGAGTCCCTGGAAAGTATATGTGGCTGGCATAGGTTCACCAGTGACCAGCATGGTGACATATGCGTGTGACCTGTCCAGGGACGCGTTGAACAGCAATGGACCGATCGGTGTGCCCGGCCGGCCCATTGCATCGTATGTGAGCGGGTACGCGTTGTATCCCGGGTACGTGTTGTACAGCAATGGACCGATCGGTGTGCCCGGCCGGCCCATTGCATTGTATGTGAGCGGGTACGCGTTGTATCCCGGGTACGCGTTGAACAGCAATGGACCGATCGGTGTGCCCGGCCGGCCCATTGCATTGTATGTGAGCGAGTACGCGTTGTATCCCGGGTACGCGTTGAACAGCAATGGACCGATCGGTGTGCCCGGCCGGCCCATTGCATTGTATGTGAGCGGGTACGCGTTGTATCCCGGGTACACGTTGAACAGCAATGGACCGATCGGTGTGCCCGGCCGGCCCATTGCATTGTATGTGAGCGGGTACGCGTTGTATCCCGGGTACGCGTTGAACAGCAATGGACCGATCGGTGTGCCCGGCCGGCCCATTGCATTGTATGTGAGCGGGTACGTGTTGTATCCCGGGTACACGTTGTACAGCAATGGACCGATCGGTGTGCCCGGCCGGCCCATTGCATTGTATGTGAGCGGGTACGCGTTGTATCCCTGGTACGCGTTGAACAGCAATGGACCGATCGGTGTGCCCGGCCGGCCCATTGCATTGTATGTGAGCGGGTACGCGTTGTATCCCGAGTACGCGTTGAACAGCAATGGACCGATCGGTGTGCCCGGCCGGCCCATTGCATTGTATGTGAGCGGGTACGCGTTGTATCCCGGGTACGCGTTGAACAGCAATGGACCGATCGGTGTGCCCGGCCGGCCCATTGCATTGTATGTGAGCGGGTACGCGTTGTATCCCGGGTACGCGTTGAACAGCAATGGACCGATCGGTGTGCCCGGCCGGCCCATTGCATTGTATGTGAACGGGTACGCGTTGTATCCCGAAATACGCGTTGTACAGCAGTGGACCGAACGGTGTGCACACATTGGCTGGGGCCTGGCATGGCAACGGACGCGTTTTCGAAGCTCCAACGAGTCTGATGCAGTGAATTCAGTTGGCCAGCCACAACAATGTTGCAAAATCATGGGTGTCATGAAGTTGAAGATTTGAAGGATGCTGTGGGAGTGTATTAGTGCTGCTATTCCATGGATTGGTCAGATTCATAAGATGCAAACGACTTGGACCTATCACTTTGGACACATGGGACAGTATCTGCCTCAGCAGCACACATATAATGCTGGCTGTTCCCCTGAGAGCTCACTTGCCTGCACTACATGCTCCAGGACGACATCTGCCACCAACACTGCTGCTGTTTATGCATCCTCTGGCTCCTGCAATGGCACGTACTGTGGAGAGAGCCCCAGCCTTCAGCCTTGAGGAGAACCAGGCCCTGCTGGACAGCCTCCTTCCACAGTACAGCAAGCTGTATGGGAAACCAGGGGAGCAGGTGAGTGTGCTGTCCACTGCCTCACTAATTGTGCATGTTGTCTGACTAGCAGGGCTTTCAGTGTGCACACCACTGGCAAGCATGCCCACTGAGTAGTTGTCACACCCCAAAGTATGTAGTTACATGCACTGAACTGGTACAGTGCAGTAACAGTGCATTTCAACTAGGTTTACTTCCCATGCAATGATACCATGTAGTGACTGCTGGCAAACTGTTCATAGCCATTGTTGCACTGCCTGTGTACATCATATGCCCCTGTGTTTGAGACATGTATATACAACTGTGTGATGCACGTATATGTTGCATGTGTAGTAATGGCCTTTTCACTTTGTCATCCTCACAGGTTGATGCCCACCAGAAGCAGGAAATCTGGCTGACCATCGCCCGGAAAGTAAGATCCGTGGGGGTCTACAGGCGCAGGATCCGCAACTGCCAGAAGAGGTGGCAGGACCTTCGTGGCTGGACCCGGAGGATCGCAAGGGTCCAGCTGAAGCTGTCGCCTCCTCGCAGGAGGGGCGGACACCGGACCCTGACCCCCCACATGCTCCGGATCCTGGCGGTGGTCTTCCCTGACCTGGATGGGCAGCTGAAGGACAGACAGCAGCAAGGAGGGGGTGAGTCCATGACTGCACTGTGCACTTTGTCTGACATGCTATGTGCCCTCCTCTGGCCTGGTTAAACTTCCACAGTACATCAGTCATGTGGTCCAGGACCCATGTCCCTCATTTGTGACATGCCCACTTCTCCTCTGATACGCATATGTGTGGCCCTTATAGTCAGGAAATTGTGTCATTTGGGGACTGTGTCATTGCATTTAGCTTTGCTCAAGCTGGGGGACAGCATTTGTTCCCGTGACTATGTTGTGCGATTCATGGGTGGGTCAATTGCTTACACAATGCCTAAGTTCTGACATGTAATCTGGGTGTAACTTTGATATGTGGTCCGCTTGCTGCTCTGACTTACCACATGTCCCTGGAGATTTTGGCACACACCCATACTGCTGGTGGGAACAATGTTTGGGCCTCAGGAGTATCTGTATCCAGTGTGTCACACATGCTTAGCCACCTGCCTACTGTCCAGGACTCATCCCTCTTACAGGTGGAGCTGGAGAGTAATGCCTACTCCAGGGCATGCAATGCACTCTGTACTCCCACTCCCGTGTATCATCTGGCATGTTGTGATCAGTGTAATGTACCCTCAGGTGTCTGCCTCTGTCTCATTGTGCTGTGTCTTCGTTGTCAGGACTACTGGTATGTGTTTCGGTTAGGGCTCAGCATGCCATCTGAGATGTGACCATGATAGACGATACTTCTGTGACTTATAGGTGTCTGATCACTTGACTGTGCACACAGGTGTTTGCGACTGTGACTTTCAGGCAGCTGTATTGTCATTCACCGCACACTGTGAGGTGCTCATGTTCAGAGAGTTGTGTTTCATGTCCCCCATATGTCCAGTTGGTATGACGTGGACAAATAGTAGTACAGATGATGTGGTATTTGGGGGATGGACATGTGCACTTGTCAGTCACATAACTTGCATTCCCCATGCCCTCGGATTGTGACACAGTGCAGACTGTTGTTGGCTGGCTGCCATGGCCATGTGACTTGAGACAGTAATGTATGACTTTGCACGCATTCCTGTGTCATGGCATTCAACTTCCTGAGACTGATCCTGCAGGGGAGTGACATGTGCAACATGCACCCCATTGTGGCATTGACTATCCGGACATGGGTGCATCATGGTGTCTGGTGCTGGTATGCATCACATGCATTTCTATTTAGACTCTGGCCATCCCTTTATCCGGACACCTGCACTGACTCAGTGGCAAGAGATGTGATGTGTGCATGTTCACATACTTCACCGTGTTCCCTGCAATGTCCAACAACTGTGTAGGTGGTGCATGTGTCCACACTGGGGTCTTACCATCAGACAGGCACCAGACAGATGGGTGCAAGGGCAGGAGGGGAGTGAGTCCCATGGTTGACCATCAGACTGACAATTGGCTTCCCCGAATCTGTGTGAGGACTTTAGGCAATGTTCAACTAAGGATGCCAGAGCTTGCTCTGTAATGTGCTGTACTTACTGTGGTGTGTGCGGTCAGTGCAGGTGACTGATGTTTGTCTGTTTCCCTAATTGTTTGCAGATACATCCACGGCCACAGGAGGGGACAGCTCCACGGACCAGGAGGAGCAGCGGAGCCAGACTGGGTCAGCATCGGACGAGTGGTCAGAGGGACCCAGTGGCACGGAGGGTGAGGGGAGCCACACCGAGGAGTCCTCAGCACCATCCACCTCAGCTGAGGACCACAGCAGCTCGGAGGATGACTCCCTTGTGGAGGCGGGTCTCAGCAGCCACCAAAGGCCAGCTAGTCTGTCTGGCCCCGCCACCACCACCACCACCACCACCACCGCCCTCCCATTGGCTCCCATTCCTGAGGTCCGTGGAGGCTTCCGTACTCGGGAGCGTGTCTCCTTCGTGCCAGGCACCGCAGCCCCTGCCCCTGTGTCCCCTGCTGCCCTGAGTGAGGAGTCTGTGTACCTCCTTCGGCAGCTCCATGTAGGGCAGACAGCAATGCTGAGTGTCCTCCATGCACACACCACTCTGTTGACACAGCTGGTGTCGTTCATGGAGGGCATCTCGGCGGGTATGTCTGCCCTACAGAGGAGCAATAGGTCCATGGACTCCTCCCTGACGGCAGCAGTGTCCCTCCTCCAACAGTCCCTCACCCCTCCCACCTCTGCCCCATCCACACTTCCTGCCCCCCTACCTGTCCAAAGCACATGCACACCTGCACAGTCACCCAAACACACAGACACGAGCAGCACAGACACACCCAAGAGAAAGGCAAGACGTGCACACACGCATCCTCAGGGGACTGATACCACAGACACAGGGGACGGGGAACACACACACACACAGGCATCCACATTAACTCCGCAGTCCTCCAAATCCTCTCCCTCCAAGACCCCTTCCCTTGCCTCGCCTGCTAACACACCTACACAGCAGATCTTCCTGTGTGACCTCGGCCTCTTCCCCTCCAATCCTGCTGATCCAGCATACCGGGGAAGAGGAAGTCCACCCACACAGAGGGAGTGCCCCTCGCCCCGGACACCCTCCCCCAGGCGCAGGCAGAGTGAGCCCCCACCCGCAAGTCCCCCCGGCCCCGGAAGAGCAAGACCCCGCCACCGCCCTGCAAGTCAACCACCCAGTCTCTCACCTCCATCCCCCAGGCCACCACTCCACAGGTTCCACTGCCACACCCTGCCCCAGGTTCCCCCACACACCGATACCGCATCCCCAAACTGCTTAGGCCCTCCCCCCCTGCCACTTGCTCTTCCACCCCCAAACCAGATGCTCTGCCTGTTTGTGCCACTGGTGTGGAGACCGTGTCTCCCCCCCTCTGTCCTGCCCAGCTCTTCTGCCCCCTTCCACTACCTTGGAGTCATGCACTGCGGTGGAGTCCACAACCACCCCGTCTGACTCGGGCACTGCATTGGGGACCCAGTCCACTCCATCTGACCAGCCCACTGCAGTGGTTGCAGCACCAACTCCATCTGACTTGAGCCCTGCGGTGGTGCCAGCCCCCTGAGTCAGACACCTCCACTGCAGTTGCTGGTGACACTCCTGCACCCACCTCCCCTTCACTGCCTCCTTCTGGCATCCCCTGATCCTGTCCCTGGGGTGCCTGGCCTGCCCCTCGTATGCCCCTCCAAGGGGGATGTCCCCTGTCCGTACCTGTGCAGGCAAGCAATTGTTGACAAGTTGTCACACATCACCCTGTTGGGACTGTATATTTGGACTGGCCATTGGCCTTAGTTTATTTTGGACTTTTGATTTGAGTTGCACACTTGCTGAATAAAGCCTCTTTTTGTTTACTTGTGGTTAATCTTTGGAGGTACATGATGTAGATGTGTAGAATCATGCATTTGCTGTTGTAATAGTGTTCAGATCAGGTAAATGAAGTTTTGCTGTGATGGGCTCCATGTGGTCCATGGGATATGTGTCCTAAACTAGTCTGGATCTATAGCATCCTTTGCTGCAGTCTGAGGGTGTAATGTTCAGCATTTGACACAGGGATGTACGTTTAGCATTTGTAGATTACCATCTTTGTCCTACACTGATGCACATCCGGTGGGCTTACCAATGTCCAATGTTCCTAGTACCCTGACTGTGTGCCCGTCTCCAATGGACATGCAGTTTAGCACATCAAATTTGGAGGACTCATCTGTGTACACAGTGCAAGTTGCTTGACACGTGTCTTGGGTGTATGCAGATGACTGACGTGACACTCCCGTGCCCAGGCTGATATGAGCAGAGCCTTCAGTGTGTTGTAGTTGTTGACTCACTGACCGAGTGCTCTGCTGACATGTTTGAGTCGTGCACAGACAAGGTTTGGCACAGCTGACCTTCCACAGGAGTGGAGTGCCCTCATGGCAGTGCGTGATTCCGTGATATAGGCTGTGCCCATGTTGTGTGTTATGTAGGCATGTCTGTGCGTGTTCCCTTCTCCTTTTCCTACACAGGCTGTGTCCCTACGGATGTTCCTGTTTGTGATGCTTGCTGAGTTGTTCTGTGTTCATCCAGCATCTTGGACCTGGTTACTCAGGGATGTGGGTGCATGGCAAACTAATGTTCATGAGGTTGTCATCCCTAGTTGTCTTTGTTGTCAGGGCTGGGGATGTGGGCAAACGCAGATGGGACACAGTCAGGATTCCTCTTGGCACTTGTTGGTTACACGAGTAATGTGATTTTCTGTTTGTGTATGCTTTCAGTGATTGTGACACGTTGTGTGTGTGACTGCTGCCACTCCTCAGGGTCAGAGCTACAATGTTGGAAGTTGTCTATGTGTGTCCTTTGTGGGTCAGCTTGGCTTCTTCATTGGTGTGTGACTATGGCCAGGATCCCATTGTTTGGGGTGGATTTCATGTCATGCCCATGTACGGCATACTGTGCAGTGTGTCAGACATTCACAAGTATTGTTGACTGGCCATGTGTGATGGGTTTCTGCACCTTATTTTCCCCCACCACCCCTGGGATTGTCATGGGTGCATGTGCAATGTCAGCAGTCCATGTGAGCTTCAACGCTGCACATTGGTGGAGTTCAAGGTGTGTGGCGTTGAGTGTGTGCAAATGTGAGTTGTTGCACGGCTGGGGCACTACCTCCATATGTTCCTTGGCTGGCAGGCCGTGCTGAGTGCTTTGTGCTTGTATAGGTGTGATGGTAGTTTGTTGCTCAGGACACATGGCTGTGGTTCACAGTGTGGATGACATCTACCTTTGTCATCACAGTGTGATTGTCATGCAGGCTAGTGTCACCACAATGTGGGGTCCCTGGGGGAGTGCTGTGGTGGTTCTGTCTCTTGCTGTGTGTGTTGCTGTTCCTACAAGCTTGTGTGATATGTGTAATTTGGGCTCCCTCTCATCTCACAATGCCTGTTTGCCCACATAGGGGAATCCAATCCATGAGTTACTTTTGTATGTGACTGTGTTGACATCTGTGTATCAGTGAATCTGGCCTCCTCATGTGTTGTGTGTTTGCCTGGGGACACTGGCACACAACCCCCTCACCTGTTGTGTATGATATGCAGTGTGAGTCTGCCTGTTTGTGTTTGTGCTTTTGCACCACTGCATTGGCATATCTTTAGTTTGCCATTGGCTGTATGTTGTTTGTTGGCTTTCCCCTGCTGGCCCTGGGACTGCTAGGTCATCAGTCAGCACATTGATCATGGTTAGTATGTCCCATTGCTGCCATGGTATGGAATTTGTTCACCTGACATCTACAGTCTCCACAGGATATCTACATTTGTGTGTCCATTGGTGCAGATATGTGGGTCTGCATTATGATGCTCACTTCTGTCATTGTGTTATTTGTGAATGTAGACAATGTGGGCCCCCATGGCTGATGTTTGTGTGCACATGGCCAGAACGATGTGTCATTGGCACTGCACAGCTTGCCTCACACAATCTATGTTGCTATGGGACACAAGCACTACAATGCCACTGTAGTGTTTGGTGTTGTGTGGCCAGGAATAATCACTGCAGTTATGTTTTTGCAGCTTTTACCAGGCCTACACTTCCCTTTTGGGCACTGTGGTGATGGGGCTTTGGGCCCCATTGCCACACTGTTCAAAATGTGCTTCAGCTATGGAGCACACACTTACCTTTTGGGCACTGTGGTGATGGGGCTTTGGGCCCCATTGCCACACTGTTCAAAATGTGCTTCAGCTATGGAGCACACACTTACCTTTGTGCACTGTGGTGATGGGGCTTTGGGCCCCATTGCCACACTGTTCAAAATGTGCTTCAGCTATGGGGCACACACTTACCTTATGGGCACTGTGGTGATGGGGCTTTGGGCCCCATTGCCACACTGTTCAAAATGTGCTTCAGCTATGGGGCACACACTTACCTTATGGGCACTGTGGTGATGGGGCTTTGGGCCACATTGCCACAGTGGTCATGGTCTACTTGCATTGTGTAGGCCACACACACAATTATGTGTGACACATGTGTTAGGGGGTCACATTGTATGTTCAATGTCATGTTCAGTGTTGTATGCATTTGACACAGACCACACACGCTTGTCATGGTGTTGGGGGCTGGGATGTAATTTACAGACAGTCCTTATGTGGGAGTATGCTAGTTGTGTCATGCATTACCCGTCCTATGAGTAGGGGTGGTTGTAGTGACAGGCATCCAGCCCCCCATGAGTGGTGATGGTAGTAGTGGTAGGCATCCAGCCCCCCATGAGTGGGGATGGTAGTAGTGGTAGGCATCCAGCCCCCCATGAGTGGGGATGGTAGTAGTGACAGGCATCCATCCCCCTAAGGGTAGGTATGGTAGTAGTGGCAGGCATCCTGGCCCCCATGGGTAGGGGTGGTAGTAGTGGCATGCATCCAGCTCCCCCTGAATAGGGGTGGTGGTAGTGGCAGGCATCCAGCCCCCCATGAGCGGGGATGGTAGTAGTGGTAGGCATCCAGCCCCCCATGAGTGGGGATGGTAGTAGTGACAGGCATCCAGGCCCCCCTGGGTAGGGGTAGTAGTAGTGGCAGGCATCCATCCCCCTAAGGGTGGGTATGGTAGTAGTGGCAGGCATCCAGGCCCCCCTGGGTAGGGGTGGTAGTAGTGGCATGCATCCAGCCCCCCCTGGATAGGGGTGGTGGTAGTGGCAGGCATCCAGCCCCCCATGAGCGGGGATGGTAGTAGTGGTAGGCATCCAGCCCCCCATGAGTGGGGATGGTAGTAGTGGTAGGCATCCAGCCCCCCATAAGTGGGGATGGTAGTAGTGGTAGGCATCCAGCCCCCCATGAGTGGTGATGGTAGTAGTGGTAGGGATGGTAGTAGTGGTAGGCATCCAGCCCCCATGAGTGGTGATGGTAGTAGTGGTAGGCATCCAGCCCCCCATGAGTGGGGATGGTAGTAGTGACAGCCATCCATCCCCCTAAGGGTGGGGATGGTAGTAGTGACAGGCATCTAGCCCCCCCTGGATAGGGGTGGTGGTAGTGGCAGGCATCCAGCCCCCCCTGAGTAGGGGTGGTGGTAGTGACAGGCATCCAGGCCCCCCTGGGTAGGGATGGTAGTAGTGGCAGGCATCCAGGCCCCCCTGGGTAGGGGTGGTAGTAGTGGCATGCATCCAGCCCCCCCTGGATAGGGGTGGTGGTAGTGGCAGGCATCCAGCCCCCCATGAGCGGGGATGGTAGTAGTGGTAGGCATCCAGCCCCCCATGAGTGGGGATGGTAGTAGTGGTAGGCATCCAGCCCCCCATGAGTGGGGATGGTAGTAGTGGTAGGCATCCAGCCCCCCATGAGTGGAGATGGTAGTAGTGGTAGGCATCCAGCCCCCCCTGAATAGGGGTGGTGGTAGTGGCAGGCATCCAGCCCCCCCTGAGTAGGGGTGGTGGTAGTGACAGGCATCCAGGCCCCCCTGGGTAGGGGTGGTAGTAGTGGCAGGCATCCAGGCCCCCCTGGGTAGGGGTGGTAGTAGTGGCATGCATCCAGCCTCCCCTGGATAGGGGTGGTGGAAGTGGCAGGCATCCAGCCCCCCATGAGCGGGGATGGTAGTAGTGGTAGGCATCCAGCCCCCCATGAGTGGGGATGGTAGTAGTGGTAGGCATCCAGCCCCCCATGGGTGGGGATGGTAGTAGTGGTAGGCATCCAGCCCCCCATGAGTGGGGATGGTAGTAGTGACAGGCATCCAGGCCCCCCTGGGTAGGGGTGGTAGTAGTGGCAGGCATCCATCCCCCTAAGGGTGGGTATGGTAGTAGTGGCAGGCATCCAGGCCCCCCTGGGTAGGGGTGGTAGTAGTGGCATGCATCCAGCCCCCCCTGGATAGGGGTGGTGGTAGTGGCAGGCATCCAGCCCCCCATGAGCGGGAATGGTAGTAGTGGTAGGCATCCATCCCCCCATGAGTGGGGATGGTAGTAGTGGTAGGCATCCAGCCCCCCATGAGTGGGGATGGTAGTAGTGGTAGGCATCCAGCCCCCCATGAGTGGGGATGGTAGTAGTGACAGGCATCCAGGCCCCCCTGGGTAGGGGTGGTAGTAGTGGCATGCATCCAGCCCCCCCTGGATAGGGGTGGTGGTAGTGGAAGGCATCCAGCCCCCCCTGAGCGGGGATGGTAGTAGTGGTAGGCATCCAGCCCCCCATGAGTGGGGATGGTAGTAGTGGTAGGCATCCAGCCCCCCATGAGTGTGGATGGTAGTAGTGGTAGGCATCCATCCCCCCATGAGTGGGGATGGTAGTAGTGACAGGCATCCAGGCCCCCCTGGGTAGGGGTGGTAGTAGTGGCATGCATCCAGCCCCCCCTGGATAGGGGTGGTGGTAGTGGCAGGCATCCAGCCCCCCCTGAGTAGGGGTGGTGGTAGTGACAGGCATCCAGGGCCCTCTGGGTAGGGGTGGTAGTAGTGGCAGGCATCCAGGGCCCCCTGGGTAGGGGTGGTAGTAGTGGCAGGCATCCATCCCCCTATGGGTGTGTATGGCATTGGTGTTGGCCATCCCACCCCTATGGTTCTGCTGTTGCTAGTGTACGTTATTTGTGCATCCCTATGTGTGTGTGACATATTTCGTGTACGTGTGGTTTGTTTGTATTGTTGGTGTTTGACTTACCGTCTGCGCCGTACGCGTCCGTGCCGGTCCCGGTAATAGATGTAGAGTATAGGTAGGACCTGCGCAATGGGATGCATGCTTGGATCGTCTCGTTCGGGTTTCTCGTGTCTTCGAGTCGTACTCGTAGCAGGCTTGTTCGTCTCGTAGCCGTGGATCGTCTTGTGGCGCGAAACGGAGCTTATGTACGGCTCGCCCGGATGCTCAAACGTGCCGGACGTAGCGACGTGTTCGGTGCGTACGGAAGACGCATCGTACTAGTCCGGCCGGAAGGTGCTGTGTATTTGGTTCCGTGCGACTCGATTCGGCGTTTACGGATCCGGCTCGGGCGGGGAACAGGAGCTGGAATGGGTAAGTACGGCTCGCTCGGAATCTGGGCTGTTATGCGCATCGTACTTGTTCGTTCGGTAGAGTGTTCGAGTCGGTCGGAAAACACGCGTTCAGCTGGTATTTTTTCCGGACGAATACTGTTAGGTGCGCTTCCGGCCGAGATCGGAATCGACCCCTTGGTGGAGACAGGAAAACAGGGATGAATGGCTCCATTAGCATATTTCTCCCCATTGACAAATAGACTGTAGTAGTATCTTGTCACACTCTTAACTACTACAAAGGAGAGGTTATGCAAGTTTCCTTTAACATATAAATGAGCAAGACAGTTATGCTGTATTATTATATTGGCATTTCTATAGCACTCTTCTAACCCTTGTGAGTCCCATGAAGCTGTAACATAAATATTTATGACAGAATATAAATGTTAATGGCTTTATTTATTTTCTTAGCAGCTTGAAACCATTTATAACATAAGACACTATTTAAACAGAATCTTCAATGAAAAAAGTTATATTCTGTCATCTGGCTCTATAAATGATTTTATTTCATGGCCCTGCCCTCCATGTCCATCAGCCCTCCTCCTTCCAGGTAGTTGTTGCCTTTAGCAAAGTGTATTGTATATGTGCTGTAGGCCTTGTTGCACTGTAAGGTGAATGTTGCATTTTCCTTCTACAGAAGCTGCTTTGAGGGGCATTAGCTGAACTTATGGGCTTTTTAACTTTTTGAAGCAATGGGTTTGCACCTCTAAAGGTTGGCACCCTTCATCTCATACTAAAATAATCCAAGCATAGGTCACGAGACACTCACACACTTCTATCCATCCAAATATTAGAATAATTTGTGTGCAATCTACCCCTTTTTCCTTTTCACCTTAAACTCATGCATAAGAGCAGCAAAAACGCATGGTAGGAGCTTAACTCTGATCACCACATACAACATATATGCAACCTTTGGGTTTTAAACAGGTTTTAATAAGGTGAAACCTTTGCCCATACAGTGTTATGCTTTGTAAAATTGTCAATATAATGAAGTTACACCATCACAAAAAGTGTCACATTATGCAGAACAATGTGATTTTTACTGCTGCGTAATTAAGTCACATAATTTGGTACTCCCTGATCTATGGCAAATCCTTTGTTCTGAGAGTAAAGCTCAGTTGGTTAATATGAAGGTGGGTAAGCCAACAAATTAACAGTGCGAGCTGACACAGAGCCAAGCCAAAGGCTCTGAGAGCCCGTGCATGAGCTGAGTCCTGAAAATGTTTCCCATCAAATCATACACCAAACTTCCCTTAAATTATGATAAAGTCTCTTCAAAATTCAAAAACGTGTATTTCTTTAACTTGTGGAAGTTTTTACATTAATACATTACATTATCGCACTGCACTGGGAAGTATTTCTTAAAAGTGATAGTTTTTAAACATGAACTTCGGACCATTCCTATCCTGACAATTGGCATATGAATCCCTTATGCAGAGGTCACTCTCTACATGGTTTTTTTCTCATTGCACCTATTTTTTCTCTTTCCCTTCGCTGACATTTCACTCATTTGATTTCATTTCATTTCATCCTTGATCACGTAATATTGTGTTCAGTGTGGTCTATTGGGTATCTCGATACTAGGGGTTAATGTCACAGCTTTTTGTAGCTAAGAATTTACTGGGAGATAGTTACTCGCCTACAGGGCGTGTAGGATCTCCATTCAGTCATTGGTTCACTTTTAGCGTCGCTCGGTCTCATTACTTCGTCAGTTTCATCATTGCGTCTCCTATTTTTACTAGTTGAGTTGAGTCTGCCTTCAGTGTCATTGCTAAACACCCATTACCGGCTTTCCGGTTCTCAATTTTAGTGGTTAATTTTACAGCTTGTTGCAGCCAAGGATTTACTGGGAGACAGCGACTCCCCTACCAGGTGTGTAGGATCACCATTCAGCCATTCGTTCAATTCCAGTGTTGCTCGTTTTCCTCATTTTGCCTGTTTCTGCATGGCGCCTTTTTCACGAGCTGAGTTGAGTCCGTCTTTAGTATCGTTGCCTAGCATTCATTACCGGCTTTCCGGGTCCTGGTTTTTCAGAGAACTGCCCACGCGTTTGTCAGGGAGGACACGTTCCAGTTCGTAATTGGTAAGCAAGGGGTTGTCAGTCAGCAGCGTTTGGGTATGAATAGTCTGGTTGGCTAGGTGATGTTGAACTCTGTCTCTCTTTAGATAAGTCGGTGTCAGGGGGTGACCGGCATCAGATGTGTGGCATTGAGTATTGAACAGCCTCTTTCCCATCCCATCTCACAGACACGATGGGAGGTAATTGTAGTTTTTGTGGGTGTTTCTAGCACTACGGAAGGGGTGTTTCACAGTTTTAAACTCCATGTCTTTGGTTGATTTACAGGGGGTACACATCAGTGATCGGGTACTTCGCATATCTGGTTTCTTCTGACAGGCTGTTGAGGTAATTGCAGGCTATTCAGAGTGTATCACAGACTGTGACGACACTTCATAGTCATTTTAACATTTTTATTTTTGCTTTTGTGGGCTTAGGAATTTGGTTCTCATTGTTACTGTTGCAGTAACTAGAAGCTACGTGTTCAGCGAGGCATTGCGGTATCACAGCGCGGTTGTGCATTTGGTTATAAAGGTATGGTATTTTATCCCCAGCGGCTTGATCTTTTATTGCTAAACTCTCGTTGTTAGAGTAGTCTTTTGATTTTTTTTTACATTTCGTAGATCGTGCTACAAAGACGGTATCTTCCTCGGATCATCACTCATATATTATGTAAGTTTTGAGCAAATCTTTTTGTGGATTTCTTGCATGTCTGGTGGACACGACACCGGTGAGGTTAAGCACTTTGTTTCTATATTGGCATGTTGAGTGTGGGTGAGCGCGCGTCTCTCCCTGAGACTTGTCACAAGGTTGATTTTCTGGGTCCACATATCATACGTTTCTTTTATGGTATCTATTGGTTTTTCTATCTTTTACTTTGATCTGATTCTCTTACCTTTTTGCCATGCCTTTGTGCATTTTCAATGGATGATATTTTGTCCCTGTACGTTGTACATTAACTGTTGCTTGGTTTCATCATAACTAGATTGTATATTCCTTTCATTTTTTCACAGTGGCCCCTGAAGAAGGGATTCGTAAATCCCGAAATGCATTGGGCACATCATTGAATGGAAATTTAGAATTTATGTTAATTTAAGGACAATTGACGTGTTTATGTCACATTGTAATCGTTGTCATTATATTCACAAACTGTGTGAGAAAGTATCATTTTCTTGAAGGACAACAAGCCACATAAAGGCTACACTTTCAGTGTATCATAATTTCATATCTTGGTTCAAAAGATTTTAATGATTCATTATTGTTCATCGAATGTTTTCTTCTTTGATTATGTGAGTAATTGTTATATTTGCTGTGCATCTAGAGATCGGGTGAACAGTCACTCGCACTTGTTTCATGATACATTAGGGGTTGGCTACCCCCGTCTGGTTTGCACGCTTACGAGTTCAGTTGTTTTTTCTTGTAAAATCAAGTTATATGAGAAGGTGTGCGCTAACTCCATGAATTGAATCCTTTATGCAGCCCACATTCTTTGTAAATAGAGTAACAATATAGTCTATTAAATGAAACATAACAGGTTGTGTACAGCTGGTATTCTGAACTCCTGTATTTGAAGGTGCTTTCATATGCAATAGTGAAGAAAAAGGAAGATGGGTAAAATAAAATATTTGCCTAAGATCACACAATTTGGTAAAGTGGGAAAGCCATGATTAATCCGGGGTTTTCTGGTTTGACTTTATACAACGCAGCCACTATATTGGTATTTATTTGTCTCCCCTTTTTACCTCAGATGTTAATGTTTTGTTTTTATATTTTTATGCATGAGGGTATAGTGATGGTGGCAGGCAGAAGCCACATGAAAGCTTGGCTTGTTGTGGGCTTGAGGTTCGAACAGGACCCCAATCTGAGCCAGGGCAGGCTTTAGGCTCAAGCCCACTTGAGCTTTCAGTGGCTCACCCACCTCTAGGTTAATATGATTACTTCAGATACCACTATGTATTACCCGTTGGTGCACTTGGGACTAGTGACTTGTGTATTTATAGACCTATGAGGTACTAGCCTGGGAGGTAAAACACTGTGAATATGTTGGACAATGTACAAATTTATTACAGGCTGCACATAAAATAAGTTAGACTGCCAGAAAAAGTGCAGAAAGACTCAAGGTGAAATTTACTAACTTTTTTTCAGCAGGTTTGCATCACACAAAAGTGACTCAAACCAGAGACAAGGGGGCCGATTCCGATCTCGGCCGGTAGGGCACCGAATCGGATTCGGATTAACCGGATCCGATTCGGAGCCCTCTTTCCCGACCGATTCGTACGCGCGTCCGGCCGAGCGAGTACGATGCGAGCGCACGCGAAATCGCCGACCGACTTGTTCGCGGGTCCGAAGCGCTCCGACCGACTCGCACGGACACGACGCGCACCGCGCGATGGAGACGTTCCCCGGCCGGGCAAGTACGATGTGCGCCGCGAGCAGTCCGACCGACTCGCGCCGTCCGGCTCGACAGAGCAGTCGGAGCTGCACTTTGGGGGTCCGTGTCGGACCCCCCTGTACGCGTAGCCACGCGAGTCGCACACAGGGGGGACCCATGTGTCCCCCCTACCTGTGCATGTACGCCGCGAGTCGCCTCAAGGCGTACCCGCTGTAGGGGGCACCCGTGTTCGCCTCGCACCCATTGGGTCAATGGGAGCCCGCGTACGTGTTGTACGTCCGGCTCCCATTGACTCAATGGGAGTCCGACCGACTCGAGTCCGATTGCATGCGTGCGCATCGTACTCGTTCGGTCGGACTGCCAGAGTCCGATTCGGTCGGAAATCTCTCCGGGTCCGGCTCGGTCGGAGAGATTTCCGGCCTGAATCGGAATCGGCCCCTAGGTGTTGTGCTGGCACTTGCTCTCCAACACACATCCTGATTTGCACTCAAAAGTTACCTAACATAAAGCAAAGTAAAGCTAAGAGCAACTTTGCGGCAAGGGTAAGTTGCATGGGTTGTACTCGGGCATTCCCATTAGAGGTGGGCAAGCCAACAAATTAACAGGGAGGGAGAGCCAAGCCAGAGACAAGCCAGAGGTCTGGTTCAGATCTTAGAGCCCATTCACCGGCTGAGCCCGGAAAATATTTGAAATGTAAGTCTCTTCAAAATTCCAAAATTTATATTTCTTTAAGATGTGGAAGCTTTGATATTAACAGAGCGCATTATAGCACTCCAATGAGAAGTACTTGTTGAAAGTGATAGTTTTCAACCACTGGGAATTTAAAATCACATATTTGAACGTGCTTTCATAGGTGATAATGAAGGAAAACGATTTTCGGTGACATCAAATATTTGCAACACAATGTAAGTGAGAAAGCTGCGGTTTATTCAGGATTTCTGGTTTCCTTTTGTACACGTTAGCCAGTAAATGGGTATCTGTTTGTCTTTCTTTATGCTTTGGCTTTATTTTTACCTCTGAATGCATTTTTGCAGAGTTTTTGAAATATAGCGCAAACTCGACCCGAAGGTATTGGAGCGCTTTATATGAGTAGGGAGAAACAAAACTGGCATCATACCTTAGCAGATATGGCCCTGTTCTATTCTCTCCTGTTGATGCAGGAAAGCAACTTTGGTTACTGTGCTACATTTTATCCAAAGTTACAAATTTGGCCCTCTATATTTAAATGCTTACAGTGCTTTCAAAAATATTTATTTTAGTATGACACATTCGGACTGTACCTAATGCAAACCTTTCCCAAACTGGTAACATTAGAGTGCCTTTCAAAAAAGAATAACTCTTTGACACTAGAAAGCTTCAAATGATTCTATGAATTAAAGCCTGTACTGGCTCCAAAGAAGATCTTAGATTTGCTTAGTAAAAAAGCATAACCCACATTCATCTTATTTTGCATATTTCAGTATACAGAATTTCTGTGAGCATCTCACAATCTGGTGCCGCATTTCGCATTGTTTCAGCATCTCATGATACTCTGTTTCTCACACAGCAAGCTTTATGCATTTGTATGACCTGTCACACATATACACACTGCATCTAGTTTTTGTGAACATGTTGCACACACACACACACACTGCATCTTGTTTTTGAAGGCATCTCACATAATAGGCTTTATGTTTTTCACATTTGTTAAGCATCTATCCCTAATCAATACACACTGTGCATCTAATTTTGTGAGCATCTCATTTAGAAGGCATATTTGATGGCATGTTTGACTGCATCTTCAGCTACTTAGGGGCATATTCACAAGGAGCTATCGCCGAATTAACGGCACTTTATCGCATCCAAAGTCGTGATAAATATACCTCCCCATTCACAAGCTGGTGTAAACAGCCCACAGCACCAGTTTACCCGCGATAGCAGGCGCAAAAATCATCGCCACAGAGGACCCGCACAACTATCGCTAATGAGATGCAGAGTGAGCGTTCCCGTGCCAAAAGGTGCGACAACATCACACCTCAACATTCTCAACGACCAGCCACATCGGCGATAAAAACACAAAACAGGCGATAAGGCACGTTAGCACCAGGAAATCTACACCTGCTCTGACCTGGTGTAAAGTCGGACGGCAGCCTGCAAACCAAAAGGGAGCACAGCCCAGGGCTACATCAGAAGGGCAACAGATGCCATGGAGCCACCCATCATGCGGCCCGGACACCCAAGAGGGCCACAACACCCACCGCCACCACCCTCAGGACCACCCCTCCCTGGCACCCCCCAGACCAAAGACATGCCACATCAGCCACACCTAAATATGTACAAAATATTCCGCTTGATGTCGCACAATCACAACTGGTGACATGCATGTGTTGTCACAGAAATGAGCAGCACACATTCACTTTCGAAGCAACAAATGAAACTTTATTAAAATGAACACCGAAATGAAATGAAGACACATGGCCGCTCCCCTCGGGACAATACATAGGTCACCGCCTGTAAGACAAAAAACATGATGAGAAGATCTGTCCTGCACACATCAGAGGACAGAGAGAGAGCGAAGGAGAGAGAGAGGAAGAGAGGGAGGGAGAGAGAGAGGAAGAGAGGGAGGGAGAGAGGGAGAGAGGGAGGAAGAGAGGGAGAGAGAGAGAGAGGAAGAGAGGGAGAGAGAGGGAGAGAGAGGGAGAGAGAGAGAGAGAGAAGAGAGAGAGAGGAAGAGAGGGAGAGAGGGAGAGGAAGAGAGGGAGAGAGAGAGAGAAGAGGAGAGAGAGAGGAAGAGAGAGAGAGAGAGAGGAAGAGAGGGAGGGAGAGAGAGAGAGAAGAGGAGAGAGAGAGGAAGAGAGGGAGAGAGAGAGAGAGTGCCGCCCCTGCGCACCCAGGCCACACTGCTCACCTGCTGCCACCGGTGTGTCTCCAACCACGTGCCGGTATGTATAGCAGGACACCAGGTCACACATCTGAGTCAGAGCTGTCAGCTGAAACAGAGTCCAGATACATGACTGGCACAGTACACACACTTGCACAAGACAACATCGCCTGCCCGCCCATGCACACCCAGGCCTCAATGCTCACCTTCCGCCACCGACGCGTAGACAGGAGGTCCCACCACGTGCCGCTGCAAGCCACAAGCCCGGGGCCCGCGGACATGGCACCCTCCACATCATGCAGCCCCGCTCCGCAGGCCACCAGGTCTCACGTTTGGTGCTGGGTCTTGATTACTCCATGGCATAGGACATACCAGTGCACCCGGCACCATCGCAGGCTGCACACCCGCTCAGCCCAATGGGTGTCTCCAACTCTGGGATCCCGGAAGCGACGCCACGTGGCGGTAGGCCCGCACTGCCCGCTGGCTCTGGCCTACACTGCGGTCCAGCAGGGCACACAAAACCTGAGCTGTCCAGACCGCCGGGATGGGGCATCATCGCAGGCTGCACACCCGCTCAGCAGCTTAAGGTGCCACTGACTCAGTGCACCCAAAGTCACCATCCCGTGGCGGGGTGCCTGTGCCGTCCGCAAGGCCCCGTGTGCCACTAACCCTGTGCAACCCCAGTCTGCGCCACGTGGTGGTAGGCCCATGCCGTCCACAAGGCCTCGTGTGCCACTAACCCTGTGCGCAAAAACTCATGGGCCCTTAATGATTGAGAACCGTGGAGCGTCCGTCATCCAGTCACCACCGGCAGAGGGGAATGTGACGTCATCGGCCCCTTATGTTGGCGGAGTCACATGGCCTGTGACGCCTGTGCCGGATGGGTGTGGTGTGCGTGCAAACCTGCCCTCAGGGAGTGGCTGTGACATGCTGACAACTAGACCAGTGACCTGCACACCACCAGCGAGTACGCCTGCGACGGGTAGCAATGAGGGCCCCCCCTCGGAGCGTTAGCGGAGTGGTCTGGCCTGCCGTACGCCGCACCAGCGCAGGGCCTGCAACAATGACTCGTGGGCTCTGGGCGTGGTTCAGTCCATGTCCGGACAAGGAAGTGACTGATGCGTGTGTCCCTGTTGAAGTGTTCACGGGACCCGGTACACAAAATGCAATGTAGCACCCTCTGACTGCCATCCCACAGGATGATCATCATTGACGCAAGGGAAGTCACTGTCCCTACATTCATCCACACATTCACACATGAATGATGAAAGACATGACACAGCAGTGCGTCACTGGATGCTTATTGCACATCCAGTGCAGTTATGCAGCTGGAGCGGGACAGGGCAATGGCGAGCACACTACACAATATGGGCACGTGGAGGGCCAGCCAGAGTCCATCCGGGGATGACATGTACTGCGGAAGAGGAAGGGTACAGTCCACAGTCTGGTCGCCGTGTCATTGGTCGTCAAACAGGATGTGGCAGTCCATGTCGCTGTCCAAGGTGAGTGCATCGGAGTGTATCGGGGGTCAGTGGAAGGTCATGAGGCCATGTGCGGGACCAAGCAGAAACAGGCCAGGTGGCGGAAATGTATGCTAGTGCCTCCTTCTGAGAGCCAACCCACCCACGTCCTCGTCCTCGGATGTGTGCTCTGCCCCACCTGTGGGAGTTAAAGTACTGGCTGCGGCACTGTGTGCCACTGACACATCAGGGGCCTGAGTGGATACGCCTGCCACACTGGGAGGCACTGACACACCAGGGGGGCGGAGATGTGGATGGTGTGGGGGCAGCCGCATTCATCAGCGACACGCCTTGTGGCAGCAATGCCATGATGAAGTACTGCAGGGCATGGTAGATCCCTGCTACATTTCGATGGTGTGCAGCGGTGGCTGCCATCCTTTCCGCCTCCATCCGCACCATGTCCTCCATGAGCCTCCGCATGTGTGCCAGCTCACGGCTGGCATCGCTGGAGCCACTCTGAGCAGACAGGTGTTCTTCTCTCCACGTCATGACTCCAGCGATGTCAGTCAGGGCTGGTTGGAGACCATGGGGCGGACGTAGACACCCATGGATGGCGTCCAGTTTGGTAGCCATGAGGCCGAACCCCACCCACACCTGCTCAGCCGTCTCCCTCTGGCCCTCTAGCACACGGCGTTGGAAGGCCATGTGTTGTTCCTGGGGGTCTTGGGAGAGTGCCGGAGCTGTGGGTGTCTCCTGCTGGGTGGTTGGGGTGGTGGGTGGGGTCTCATTGATGTGGCCGGGCTGCCCTGATCCTGGAGGTGAGTGGCGGATGAGGTCAATGATGTCTTGGATGGTTTGGGTGTCGATGCTGGTGTTGTCCTCCTCGTCATCAGTGAAGAGTGGCTGGGACTGCTCTGCAGGAGGTGTTGACGATGCCCCTGCGATGTGAAGGGGAGATGGTGTATTACGTGTCCACATGTATATAGCCGCATGGTACAGGTTGACATTCAGACAGCATGGCATTGTACATTGTGACAGTCTGTGGGTCTGGGCGAGGACCCAGGGTCATTGTGGGTGTGCACTGTGCCCTGCTTGCTTGTGCATGTGTGCCATTGTGGCCATCTCCACCCGTCCCACCAGTACCTGGTGGTCACTCACCCTGTTGCGGTTGTGTTGTGTCCTGTCAAGCAGTGTCCAGTCCCCCGACTCCAGCCACAGTCTCCACACTGATGACTGTCGACACCAGCTCCTCCATGTCATCCAGCTCCAGCTGTGGCGCTGGGCCCCCACCTCCGGTCTGCGTTGCTGCCTTCTGGTTGGCGGTGAGTTTCTCCTTGCTCTTCCGCTTGATGTCATTCCATTGCCTCTTGACCTCGTCCATTGTCCGCTTGTGCTCTCCGACGGCATTCACCTTGTCGACGTTGTCCCGCCATATTCCATTTTTGGTGCCCAATGACACGTTGGAGGTGACGAAGCGTTGTTGATGGTGTTCCATCACCTCCGTGACTATGATCCTGTTCGCCTGCGGACTGAACTTGGTCTTCCTCGTCTTCTTGTCCTTGCCCTTCCCTGTCCCCGAGGTCCCAGGCTGGTCGTCCGGGGTGCTTGTGGGGTTGCGCTCGCCCTCTGCGCCTGCTCTGGCTGCCTCCATGGTGCTTAGGTGTTGGTCAGTTTGTGTGTGGGTGTTTTTTCTACTTTTATGGTGATTTTTGACGCCTGCCAGGTGTGTGTTGCAGGCCTGGCGCTGCTTGTCGCTGATTTCCTCATCGCGCTTTGGCCCATCGCGTGTTTTTTGGTGGGTTTTGTTTGTGTTTTTATCTCCATCGTGGTGGTTGTATCGCGGACATTGTCCGCGGTTTCGGCAGACTATCGCTTGCTACCGCCTTGTTGTGAATTCCACGTTGACACAGGGTTATTTTCCAGCGATAGGCTGCGATATTGAAAGTTGTGTTACGCTACTCTTGCGGTAGTTATCGCACGTTCTTGTGAATATACCCCTTAGGTTGTGAGCACTCTACACTCATGGCATCCATCTGCACTAATTCTTCCAGCAAATTAGACAGCAAATGTTTAAAGTTTTCTTTATTGCGTTTTATATTTTGTGCTGCATTGAGTGCATACAGTGCCTCGATCTCCATCTTCCAGCCATAGGAGAGCAAGCAATACATTTCAACTGTCTGTGGTAGTATCCTCACTCCTCCTCCCCCTCCTGTGCAATGCTAAAGCAAATGGTAGCAGAGTTATATGTTGAAAATATGATTTACTCTGAGCACACAGTTTTTCAATGGTGAGGCTCGGAATAATAATCATTTTTTCTAGTTCCACAGTGCCCACAGCATTGCAGTTATGGTGGGGCAGGTTCTGGTGAAACTGCCTAGAGGTTGCACTCGTGGAAAAATGCCACTGTTGGGAGCCCTGTGCAGATTTGAATGCAGTGCTTATTACATCATACTTTTATTAGAAAATGAGAAGCTGGGATTAAAAATCTTGTAGCTCTTTCACTAAAACTTACACACAGGACCACATTTAGTGGAGTTGTGCTGTCTGGTAATGCCAGTGAATTACCAACTGGAGATCTGGTCAAGGGTCTTTCAATAGCATTGTTTCAAAGTGCTTTCATTCTTTGACAAGCATATTGATAAACCTCTTCTAGAGGCCTAGGGTAGTAGGTGGTTAATGAATGATAGATACACCACGGACGTCTCCGTATAAGATGACTAGCGGCTTTGGGCACAAGCAACAACTACTCAGGAGACCCATTAAATAAGTACCTGACTTCATCCTGCTTCAACATCCTCCGAATGCTCCGCAGGATCTTCAAGTGGATCCCCACCGAAACAAGAAAAACAGTCACCCAGGCCCTCGTCACCAGCAGGCTGGACTACGGAAACGCCCTCTACGCAGGAACGACGGCTAAGCTCCTGAGACGGCTGCAACGCATCCAGAACGCCTCTGCACGTCTTATCCTCGACATCCCCCGACGCAGCCACATCACACCCCACCTGAGAGACCTGCACTGGCTCCCTGTCAACAAGAGGATAACCTTCAAGCTCCTCACCCACGCACACAAAGCACTCCACAACTCCGGACCAGCCTACCTCAACAGACGACTCAGCTTCTACACCCCCACCCGCCAGCTCCGCTCGACCAGCCTCGCCCTCGCCACAGTCCCCCGCATCCGGAAAACGACCGCCGGCGGCAGATCCTTCTCCCACCTCGCCGCCAAGACCTGGAACACCCTCCCCACCAACCTCCGACAGACCCAAGACCTACTGGCCTTCAGAAGACTCCTCAAGACCTGGCTCTTCGATCAGTAGCAGCACCACCCCCCTCTTCCCCCAGCGCCTTGAGACCCTCGCGGGTATGTAGTGCGCTTTATAAGTGACATGATTGATTGATTGATTGACCTAAAACGTTGGTGGCGCCATGTCATACGGTTCCTATGCATTAAGTTGGACTGTGTATCTGGACAACATAACCATCAGAAAATGGAGACTGAGCCCATAATATCATCAGAGTATGTTGGCCTAATTCCTAGGTAGTTCACAGTGCCCCAACTGAATCCCTAACCATACCAGGGTAGCAGAGTGTATGTGCAACCTCAGAGCATGACCACTCTAAATCCCCAAGGAAATTGTGGAAACAGATCTTAGCCTTTCATTGTTACACAGGCATGCCCAAGCGACACACAAGAAAGATACAAATTAGCTTTTCAAACATTTATTGAAGCAATTATATTCTTGGCTGTAATTATTAGTACAATGAAACATAGCATTGTAACCAGCATTAGAAGAATGGTGAATAAGATAAATAGTTTAACCATTATGACAGTGATATGTGATTATATGAATAAATGATCATATTTATATATGTATACTCCTACCTAATTCTACCTACACTAGCAAGAGCAGAGTGGGAATACCCTCTGCCAGATCCCTGGGGACAACCCGACATACTTGGGTATGATGTATCTGGAAGCCGATTGGGTGTAGAACAAGCTATTGTGCTATGCAGGATGAAGGTTAGAGTCAGCAGGGCTGCATCTCAGTCATAGGCACGACATTCCAGGATAATTGCCAGAAGTGCTCCTCTGACAAATTTGACTTAGAGTATAATAAAATCATTGTTCCAATTGCACTGTGTTAGAGATGCAGCAAAGATGTGATTGTTTGCTTTGCGACTCAGAGCTGTATCCAACCAGACAACCAAACACAATGGCATTGTGTTCAATGTTCCTAGCCTTGGACGGAGTGCTCTAGGCAACTTGATAACATGCCTACCAAGAAATGTACTCCATGCAGAATAATTTCTAAGTTTGCCATCATGTAGGTGCAAAGCATGTAGAAAGCCACCATCCAAAAAGATGTCAAGTTTAAATGTGTGGTTTAAATTGGAGACTTTGTGAGCCGGACCTGTAACAGTAAGAAATTGGGGGGCATATTATCAAGAACAGCGTTAAAAATTATCGCCGGTTTAGCGGCAGAAAACTGCCGCTAAAGCGGCGATAATGGGCTTGATAATATGCCCTTGAGAATTCCAATAGAAGTCCATGTTCTGGTGTGAACAAGAGCAGTCAGGCGTAACTTAGAAGCTTGTAGGTTAAGTATTTATGCAGCACACAAACAGTAATAAAGTGAAAACGCAACACAAAAAAAACCCCACACCAATTTAGAAAATGGAGCAAAAGTTTATAAATAACATGAGACAAAAATGAAAAAAAATCAATCAGTAGAATCTGAGATATACTATTTTAAAGGTTTAATTAAAAATAGCGTCATGAAGCAGAAAGCTCTAACTTTTGGTATCTGGTTGCTAGACCTGGACAAAGTCATAAGTTCAGGCTGAATATAATGGAGTGTGGGCTGGACACAGGAACCGGGTTAGTCCTGATGAAAAAGGTTACCTTCTCAAAGTCCTGAGTGCAGAGTTCAAAACTTCTGGATATCACAGGAGGAGCTCAACGTATGCCAGCCAAGTGTCCAGGACCTGGGAAGGCACCTATTGGGGATGAGGGACTCACTCCAGCAGAGGCCAGCTGGGCTCAGGCAGGTCCAGTTGCAGGTCCAGGCAGGGCCAGTTGCAACAGGTCAGCTGGGCAGTTGCAGGGAGGCCCCTGGAGCTCAGAACGGGAGGTCAGTCACCTGGCCCTTAGAGTCATTCTGGTAGTCCTGGGTTCAAGGAGATGGTCCTCTCTCTTTCAAGCAACAAGGTAGGACTCAAGACGCAGGGCAGTCCTCTGGAGAACAAGACTGGCCTCAAGCAGCAGGGCAGTCCTTTGGTAGCAGCATGGCAGTCCTCTGAGAAACAAGTCAGGCTTCAAGCAGAAGGGCAGTACCCTGGAGTACAAGGTCGCCCTTCTGTAGTCTTCCACGGGTCCAGGAGGGTACTGAAGAGTTGATCTGAGAGTCCAATATTTATACCAGGCGTTTGAAGTAGGAGAAACCTCTAGATTTCCCCCACATCTGATTCTGGTATGTCCTTCCTTCCCATGGCCAGGATCCAAGGGACTTGGGGTGACAATAGACAGGTGTCAAGTTATTTGCAAGTGTGCTGAGGCAGCCCCTTTGAAATGGAATAAGGCCAGGGAATAGCTCTGCTCCTTCCATTAAGCCAATACCAAATCCGCCTTTGTCTCACTCTCTGGGAGGAATATACAAATGCCAACAGACAACGACACCCACTTACGTGACCCAGGCACCAAATGGTTAGAAGAAAATGCCAACTTTCTAAAAGTGACATTTTCAGACTATTGATTTAAAATCCAACTTTATCATTAAAGGGGTTTTAAATTGCAATTCTTTAGACACCAAACTCAAGCTTCCTGCCTGTTCCCAACTGAAAGTTATCACTTATTAAATGTAATAAGGTAACCCAATGTTATCTTATGGGAGAGACAGGCCTTACAGTAGTGACAAATGAATGTAAGGGTTTTTCCCTACCGGGACATGTAAAACTTAAAAGTAGATGGCCAAAGTTTTAAATGCACTGCACCCTGTCCAATGGGCTGTTTAGGGCCTACCCTAGGGGTGACTTATATGAATTAAAGAGGAAGGTTTAGTCATGGCAAAGGGTCTATTTTTGCCTGGTCGAAATGGCAGTTTAAAACCAAACTACAGGCTGCAGTTGCAGGCGTGAGACATGCTTTTAAGGACTACTTAAATGGGTGGCATAGTAAGTGCTGCAGGCCCACTAGTAGCATTTCATTTTCAGGCCATGGGAACATAAAGTACCACTGTAATAGGGACTTATAAGTAAATTAAACCTGCCAATTGGATATAAGGCAATTTTACCATGTTTAAAGGAGAGAGCACTTTAGCACTGTTTAGCAGTGGTAAAGTGCACAGAGTCTTAAAAGTTAAAAAAAAACGGGTTCGCAAAACAGGAGGGGAGAAGGCAAAAGTTTGTGTGTGACCCTGCATAGAGTGCCAAGTCCAACAGATAATGTTTTTATTATTGGTGTCCCATTTTCTAAAACACTCTTAAATTCCAATTCAATAAGCCTTTATACAACTAACTCTCCAAGAGTAGCAACAGAGGGCGGTCAAGGTTTAGTCAAGGTAATAGAGGAATGGTGACTTCCTTACAGCATGATACATTAATCACACCCATTAAAATTCCATGAGTGATTACAAATTTATTTTTAAAAAAGATTGAGGACTCATTGTAGAAAATGGCGATATGGACTGAAACCTCAAAAATGGGCACAGAGAAACACACAAGACATTGTTGCTCAATACCAAGAAACTGACCCTTTGCTACCCTCACATCAGTTAGCTCTATTATACAGTATGTTTAAGTATTCCTCAGGGCCAGAACTTGCAGACATACTTTGAAAAATGCTTCCAACAGAGAGAACTTTTTTACATAGGTTGAGAGCTACAAGAGGTTATTTTAGTTATTCCAGTTTCTTCTTTGAGGCTGAGAGAAACTTCATTGGTCCCCACAAACAGAAAACTAGGTTAAGGTCAATTATGTCCCTGGAAAGACTGATTCATGCCATATGCAACATATAAAGAGATGATGCAAACATTTGACATACAGACTATAGCAAAATAATGTATTCTCCACACTGAAGGGTGCAAGACAATATTTGTTTTTTCAAACAAAAGCTCAGGATTTTATTATAACTACCTGCATCAAAAAGAAAGGTTTCTGATCTGTCCAGTTGCATTTCGAGGCTTATAAATGCTGCTAAGAACATTTTGTTTATTCTTCCTTTTTTCTCTCCCACCCTTGTTTGCTTGGTGAATGAAGATGCAAGGTTCATGTTTTTGCACTTTTTTTCTAATTACTTTACAGAATGAAATTAACAATAAAGCATATTTACAGACTGTGGCGAGATGCTATTGTTTTTTCACTTCAGAACTATCCGACTGTATACATTTATCGAAGCTTATGGCTCTCAGACAACAGGCACTTTCTATAGGGTCAATGGAAAGTCCCCAAGGCTGTCCATGTTCCTCCCCCCACCCGAAATATAGTGTCTCCTACGCCCCCAGTAAGGACAATGTGGAGATGCAAGTTGGTTATCTGAAGGTCAAATGTTTACAGTAAAAAACTAGTTGCATGTAAGAGGGACAAATTAAATAAAACCAAAAGAAATATTTAACCAACTCATGAAGGAATAGACTCCCTTATTTCTAAAAAAAAGTGATATGTCTAAAGGGTGAAAAGTTATTAGATGAAAACACATAAACCACACTTCCCCAAGGCATAAAAAGCAGAGTACGCAAGTGTGTGCAGAGGCAGTAAAAATACAAGCAGATAAAGGCAATAATACACTAAAAAAGCTCATCATCATCCACACCAATACAATTGTGAATTCATCATCAGACAGATTGATTGAAACTGAACAAATGTGTAGTAAGATAAAAGTTATATATTTTCTATCTACTACTAAATTTAAATATTTCATAAGTCATAAAGAACAGACCAATTTGTCTATGTTGGAGGACAATGTTTGACAAATGTCAACATAGTCATTTATGCACTGAAAATATTTTGAGTGGGAGCCAGTAAATATGCTCTATTAGGCCTGATACATGCCTCTACGAGTGACCCTTTGGTTTAATTTATGATGTAGACTAATAGGTTTTGTATGTGCTGAATTGTCATTTATCCTTTCTGCACATTTTCTGTTTCTTGCGTCATGAAAGCTAAAGGATGATTTTCCATTCTCTATAGCACAGTGGCTAACTGTTTGAAATTGGGTTACTGGCTGAGGTGGCAGAAACCTTTCTCAAGTAACAACCACAATCCACCACAAAAGTCACTAAATTAACCTGGGCTTAACCATCTGGTAGCTTGGCACACAAGCAGTCAGGCTTAATTTAGAGGCAGTGTGTCAAGTATTTATGCAGCACACAAACAGTAATAAAGTGAAAACACAGCAAATCCCATTCCAATTTAGAAAAATAGAGTAAAATATGATAAATAATTAATTTAATTAATTGATTAGAGGCTTCAGGTAAGTATAATGCATAAAAGCACAAAGCACCCCTCACGGTCATCAGATTGTGCAAGACCAGGAAAAGTCACAAGTTCAGGTGAACTGCGTTAGAGCGGGGGGCCAGAAACGGGGACCAGGTTAGTCTGGCTGATAAAGTTACCTTCTCCATATTCGATGTAAAGAGTCCAGTTTGCGGTGGAAGAGGCCATGAGGAGCAAGTAGATCATCGAGGATGGCCGCCGCTGTAGTGAGAAGAGCAGGTTGGGCATTGCGGACAGTCATTCCTGTAGCGCAAAGATCCTGATGGGTGTTGTGGACAGTCATCACTAGAGCTTCGTGTTGGCAGTTACAGCGGGTTGTCTTCACTGTAGCACGAAAAGCACATCTCGCGTTGCCGATTGTTGCTGTAGTGCAAAGGTTAGGTTCATCTGATCTTTGCATTGGTGGTCACAGCGAATGGCACGATTTTGCCACAAACATGCCCGTTTGCACTCGTGAAGAGCCCAGAACTTCACAATATCACCCTTTCTTCACAAGAGGAGCTCGACAAATGCCAGCCAAGGGTCCAGGACCTGGGGAGGCACCTCTTGAGGATCAGGATCTCACTCCAGCAAATACCAGCAGGACTCAGGCAGGTCCAGTTGAAGGTCTTGGCAGGGTCAATTAAAGTAGGTCAGCTGGGCAGTTGCAGGGAGGCCTCTGGATCTTGTGTGTCCCTGTAGCTCAGAACAGGAGGTCAGCCACCTGAACCTTTGAGTCACTCTGGTAATTTTGGGACCAAGCAGAAAGGAAGCCCTCAAGCAGCAGGACAGTCTTCTGAAGTGCAAAGCAAGCTTCAAGCAATATGGCAGTCCTCTGGGAGCAGCAAGGATGTCTTCTGAGGTACAGAGCAGGCCTCAAGCAGCAGGGTAGTCCTCTGAAGTTCAAGGCAGTCCTACTGGTGGTCTTCTGCAGGTCCAGGAGGGAACTGAAGAGTTGGTCTTAGGGTCCAGTATTTATACCTAGTGCCAGCCTATGAAGTGTGAGAAAAGTCTAGACTTTCCCCACACATCTGGTTCTGGAATATTCTTACTCCCCTGTCAAGGCTCGGAGGAGACCAGGGTGGCAATGGAGGGATGTCATGTTCTTTGTGGGTGTGCTGAGGCAGCAACTTTGAAATTTGAAATGTAAGTGGGTCAGGGAACAGCTCCACCCCTCCCATCCTGCAGGATGGCCCAACCTGGTCTCTCTTTGTATCCCTCACTATCTGAAAGGAATGCACAAAGACCAGCTGCCAACTAAACCCAGTCATGTGACCCAGGACACAGGCGGTAGGCACCAAATGCTTAAGACAAGAAAACACCAGCTTTCTAAAAGTGGAATTTTCAGAATTGTGACTTAAAATCCAACTTTACCATAAAACACGGTTTTAAATTACAATTCATTTGACACCAAACATGACTTTTCTAACTGTTCCAAATCAAAAGTCAGCACTTAGTAAATGTAATAAGGTAACCCAATGTTGTCCTATGGGAGAGGTGGGCCTTGAAGTAGTGAAAAATGAATTTAAAGGTTGTTAACTAGCAGAACAGGTCAAACACAAGTACGCGCCCACCATTTTAAATATAATGTACATTTCTCTAGGGTCTGTTTAGGGTCTACCCTAAGGGTCATTTATATGTATTAAAAATGAAGGTTTAGGCTTGGCAAAAGGTTTCTTTTTTCAAGTCGAATTGGCAGTTAAAAACTGCACACAGGCTGCAATGGCAGGCCTGAGATATGTTTTGATGTGCTACTTAAGTGGGCAGGACAATAAGTGTTGCATGCCCTCTAGTAGCATTTGATTTACAGGCCCTGGGTACAGCCAATGTGTCAATCAGATGAAGGCTAATCTTACCATGCTTTAAGGAGTGAGTACAAGCAGTTTAGCACTGGTTAACAGTGGTAAAGTGCTTAGAGGGCTAAAAGCCAACATAATAAGGTTTAGAAAATAGGGGTGTGAAGTCAAAAAGTTTGGGGGTCACCCTGCAGAGAGGGCCAAGTACAGCACTAACAATCTGCTTACAAGTTGAGCTTGCACATGTTCTGTCATGGGGAAACTAAAATATACAGCACACAGTTGCTGTGTGCCTTCTAAAAACCAATGAAGCTTTGCTTTCTATTGCATGTAAGATCCGACTACCAGGAACTCTCCCTTGCTCCATAGGCCTTCGTGCAAGAAACTGGTATCAAAGACCTAGCACCCGGAGCAAGGAAAGCATACTGTCTTGTAGCTGGAACGAGATGCTGACAAGCTGGCCTCCTACATGAAACCTACTGCCGTATAGTTATATGGGGAGTAGTGCATGACTTGGCACGTATTATGCTAAATTAATAAATCACGCTGTGGGACAGCTCAATATGATGTAGTAAAGGATTCATAATAATAGGTTAGGGATGTGTGATGAACAGTGCCTAGAGTGTACTGATTTTTCATCCTTATTTCAGTTTTGATTGCCGAGATGTTTATAATTCTTGTTCATATGGTCTATACAAGAATAGCATATAATAAAATCAAATACACGTTAAAATACTAAACTTTGTATGTAGACTAATTCTGGGATTAGTTGTGGAGCTGTGCTTTATCTCCTACATGTACGCGATTCTCCAGCAGGTTTCCTACCAACCTTACTCCATGCGTGCATATGGTAGTGGGTGGTGTGAAAGACACCTACCACTTTTACTCTCCTCCAGAAAGGTCATAATTCCTTTTGTAGTTCAGGAAATCTAGATACGACCCCCCAAAAATCTAGGTGTACACAATAATTGCGAGATCGTTTAGATTCAAAATAGCATTTTTGGACAGACAGAAAAGTAACATATTTTACTCCAGAAATTAACATTTACAACTTATTTATCCTATAATGAACCTTTTTCCTCCTAAAGCTAATGTATCTGTTTCTGCATTCAGTTAAACGTTTAAGCAAGATATTGAGACTGTCAATTGCCTGGTAAGTTGTTCCACTACTTTTAAAACAACCACAGGCAACTACTAATTGAAAAATTCCAAAATCATCAACGGATGCATAAATGGGGAACCCTTGTATTTAGGCGTTGATTTCCTCTCATGGCTAGGTAGAGTATGTACACCTGATCTACATTCCATATAGAGTCTAGAACCAGCTCATTGGGCCTTTAAGGCCCAGGCACAGAGGGTGTGTCCCAAGTGAGGACCCATTAACTCTAGATGCAGCTATAACCTGTAGGACTCAGCGGACCAGAGTTGGACAGGAAATGGGCTAGGGCATTTTCCTGAAGTAGTTGATCAGCGGAACAGGAGCTAAGAGGATTGGCCTGAAACAAATATTCTCTGAAGCACTTCACTACACATGGGGAGGGTTGGGTAGGAAGATTACAGGATCGAACAAGAGGCTGTATTTGTTTGGGCTTAGATGTAGAACATAGCCCTTTCCAGTGAGATGTACAGAAGGGAGACAGGAAAAGTAAAGTCATTTATACCCTTTGGCATGCGATAGGCAAAGAGTAGATGTTAGTTTGAGGGAGAGAGCCCTGATGGAGAGGGCTCCATTGTCTGCACCATTCGAAAAATAGGTTAGGACCAAAGAGAACCGCCAGGTGATGGAACATCAGGAAAGGGGAGGACTCTTCAGATTAATATCCTATATGGCACAACATTCCTGAGAATCTTTCACAATGGATGTAACATTGTAAAAGGGAAAGGTGAGCCATGACTGCTGAATAGTAGACATTGACCATCCTGTATGACAAACATTTACAAAAAGTTTGGAATAAAAGTTCCTAAGGAAAAATGGGTCAGGAGTAAGGGATCCACGGCCCAATCCAGGATCCAACAAAACCAAGCTGCCAATGCAGACGTGAACATGTCTAGTTCCTGGAGCCCATGGTCCATCAAGGAAGTCTGAGGTGTCTCACAGAAGACCTGATCATCTTGTGGATCCCCAAAGATTTACCATGTGAGAAAGTGGAGATGGCCATTAAAGGACATGTTTGCAGGAAAGACACTCTGGCCTTAGGAGAAGGCAGTTGAAACATGGAGGAAGACAAGGAAAATATATTGTTAGTTCAATGAGATGTGGGAAGCAGGCTTGGGAGAACCAGTTTGGCACAATAAGGTCAACTTGGAGACTAATCCCGTTACAAAGAACTGAACCTTCAGAAGGAGGCAAAGGGGAAAGGCATAAGGGTGAAGACCCGACTAGTCCTGTTTGAAGGCATTTGTAGCCCAGGCTTCTGGGTACGAGTGCAGCTCACAAACTTAGGGATGAAGTAGTTGAGTGTTCAGTTGAGATGTGAAAAATCCATGTACAAGTGCCCGCAAGGAAAGTTTTTCACCTGAAAAAGACTTTGGGTCCAGTATCCAGTCACTCACATCCCATGGGTATCTACACTACCACTTTGTTGTCAAATTCGAGAGACTGGAAGGTACATGATCACCAGGTTGTTTCATGAACAGTTGTCTTTAGGAGGCATACAAGTGCTTTCAACAGCATTCCTCCAGGTTTCTTCACATACGTCACAGCAGACAAATCACCCATTTTGAAAGTGACACAAGAGTGAATGTTCTGTATGGCTGGGCTCTTAATGGTAAAGGTGACAGTGAGTAATGCCAAAGCGATGCCATGGAGGCTTTGTCCCACTGACAACAAAAAGACCCGAGTAGACAAACCACTCCAATGGGCTTCCCTACCTGTCCTCCTGGCTTTAGACTAATGCTGATACTGAGGTGGTGCCAAAAATGCCTTTGGTATTTCAAAGCATGAGTTTCAGTAGCCACCAGGCATGTTTGTATTGAGAGTCCGCAGCCAGATACATACATTCAAAGCAGTGAGGCTGGAAATATATCCTCTATGGAGATAGTGAAAAAAGTCAATATTTCGAGCTAACGTCTTCATGAAGCGAAAGCAAGAAAGAACAGTTTTCAGCTCTGTCCAGCAGCAGTTTCTCCACAAGGGCAGGGAAGAGTCGCCCCCGCCCGCTGAGAGCCGCCCGTGAAAAAATAAAATAGCAATGAAATAAATTATTTAATTGGCATTTTATTTTTTTTCCAAGTTACGTGCCGCACGCAGTGCCCTGTGCCAAGAAAGGGGCGTGTCCACAGCTGCCGATTGGCAGTATAAAGTTTTGGAGTGCTGGCCAGACGTTCCAAAGTGCGCATGTGAGTTTGGCTGACCATCTTGCGATGACCAGCCTGACTTGCGCACTTTGCAGTTCTCCAGTCAGCTGTCTTAGACAGCTGGGTGGAGAGCAAGCATAGGTCTGTAGGGCCTGAAGGAGTGTCTGACCAACCCGCTCCATCCAATCCTGGCGCTTCTCTCATGCAGCATGAGAGCATCACCAGGATTGATTAGGGGAGCTCCAGAGCAGACTGCAGTTTCACCGAGGAGGACAGGATGGCGTGTGGCAGTCGGTAAGTACCGTTTATTTAACTTTCATTTATTTAAAATATTTGTGTTAGTTTGGGTGAACGGAGGGGTTGCTTTATAAAGGCTTTTGGAAGGAGGGAATGTATTATTTTGGGCTTGTAGGAGGGAGTGTTTAATAATGGGCTTTTGAAGGGAGGGGGTACATTATATTGTTTTTTGGGGATGTGAGGCACTGTGCTTGCCTCACCCTTTCAAAGGTTGCCAGCCGCTACTGGCTCTGTCTTGATTGTCTTGATCAGGGAGATTTTTTTAAGCTAACTTTCAGAGTGCATGTGAATATGTAATTGTGAAACATTCACTCTAAAGTTCAGCTTGCGAGTCAAGATTAACTCTTCTTAGACCTACCGAACAACTCTCTTGTAACTATCTGCATATTTATTTGCACAAAGTCCCTTTTGTTGTACATGTGTTACACTGGCAGTGAGACTGACAGGGCCAGGTTCCTCTCCACAAATTTACTCTGGAACCCTTGGTCAATGGACCGTTATTACCTGCTGAGAAGTGTAGAGGGGAGAAATAATTAATTGAGGCAAACTACCAGCTCTAAAGAAACCTGACTCTGAAGAAACACAGACTCCGAATTCCAAGTTAGTGGGTTTATTACAAAGCCAAAAACTACTGGACATACAGACACCTCAAGACAAGGTTGAAGAAATACATTGGAACTAATACAGATCCAAACCTACAGGCAAGATTGAAACGCTGGAGCATGAAAAGAATGACAAATTCCAGAACCAGAACGCAGGCAATGATTGCCCCCACGTCAAGATCAGTCTTCATTTGGGGTTGGTAAGTGAAAAGCATTAGCCTGTCCCTACACTACTACTACAGTGACATCCCTACTTAGCATTCCCCAGGCAAGATCAGGAAAAGGTGTCAGCGCGTGAAGACTTCCTAAGAAGTGCCCTCACGTTGTATGGGTCAAGTAGCCAAAGATACAGAGCTCGTTCTAAGATGCTCCATCCCTCTCCATCGATCTCCTCACCTCTTCTCCTGACTCAACCCCCGGGGCACAGTCCCTAATTCAAAACGCAAAAACACAGACCACGCCCGCAGCTTGGATCTGGATCACCTCATCCTGCTGGGCACTTCTCATAGGTGAATTTCCATTTAGTTTCGATACTCCCAGCTCCTGGCTTGATGACCTTGATTCCCAAGCCTCCTTCAGTGAGAAAGAACACAGTCTCTCAATTATCAGCATTATTTGCATAAAAGTATCCTCTCCTCTCCAAGCCTAACTCCTAAAACAAAAGGCGTTATTCTAACTAACAAAGACGACTTTCTCCACCTGCAACAGAAACGTGAGAACAGAACAAACAAAACATGCACATGAAATTCAGTTTCCCTCATTACGAGAGCAGTCGGGGAGAATACATTTCAGGCCTACAGAAATCGGCCAACATAAGAGTGAAGCACATAAGCCCTACGAATTACACATAAATTAATATATTATTTAAACATTTCTAAACCATCATGTTACATAAGCACTTCGAATGCGCAAATCATTGTGAGTAGCCTATACAATCCTACACATTAAAGCTCAATTAACCACATCCACGTGCAACTTTATTGTGGTGCACGTTTAAATCTGTGCATTACATTGAAAAGGAGCAAACTTTGTTAATCAATTGCAAACAAATGCTAAGGGTTACATTATTTAAAACACAACTGCCACGTTGTTTCTTTACATGGCACGGATTAATTCTATCATCTCTTTTTCACATGTTACTACCAAATACATTCTAATAAGCAAATGTTAACATAACAAAAGAATAAATGCAGGTGCGGACTATTCGTGATTATGATGCACCCCTACAAATGAAAGAGCACCATCGCACTCTGTCAGTCCCCCCCTCTGATGACAAGTGTCATCACAATCAATCACAACTCCCTGTAGAAAGAACCGACCTAAAGAGAAGTCGGAGCCAGTCTTCCCTTTCGAAGCTTTTCTAGGCTCTTGAGATTCTCATAGTGACTGTCCTGCAGTCTCTCCATTCTCCTCTCACGTTCCCTAAGAGATCTCTCAGCCTGACCTGCCTTGTGCCACTTGTAAGCCTCTACCAATTCCAACAAAATGATCACACAAACCACCACTATGATGATGGGCTTCAATATGTAACCAATGATTCCCTTACCAAGGTTGGCAAACCAACTTCCAATCTTTCCAAAAACCTTTTCCAACCTTGTCCCAAACACCCTCTGTGGCCAAATCATGCACCTCATGGTGAATCTCAGTGATGTTACTTATATACTTCTTCAGATCTTTGCTGTTGTCTGGTATATAAGTACAGCACTGTTGGACCCTCAACATTTTACAGACTGCGCCCTCTTTTGCTAACAAGACATCTAAGACAAGGCGGTTCTGCATCACCATAGCTCTTATCGACACCATCTTTCCATCTACAAGCAACAAGGACTGAGCCGTATTCGCTGACAACTTATCCACAATAGTTGACAACCTTCTAATCTTAATATCATTTAGAACTACTCCCAAACTTGGTATCATTGCACCAAAGACATCTCCAACAATTTCCCCTGCACTTGCACCTCGCTTCTCTCTATGATGTAATCCACCTTCCAAGGGTCCCAAATCCTCCACATGATAAATCTTGGGGAACACAACGGCCACATAACACGTACCATACCAATTCAGTGGCAGTCTCACATAGGCATTTTTCCCACACACAAAATACACATTTGGCACCACTTGCACCGCATCTTGCAAGAGCTTCTTCGCAGTGGCTTCAATTGTGAAAATGTGATCACACACACTTTGTCCCACAAAGACCTTATCATAGTACGTCTGTACCTGTCTGATGCAAAGCTTTCGTTGTTGTTCAAAGTCTAAAGCTATTGGACCATAACTCCCCTTCGCCTTGTGTGCTAACTCTTCCTTGATCCATTCAAATTTCTCTTCCCTACTGTTAAGTTTTACTGTTAGTTGTCTATGTCTATCTTCCACTTGATCTATAAACTTCTTCTCTATATCTGTTAGTATGCATGTCAGATTATGATGGTGTGCATAGGCTGTATCTAATGTAACGGTAGGTATGAAATACTTTCCCAATCTATCTTCTTGCTTATAGTAATCGTACTTATTCAGGTGCTTGTAGGCTGGAACTTCTGAAAGCACTATGTCATAGTTGGAGAAATGATATTCATAACGATCCTTACCGTAAAACATACTAAGCAAAAAACTACATGTAATACCCTATGTCAAAGGAAGATGGTGATAACGAATACCCTCCTCCACAGACACAGGCAACTGCATACACACATATCAATCTCTCAAATCCATCGTGCTCACATACTCATATAGCAGCTTTGCATAAGCATTTAGCGTGTAATCACCTTTAGACAAATCTACGTGTAACATACAACTAGTCTGATCTAGTATAGCCTTTTCAGCTCCTACGATACCCTCTTTTGTGCTAGAAGTAACAGGTGTGGTTGTCTCTTGCACTCCCACCCCTTCTCCTTCCACATCGTATGAACTTTTTATGGATACAATAATAACTACCGCTTTCACTATTATCACTCCTACTAGGAGTGTACCTATCACACACTTAGATTCGAATTTCCAGACTCCATTTCCAAATTGTCGGTTTAGCACAGCAAGAGGATCAACGCAAAGTCTCTTTCTCCGCCTCAGATTGCTGTTCAACCAGTTTAAAATCAGTTCGCTGAAGTCCTGGAAATTAATTCACAGTTTGTTGCACCTTTATTTACACAGTTCAAAAAGACTTCCTTAGCCCTCATTCTTCTTCTATGGAAAGTCCCTAAATTTGTTCTTCTTCCACTCGGGCCTAGGTTATCTTCCTTTAAAGCAAGCCTTTATTTACAATTTACAGTTCAATCAACAGTCTCTAATAAGCTCAGAACCAATTTCAACAATGACACGTTGTAGAATCTCGAGACGAACAGCTGCAATCTCCTGTTCTGGTGGCTGATATCCAAAAGTTGGAAAGGACAAATCTCGCGGAATCAAAACTCGCACCCTGCTCAATATTGGAGGCCTTGGTACAGTCATCGTCAACACCCCCTCTATTTCCAGTCCAGGGACTACTAGTTCAATATAAATTTTCAGTTCTGGGATTATGCTGACCACTCGTGAAGACCTCAGTCTCCCAGTCCCCACTGCTCCCGGCATCTGTGATCAAATAGGTCCACTCTGGGGCAGCGTACCTCTGGCAGGGCACTCTTGCTCTTCTCGACCTCCTCGGGCTCCCTTGTGCTTGTTCTGCGTCACTTAGCTCTGATTCAGACGTTTCAGACACAGGAGCAAGATCTCTTTCAGATGCCAACCTCAAGTTTAGCCTCCTCTGTCTCACAGGCCACGATTCACTTGCAAGCTCTGCTCTCCTTCTCTGCACCCGACCGCTTTGCGCACCAGTTCCCTCAGCTGAGTCCGACTCTGTACTACTCACAACGTTACCGTCTCCCTCAGAGTCAATACCTGGGCCTTGTGTAGTGTGACCCCCCTCAGCTTGCTCTGCTGAGCAACCAGCTTCGTCAGCAACCCTCACAACTTGGCTTATCCTCTCCTGTGGCCTTGCAACTAAAGCTGGATTTTCTTCTGGGAGAGGAGCTGTTCCTTCCAATGGTCCTGAAACTCTGCACGTATGGGAGGCGTGAATCCAGTTCAGAAAGCCTTTGCACTTCACAGCTATATTTGTCACCAGAATCACTTGATATGGAGCTCTCCAATAAGCATCAAGGCAGCTCTTCCTCACGTGCTTGCGAACGAGCACCCAGTCACCTGGGCACAAGTCGTGGCACAGGTCCTTCGAGGTAAGGGCAGTCGCAGCTTCAACCTGGTGAGACACAGAACAGACCACATCAGCCAGTCCTTTGCAATAATCAAGGATCAAATCATCTGTGATGTTTATAAAGGCTGTAGACGGCACTGCTGGCAACTGCTTCGCCCTCCCCATCAGGATCTCATGAGGCAAGAGACCTGTCCTCCTATCGGGGATACTACGAATACTCAGCAACACCAGGGGCAATGCATCAGGCCATTTCAGAGACGTGGACGAGCACACCTTTGCCATTCGCATCTTGAGAGTTCCATTAATCTGCTCCACAATGCCAGATGCCTCAAGTCGGTAACTACAATGCAGTCTCTGATCAACTTGTAAAGCAGTGCAAAGCAGTTTCATAATCTCGCTATGGGAGTGTGTTGCTCTACCCGACTCCAATGAGGTAGGAAAACCAAACCGTGGTATGAGCTCTCTAAGCAACAGCTTTGCTGCTGTGAGACTATCACACCTCCTTGTCGGGTAAGCTTCCACCCACCGTGAGAAAACACACACCACAACCAGAATGTACCTCAATCCATTGCACCTAGGCATTTCAATGAAATCAAGCTGGATCCTGTGGAAGGGTCCCCCAGATCTTTCAATGTGACTCAATGCAAGCACAGTTTTCTTTCCAGCATTCATTTGTTGACACGTAACACATCTGTGACACACTGTTTCAGCACACGCACGAAGCTGTGGATTAAACCACGTCTGTCTGAACACTCGCACCATGGCATCCCTTCCAATGTGAACTGCTCCATGAATCTACCTCACCATAGGGCTCAGTAAATCATTCGGTAACACTGCTCGACCATCAGCTGAAACCCAAATACCATCAGACGCTTGATCTCATCCCAAGTGTCCGCTATGGCTTACATCATGCTGAGCTCAGTCCTTTCTGTGCTCTCTCCAGTATATTCTCCCATGAAAATGCACCCTTGTTCAGCATAGAAATGCGCAACTTCGTCCGCGTACCTGTTGCCCAAGGTCACAAAGTCTTTCCCCTTTCCATGGGCACCACACTTTACCACAGCTATTTCTTTTGGACGTTGCAAAGTTTCCAACAGTTATCTCACATATTCCCCATTTCTGATGGGAGATCCTGATGACGTTAAGAACCCCCTCTGTGACCATAGCTGTCCGAAGTCATGAACCACACCGAACCCATACTGGCTATTGGTGTAGATGGTGACTCGGATTTGATCAGCATCCAAGCAGGCACGTGTCAAGGCAATGATTTCAGCCACTTGTGCGGAGTATACTCCCTGTAAACAAGCAGCTTCCATAACTCCAGAAATGGTACATACAGCAAACGCTGCACTCAGATGACCCACATTGTCCCTTAAGCAAGAACCATCTACAAAAAAGATTTCATCAGATTCAGGCAGAGGTTCATCGACAATGTCAGGTCTCGGTTTGGGGCAGAGTTCAGTCACATCGAGACAGTCATGGTCCTCACAATCTTCATCAACACTTGGAAGTGGCATCAAAGTAGCAGGATTTAATACAGAACATCTTTTCAGAGTCCCATTCTCCGAGGCAAGTATAACTTGCTCATAGCGTGTGAGTCTGTTATTTGTCAAATGCTGTGTCTTGGTTCTGGTCATCAGGAGCTCAACTGAGTGTGGAACATAGACAGTAAGAGTATGACCCATCACAATACTTTCACACCTTTCAATGCTGACAACTGTTGCAGCAACGGACTTGAGACATCCAGGCAATGCTGAAGCTACTGGATCTAAGGTAGCTGAGAAGTAAGCAACTGGTCTACGGACACCTCCATGAGTCTGTGTGAGTACTGATAGTGCACAACCCTCTCGCTCACAACAAAAGAGTGAAAAGGATTTTTTGTAATCAGGCATTCCTAGAGCCGGAGCGCGACACAGGCTTTCTCCCAGCTCCATGAACGCAACCAAGCAGTCGTTATCCCATGGTACCGGATCACTCACATCCTTCTGAGGTTTTGCCTTCAGTGAGAAGTTGGGAATCCACTGGCCACAGTACCCAACCATTCCCAGAAACATCCTGACTTCCTTTTGTGTGGTGGCGCAGTCATGTTCATGATCGCCTCAATGCGGTCTGGTGACACCTTCCTCTTGCCTTTCTCAATGCGATGACCCAAATACTGAACCTCAGTCAAACAGTACTGTAGTTTACTCGGGGACACCTTGTGTCCATTCTCTGCCAGGTGATTTAACAAAGCAACAGTATCAATCCTGCAAGTGTCATCTGTTTTGGACGCAATCAAGAGGTCATCAATATACTGCACAAGAAGGGAATTTTGTGGCAGTACCAGACTCTCAAGATTCTTTTTCAAAATCTGATTAAAAATTGATGGACTCTCTGTATACCCTTGTGGGATACGACACCACGTTAACACACGATTTTCCAGACGGAAAGCGAACAAAAATTGGCTTTTCTCGTGTAAGGGTATCGAAAAGAATGCCTGACATAAGTCAATCACGGTAAACCATTCAGCTTCACATGGGATTTGGAATAAGATCACTGATGGATTCGGTACCACAGGACAACACGGAACTACAATTGTGTTAACCTTTCGCAGGTCTTCCATGATTCTGAACTTCCCACTCGGCTTCTGCAGTCCCATTAAAGGGGAATTGCATGGGCTCCCCATTATCTCCTTCAGGATTCCCTGTTCGATCATGTACTCAATTACAGGCTTAATTCCTGCCACCGTTTCCGACGTCAGATTGTACTGGGGCATTCTTGGAAAACTCAGCGTTTGGCTTGATCTGAATCCTGACTGGCTCAACCCCTTTGATCAATCCTATCTCTTCCCCCGTGAAATCCCACACATCCAGAGAGACTTAGTCTCTCAAGTCGAGTGGTAGTTCCTCAATTGTCAACACGGGATACATCTCTATGCAGAGATTCTGATTCGCCAGTTTGAATGCAATGTCATCCTCATTAGTCTGCAACTCCACTCCCTTGGGTGTGCAATAGATGGTACAGCTCAATTTACATAAGAGATCACGACCCAACAAACAGACTGGGCTCAAATCGCACACCACAAATTGGTGTCGATCCTGGAAAGTTCCTATTCTCACAGGTATCTCATCTGGCAATGGATTTGTCATTCTCTTATTTGCAACTCCTACAACTTGGATCAATTGTCCTGAGAGGGGTAGGTTTGGGACTACTGCAGATCTTACAGTAGAACGGGTAGCACCAGTATCAATAAGGAAAGTGGTGGGATGACCGTCAACATCTGCCTCCACGTACAGTCCTCTCTGGTCTACCTCCAAGACTGCTCTAAGAGTACAGTCTTCCTCCCCTCAGTCACCGTCATTGCAATGGGTCTGAATCGAATTAATCGAAAGTCTGGATGAATGGCATCTGCTGGTACATTCGATTTCCTTGTGGGATTCTCGGAGGTTGAGGAACTTTCACTTGTGGACTCAAACCCCCTCCATGTACAGATCTGGGCCTCGTCACTGTATTTACAGCCTCAGTTACCTGCACTATTTCCTCATCTTGGATCTGATTAGGTGGATTTGACCTACACTCGCGCTTCCAATGCCCGATTTTGTGACAATAATGACATGCAGTGGGGTACCAATATCTATTCCCGGTTTGGGATCTACGGGTTTCCCTCTTCTCTGAACCGACACATTCTGGGCTCCTCCATGGTTGTTTCTCTGCCTTTGTCCCAACATCCCTCCACTCAGCTGTGCTTGGTCCACCCTATCTGCATTTCTCATCTGGACTAGCATCAGCTTATCCTTGAGCTTCCTATGCTTCGAGTCTACTTCATCACTACAATATATGGCATACCGCAAAATCTCATCCACAGATTTGTTCTGCCAACAGATCAAATGCTGTTGGATCATAAAGCTAATCTCTGGCCTTAACCGTAGGATGAATTTGGAAACAAACTGTCCCATTTCCTTTGAATGTAGTGTGTCCAAACCACTGTACTGCTTGAAGGCTTGCAAGAGCCTTTCGTAATAAGCATGAACTGATTCCTTGAGTTATTGGGTAGTTTGATCTATTTTAACCCAATCAATATCTTGAGGCGAAATTTTAGACTGTATTCATGTGATTACCTGCTCAAACATCTTCATGACTATAGGTGAAGGACCATGCGTTTTAGGGTCTCGCTCAGGTTCTGAAGTTGGCCATTCAACAGCAATTTTACAAGCAGACCACAAATCACTTGGTACTACAATGTCAAACAAGGTTTTCAAATCAATCCACAATACTTTTGAAATCATGACAAAACGATCAACTTGCTTGTACCACTCAACAGGTTTTTCCCTCAGCCGAGGAAAATCATTTGCGAATGCTGCCAAATCACCCCTGCTCCATGGTACATGCACATACCCTCCACTCGGTACATATCGCAACGGGTAAGCCTCTACTCCTGCTGTCCCCACTCCTGGAGGCGGCGTATCTCCTATGCCCTTTTTGACACTCTTTTTCTTGGACCACCTTTCTTTCCACTTGTCAAGTATGCTCTATACGCATATCCCTACAATCAGTTCTCGAATATATGCGTCTTCAATCCTATGACTCTTTTCTCTTCCAATTCTTGATTACTGTAATTTAACCTATGACTTCCCTGCAACATTTTTGTTTTGGACAGATCCACATCATACCTCTGTGCTAATTCTGTCAGCTTCTCGTGGGCT
Source organism: Calotriton arnoldi (assembly GCA_963921515.1). NCBI lineage: Eukaryota > Metazoa > Chordata > Amphibia > Caudata > Salamandridae > Calotriton > Calotriton arnoldi. Next base: position 290,702 of record CAWUFW010015047.1, on the reverse strand, counting down.
TTCCTTGCCCTACGGGTCACATCCTTTGCCACAAAAAACAGTTCATCTTGTTCATAAAGTTCCATCCTTTCCAGAGGCAAGTTTCCACTTATTATCTCATCCACTTCCGTCTTTAACCTCACTACATCTAGCACTTTGGCCCTTATAGCAGCTTTAATTGTTCCCTGACTAGATGTTCTACTCAGCTCTCAGCTTTCACTGCTGTGATTTCCGCGGTGACTCCCTTCAGCTGTGTTCCGTGGGACATTTTTACTCCCAGAAGCTCCTTGATCAACTCCTCCTCCTGTCATCCTCCCCAGGGGACCTCTAACAGGGGCTTCCCACCTCCTCAAGTCAGAATGTGAGTCTGCTAACGACACTGATCTTACCGCTCTAGGTTCAATGTGCCCTATAGAAGAGTCTGCAGTGGCTGGCAATGGAGTACTAGCCTCTACAGGTCTCAAAAAGGGACCAATACCGCTCACCATACCATTTCCTCCAGAACTGATACCTTCTCCTACTACTGACTGTGTTTGACTACTGTGTTCTGCCTGACCTGGATCATACACCGATACTATGGAACCAAAGGTGACCGGCACCGTAAGGGCTTCCGGTAACCGCGTAGCAGTGTGAACTCCACTCATCTCTGCACTCCTCGATGCTTGCATCCCTATTCCTTCCATTCCTGTTGAAATCTTTCCCACTACTCTTGCACTAGGGCTCGTCTGTGGTTCACCTATTCCCTCCATAAGCGCTCGCCTTCCCTCCTCTGAACTTGGGTTGCATGGAGGCGGACGCTCTGCTAGCAACCTATCTAACAAGCTGTCATCGGTGTCACTATCGTCCTCTTCCTTCCTCTACTGAGCGTCTCCTGTTTTTACTAACAGTGGGAATAGCCTCTCTCCCTCAATGGTGTCTACCCTCCACTTCTTCAACTGTGCATCCCAACGTGCATCTTGGTACGCCTACATCGCCTTTTTCATCCTTCCTTGACTTTGCTCCCTCTTCTTTGCCTGTGCTGCTCTCATCCATGCATCTAATGCCTCAAACTGTGTTCGTCTGGATGGAGGTCGCAATGAAGCCATCACTGCCCTTAGCTGATACAGCACCTCTAATCTAAATGAACCATAGTGTGGAAAAGCCAAATCTCCCTCCTTTTCGGTAATCTTTTGCCAATTTTGAAGCAAAACTATGGTATGAAGTCCTACATTTGTGGCCATGTAATGTGCTGGGGTATCCTCAGGTGGTGCTTCCTCACCCACTTGAGTTACTACTCCTCTATCTCCCCTATAAAGATCTTGTAACACCCTAAAGCATCGCATGATTGAATCAAACTCTTTTACCCACAAGATATTTTCGTTACACTTCCTGATGACAATCCACCAATGCAAGCGCGGCTTTACACCAACCGACCTACTGCAGCGCAGCACACTCTGACGTCACTTTTTCTTCCTCACACAGCAGTTCACCCTCCTTCACAATCTCTTCCTTACACATTCACGCACCTCAGTCATAGAATCAGGTAACTGTCTGTCCACCAAACGACCGGACAGTCACATATCCGACTGTCTGTCCACGAAATGACTGGACAGTCACAAGTAATTGTCTGCCTCAGCTCTGGCAAAAGTCTGTCCGCGAAACGACTGGACAGTCACCTCAGACCATCTGCACACGAACGGCCGGACAGTCATATAAACGAATCGATAGGATCCACTCGCTCACACCCATTCACACACAGTGACCCACGATCTGCGTTGGCCACTCGAAACGCTGTGGTCCGCCCTTGTGAACTAGCTTCCCACACGACTCTATCAAGCTCTCTCACACACGTTTCCCTATCACCAGTGGGCTGTCGATAGCGCTTCACAACTCCCACAATCACTGGTCATACAATTACAGCCCTGGTGTCTTCTACACCACAAATCTATCCCGGGATCTTAGACTACTCGTCGAGCCTGACATCAAAATCAAATCAAATCGTATCACATGGACCTTGCGCGTTCGGCCCGAAACCACAATCACTCGACTCTCATCCCAACTCCACAAGACATCACACAATCAAAGCATCACCGCAATCTAACACTAACATCCCTATTCATATTCATTCCACTGTGAATAGCAGTTCCAGCTGCACCGTCACTCTCCGTTGGTCTCCGCCAAAGCCCATCGTCCTCCGCTCTCGATCCTCTGGGCTTGCATCCTTTGGGCTCTTTGGGGCTCTATGACTAACTTTCTCTAACTTTCTAAATTCTCCTCTCACTACAGAAGTAACCGTCCTCTTGCTACCAACTGACAGGGCCGGGTTCCTCTCCACAGATTTACTCTGCAACCCTTGGTCAATGGACCGTTATTACCTGCTGAGAAGTGTAGAGGGGAGAAATAACTAATTGAGGCAAACTACCAGCTCTAAAGAAACCTGACTCTGAAGAATCACAGACTCCGAATTCCAAGTTAGTGGGTTTATTACAAAGCCAAAACAACTGGACATACAGACACCTCAAGACGAGGTTATAGAAATACATTGGAACTAATACAAATCTAAACCTACGGGCAAGATTGAAATGCTGGAGCATGAAAAGAATGACAAATTCCAGAACCAGAACGCAGACAATGATTGCCCCCACGTCAAGATCAGTCTTCATTTGGGGTTGGTAAGTGAAAAGCATTAGTCTGTCCCTACACTACTACTACTGTGACATCCTTACTTAGCATTATCCAGGCAAGATCAGGAAAAGGTGTCAGCGCGTGAAGACTTCCTAAGAAGTGCACTCACGTTGTATGGGTCAAGTAGCCAAAGATACAGAGCTCGTTTTAAGATGCTCCTTCCCTCTCCTTCAATCTCCTCACCTCTTCTCCTGACTCAACCCCCGGGGCACTGTCTCTAATTCAAAACGCAAAAACACAGAACATGCCCACTGCTTACATCTGGATCACCTCATCCTGCTGGGCACTTCTCATAGGTGATTTTCCATTTAGTTTCGATACTCCCAGGTCCTGGCACAACTGCCACATTGTTTCTTTACATGGCACGGATTAATTCTATCATCTCTTTTTCACATGTTACTACCAAATACATTCTAATAACCAAATTGTTAACACAACAAAAGAATAAATGCAGGTGCGGACTATTCGTGATTATGATGCACCCCTACAAATGAAAGAGCACCATCGCGCTCTATCAAGAGCTAAACCTGAAATGGAAAAAGTTACATTTTGAACTGCAAAATTAAAAGGCTGACAAAGTTCAACCAAAGACAAGCACTGGCAAAGCCAGTAGGTCCAGCTTCCATTTTGAGCCCTAATATTTCAAAAAGCCTACTTTAGTGAAAAAGTAGTACATAAAAATGATTACTTTCTGAATGTGATGCATCTATGAAATAAAGAATTTTATATTCAATGATTTGGTGTACTTTTGAGATGTAAAATAGTCCCTTATTCATTGCAATGCAAGCCATCCATATGAGGGGAAATAATACAATATCAGCCAATTGCATAGCAATATCCTTCTGAGAGGATCCAAAGTCCACTCTATGTATATTTTAAAGAACAGGTAACAACACATCTTGCAGAGAACTGCGCTGTTAAGCCAAACCTAAACAAATATGTTCAAAGCCAATAGACCTGGCTTCAAAGAGCTAACACATGTAAACTGAACATTTGTTCATGCCTGTGTATGAATGTATTAGTTCTTTCAAGCCATACGTATTGGATTTTGTGGTCCTGGGTTGGTAATGGTTTTGGTGATAACGGTGGAAGTAATAGCAGTGGTGGTATTAGTTTGCTTGTGCTAATGATGGTGGTAATAGTGCTGTTAGTAATTGTGTTGGTAATCACAGTGGTAATGGCCTACAAAGAAGCAGCAGACTTGTGACAACAAAAATCAATTAAGTGGCCATTTAAAGGTCAGGCTTGTACTCGAGTACTGACAAAATATTTTTTAAAGCGTGTTGTGGTAAAAAAAAAAAAACAAGTAAGAATTAATTTATTTCTGAGTACAAACAATGCAAGTATGAAGTAAAGAATTGAAATATAGTAACATATAGCCCTTCATACGGTGGAATGAAAACACTCCCTGGAAGGCAGAATTATACACAAACAGCCAATGCCATGTGATGTAGTCCCTCGGTGGCTCCAAAGGCAATTTAATGTATAGTTTAAAGAATTTGGTTGCAAAAGCTAACAAGCGAGTACTTTGTCAAGCCAGACCCAAAAAAGGAATTCAGAAATACCGTTAATAGCAATGTGAATGACTATACTGCTATAATGCCTAAAACCACTAGATGGCAGAGATGAATAGGAAATACAGCTGACAAGTAGAGGCGTCACTAGCGAAATCACCCAGTTCTATGTAATTTGTGTGCAGAAGAACATTTAGAAGAGAGTTAAATACATTTTTGGCTGAAAAGTGCCAAAGAGTCCTCACAAAATGGCAGGCAGTAAAGAAAGTAGGAAAACATTAGGACTCCCCGGTAAAGAACGTAGGAAAACATTAGGACTCCAGGCTGTGAACAGGACGAAGGACTGTGGTTACGATGGGAAATACTTTGTAAATACTTTGTAAATAAAGTTTAGAAGGAGGGTCACACATATTTATTTATGCACATTTACTGTTGAATTCCACCTTTGCAGGCTGTAACTTGGAGGGCGACAAGCTTACAAATTATGTTAAAGGGAATCTAGAATCTGAACATAGTTCTGCAGATGTGAAATTAACCCTTGGCTACCCCAAGCCCACATGATTTGAGATGTAACATAACATCGTATAAACACATTTCAATTCAGGCAAGCTTTGCTGTTATCTGTCCAATCTACAAACAAGCTTACATGAGGGTCGGAATGGTGATTACAGCAGGTCCTGGTGAACTGAATGTAAAGGAAAATCACTTATCAGAGGTGGAAGGATATCCTCTACATTTTTGGGTGGGGTGGGAGGTTACATTGCCAGTGCACACATTACAAGTGTCCCTTGCATGCTGGAACTTTTTTCCAATACACTCTGGATACCTATATATGCTCCATGCACAATCACCATTGTTTACCAGGTGGATTTGCAGCCAATAGGCAGATGGCGTACCTGCTAACATACATTGGGTGACCAATCCAACACTATTTTCGGCAGCATCCAGATTGCTGACCTGATATTATTGATGGTGGAGTTATTGGAAACCATATTGTCGGAAAAGTTACCTAGCACCCTCAACAGAGGAAGTCAGAACACTGAGGAGGGTGGAGGGAGTCATTTGTAATATCCACATATGGCAGTGCCAGTTCCACCTGGTCACACCGGCATAGTGGTATTCCTGCCACAGAGAATTCTGGTGCAATTACCTCTCTCAGTGGCGACCATCTTGGAATATGGTAAACGTTGCTCCGACGATGATAGGGACCCGCAACACTGGTGGTTGAATCCAGCCATTCCAGCTTTAAATGAGATCTTTAAGGTTTCCAGAGGGGTGGGGCGGGGCTGCATTTTGACACCCTTTTTGTTTTTATTTTATATTAATTCTTTAGATGTAGCCTTAGGTGCTTGTAGCAAGGATGTTCTCAAGGTCGGTGCCTGCCCAGTACCGGTACTTTTATACGCGGATGACGCCGTTCTTATAGCACAAACAGCTAAGGGGCTGCAGAATCTTTTACATGCTTTTAATTATTTTAGGATGAATTTAAACCTGAAAGTTAATTAAAAAAAATAGTTCATCTTGACTTGTGGTCCAAAAAAACCTAGGTCTAAATGTTTTTGTTGGGGAGACTCTGATTGCTAAGCTGTCACATTTTAATTATTTAGGTATCTTGATTGATGCTATCCTGACGTGGGACAGGTTAATTAATCAGAGAATACAGTAGATGGGGGGGTCATCTTGAGAATCGATTTACAGTTTCGTCAAAAAGTCAGGCCATGAGCCACTTAGGGAGATGACCTAGCTATACAAGAGTAAGTGCCTTTCAGTTGGAGCATACGGAGCAGGTGTTTGGGGACATGCCGCAATTGGGAGACTGCAAGCAGTGGAAAATAAATGTCTGTGCAGGCTTTTAGCCAACCCCAAAAGCACTCCAAGCTTTATTTCACATCTAGAATTGGGTATGGGTGTCTTGGAAGACCAAGTTAGAATGGCCTCTTTAGTGCTGTGGCTGAAATTATGGGGCACCCCTGAGACTGGTTTTTCTAGAAGGGTGCTGGGGGACTGTCTAAATTTAAACATGATTGACATCCCTTGGCTGGCATATGTTAAGAAACCCTTTGATGACCTGGGCCTGAGCCTTCTTTTTGATTCCCCAGAATGTATTGGCCTCCATACCAGGGACATGGCCAAACAAAGGGGCATATTCTCAAGGAACTATCGCCGAGTTAACGGCACTTTATCTCAGCCAAAGTCGCGATAAAATTATCGCCCCATTCACAAGCTGGTGCTAAGAGCTGATACCACCAGTTTACTTGCGAAAGCATCCGCAAAAAACATCGCCACAGATGACCCCGGCAACTATCGCTAATGAGATGCAGAGTAGGCGTTCCCGAGCAAAAAGCCGCGACAACACCACACCTCAACATTCTCAACGACCAGCCACATCGGCGGTAAGACCACAAAACAGGCGATAAGGCGTGTTAGCAGCAGGAAATTAACACCTGCTCCGACCTGGTGTAAAGTCGGACGACAACCTGCACCATCAAAGGGAGCCCAGCCCAGAGCCACACATGAAGAACACCATGCATCCCGGAGCCCCGAGAGGGCAACAACACCCACCGCCACCACACCCAGGACCGCCACCCCCCCCAGGACCCCCTCCCCCAGACCACCACAGAGGCAGCGCAGACAAAGACAGCGGACCTTCAGGAAATGCACCAGCCTCACAGACCTAACACCAGACAACGTCATTGCCCACTACAGGCTCAAAAGGACAACCATCCTCCGCATCCTGAACATCATTGCCCACAGGCTGACGGTACCAACACAGCGGACAACCAACATCCCTCTGCAGACAAAGCTGCTGGCTGTGCTGCACCTGTTAGCCTCTGGTACCTCCCAACCAACAACCGCCAGAGCCGGAGGAGTCGCACAGCCAGCCCCATCCAAGTTCCCCACACCTGTCCTGGATGCCATCATCAGCTAGGTACCCCAGTACCTATACGTCCCCCACAATGCGCAGGAACAGCTGGAGACCAAGCAAGGACTATACGCCATAGCTGGATTCCCGCACGTGTTGGGGGCAATCGACTGCACACATGTCCTACTTGTGCCCCCTGCCGACACCGCACACAAGTACCGCAACAGAAAGCACACGTATCCCATCAACGTGCAGGCAATAGTGGACCACAGGGGACTCTTCACCAATGTCGTAGCCAACTACCCAGGCAGTGTGCATGATCCCTTCATCTTCCGACAGTCCAACATCAACCAGCGCTTCCAGGATGGCACCTATGGAAATGCACTGCACGGTGGCAAGTACCAAATGAACACACCACACTCCTCAACTCCACAACCATGCAACTCACAACTCTGGCAGTGCACACGTCACAAAATCACATACAACATGCCAAACAACATGCCCACCCACCAGACACGACAGCACAACTTACTGTGGCAACCTTGGTTAGCCATGTACATGAGCCATCAACGGCATGGCACCACAGCCACACAATACCGGAATGTGGGGAGAGGTGGGAACCAGGCATGTGCGAAGGAGGCAAGTCACCCATGAATGAGAATGTACACAATGCCAAGTGTGGCGGAGATGTGCTGGACAGACTGCAGTATGCAGACCACAGACATATCCATGTCTACATGCACTGCTGGTGTTTGGAGTGTAGTGGACAGTGGACGCAACCATGTCACTCCAGCCAGTGGGGAAGCCCAAGGAAATGTAGCTTGTGACGTCCCCCCCTGTAAGCGTGTGCGGAGTGGGCTGGCCCGGCGTACGCCAGGCCAGCGTAGGGGTGTGAATAAAAAGCACGTAGCTCTGGGCGTGGTTCTCTTCCGGAATGCCCAACGTGTCTGCCAGGGCGGCGCCTCCCACCCCGCCACGAGGCTGACGCCGTCGCCTTGAGCGGTGTGGCCTGCGATCCTGTGAGCCTGCTGCACCCCGGGTCGCTGGTCCCCGAACCCGGCATGCCCGCCCCTGCGCAGCCAGGCCTCACTGCTCACCTGCCGACACCGGCGTGTGTCAAAGAGGGCCCACCACGTGCCGGCGCAAGCTCCAAGCCCGAAGCCCGCGACCTTGGCAGCCTCCTCAGACCATCACGGCCTCCGCGACACAGGCCCGCTTTACTCCTTTTTCGTTGACGTACTCCACCGCTGCCTCGGGCCTACACTACGGTCGAGTAGGTCACACATGTGGAACTGAGTCTTGATTTCTGCATGGCGGCGTTCATATCATTGTACGCAAGGAGACGAGTAAGAGGAAGACGCGGTTCAGTCCGGAGGAGAAAAGGATCATCGTTACGGAGGTGATCGAACACTGCCGACAACTGTTCTGGTGTCACTAACTCTGTGCATCGCGGGCCAACAACACGTGGCTGTGGGCCCCTGCTGACCGCTGCCTCGGGCTTACACTGCGGTCAAGTAGGTCACACATTTGGAACTGAGTCTTGATTTCACAATGGCCGAGTACACACTTTATGGCAGAGTTTATATCACTATACTCCCTTAGATGTGGTGACACAAAGTATGTGCATGGCATCCCAACCACACGTGTCTGTGGGCCCTTGATGACTATGCATTCGGCCTACACTGCGGTCGAGTAGGTCACACATTGGGAATTCAGTCATGAATCATTTATGGCAGACTTGACATCATTGTACTGGCCTCATCGCAGACTGCATCCCCTTTCACCTCCGGTGCCACTAAGTCTGTTCCCCGACATCCATGGACACTTACTGGTTGAACTTTGGTGGCGAGTGAGTCTATGGACTGGGGCTTGTCTTCATCATCATGATACTGACTTTGTGGCAAAAACGAGGCTGTAACATTCCACTCCTCCATTTGCCGCTTCCGGCCGGCTCCTGCCCTCTGCATCATGCCCTGGAGGACACCTTCTACTGTCCCCCGCAAACCTCCGCTACATTCACCTTCGACATTGACGAGGACCCGCTCACCTCGCGTGGCCCTAGCTCACGGCACCGCAAGTCACCGTCCCGTGGCGGTGTGCCTGTGTCGGCCGCAGTGCATCCGGGGCCACTAACTCTGTGCAGCTCAAGTCATGAACCCTGTCTGATAGCATATTGGATGGCCTCTGGGTCGATGGACTGGGGGTCATCAAGGCCAAGTGTCTGTGGCCTTGCGCTGTCCGCTGCCTCCGGCCTCAACTGCAGCCCACCTGGGCTCAGACATCAAATCGAGTCCTGGCCTGCCCGGAAGTCGCATCACCGCAGGATGCACTCGCCACCACCGCCAGGACCAACTCCAAACAACAGGTGCCAGAGTCGTCTTACTGCCAGACTATCAGAGTTGCTCACACCAGTCGTGGGTGCCATCATCAGCTTGTTCCCTGCTCAGCTCTTCAGGTGCCACTAACTCAGTGCACCACAAATCATGGACCATTCTGCTTGTATGTTGGGTGAACACTGTACTTTCTCCGGCTACCACCATGATGCTTCACAGTTGTTTCTGTTATGCTGGTGTTTTCTGTTTTCGCTTTCATTGTGATCACTGTTCAAGTTGTTGCCAGCACCAATGACTCCATGAGGGCTGGATTACACTCACCCCACACACATCCAGCACATGCGTCACTGTACATGTGACCATGCCAATAAAGGTGTCGAGCGCACGTGCCCGTAGCCAGTTCAACGAACTATCTGAGTGTGTCCGTGTGCTCATGATGTATGCATTTGTGCCCCGGGCACTACAACATTACATTGTGCCGTGTACAGAGGACGCAGCCATGTCACCGCAGGCAGCGGGTGGGACATTGCACATGTAGCTTTGTCGTCCCCCACTCAATACGTAAGGGGAGTGGACTGGGCCGTCGTACGCCAGTCCAGCGTGGGGGTGTGGATGATCATCCCGTGGCTCTGGGTGTGGTTCAGTACTGGAAATGTGCAAAGGCATGTGTCTCTGTCACAGTGTGGGTCTCCGTTGGGGAGTGTAGGTGGGCCCTGATGGGACTTAGACACCCACGTATGTGATCTAGTTCGGCTTCCATGAGGTAGTGCCCCACCCGCACATGTTCGGCCACCCTCTTCTGGCAGTCTGACACCTGGCCTTGGAATGTGATGTGTGCTTCGGTGGGCTGCTGGGAGCCAGCCGGGGTGGTGGGTGCGTCCAGCTGTGTTGTCTGTGTTGTCTGTGCAGGGGGTGGGGTATCCTCGATGCAGCTGTGCTGCCCTGCTCCTGGAGGTCGATTGCCTAAGATGTCCATGGACTGTTGGGGGGCGTAGGTGTCGGAAGTGTGGTGGTCCTCTTCAGCATCACTGTAGAGTTGTCTGGTCTGCTCTGCTGGAGGTGTTGTTTGTCCCTCTGCAATGTGTAGGGGAGATGCTTGTTGACATTGTGTTGGCATGTATGTTGCCGCATTGTTCAAGTTTACATACAGACTTCATGACAATGTACATTGTGACTGTTTGGGAGGGGCAGACTATTTGATGCGGGACAGTGGACATTTGGACTACATGACGTAGGTGAGGTTGTACACGTACATTTGCATCTCACAGTTTCCTGCTATGTCAGATGTGATTGGCCATTTTCTACGCACAGGCGGACCCAGTTGTGTCCTCTGTTCTGCAGTGTAGGTGTTGGACTGTGTACCACATTGTCATCCATGTGGGTGTGCTGTCATTGCTATGTGTGTGTGCTGCATTGTGTGGGAGTCGCACCTGCAGCTGTGATTTTGCTGCCCCTTATCCCTTGGAGGCGGTGTGCCTTTGGCTTTTGTGCTTTTGAGGTGCTGTGATGTTGGCGACTTGGGTCATTTGTGCTCTTGGACGGTTTTTGTACTCTTGTGCATTGTTTGTCTGCAGATGTGTTGTTGACGTCAGTGGTTGTTTGTGCAGGTGGATGTGTCAGAGTGTGACCTGCTCCTTTCCAGATGTGGTCCACACTCAGCCACCTCAGTCTCGTGGCGTGCACAGTGTCATGGTGATTGTACTCCAGCCATGCTGCTGGTCATGTGGTGTCACTTGCATAGTCAGTGTGGCTCTCACATACGCATCTTTGCTGTGTTTCGCACGGTTACATGTGTGTGTTGTGTAATTGGTGATGTGTGGGGGTGGGACCCCTTTGGGCACATGGTGAACGGGGGCCTACTTGATGTTTGTATGTGTGCTGCAGTGTGCCACGGGGATCAGGGACATGACCCAGGGTCATTGTGGGTGTGCGGTGTGCTACACGTCGTTGTGCATGTGTGCCATTGTGCCCGTCCCCACAGTCCCTGTTCGTTACTCACCATGTTGCTGTTGTGTCAGGTCATGTCGAGCAGTGTCCGGACTCCCGACTCCTTGCACCGTCTCCACACTGATGACTGTGGCCGCCATTTGCTCCAGCTCCTCCTGTGTCACAGGACTCCCACCTCCATTCGCTGTTGCTGCCTTCCTGTTGGCAGCGGGTTTCTGCTTGGTTTGGCTTTTCACATCGTGCCAGCGCATCTTGGCCTCCTCGACACTCCGGCTGCATTCATGATGGAATGCCATTTTTCCGTCTGTGTTGCCAATGACACGGTGGAGGTGACGGACAGTTGTTGTTGGTGCTCTGTCACCTCCGTGACGACGATCCGGTTGTCATGCGGACTGTACCCCGTCTTCCTCTTCTCCTTGACCTTCCCCGACCCCGAGGTTCCTTGCTGGTGGTCTGTGGGGCTTGTGGGGTTCGCGTTGACCTGGGCACTTGTTTCGGGTGCCTCCATGTTGCTACGCAGTTGATTTTGTTTATGGTGTGTTTTTCTTGTTCAGCTTTTATAGTGCATTTTCCCGCATGACGCGTGGGGATTGCAGGCCTGTCGCTGGTTATCGCTGATTTTTGTATCGCGGTTGGCCTCATCGCAACTTTATTCGCGTTCGTGTTTCGCATTTTTGCGGCGTCGCGTTAATTTTAACGGGGTCATTTGATGCGTTATCGTGGGGCTATCGCATGGTGCCGCCAGGTTGGGAATACTACGTTAACACGGCGTTGTTTTCCCGCGATAGACTGCGATGTGCAAAGTTGCGTTAAGCTAAACTTGCGGTGGTTATCACACGTTCTTGAGAATATGCCCCAAAGATTTCTATCTTACCGAGAGGAGGCCAGAATAGTTAAGTCTCTTGATATGTCCTCGGTTCTCAGATATATGTCAATCTGTACCACTTTTCTGGATGGAATCTTATTTGACATGGGTTATGAATCCTGAATATAGATTTTATTTAACCAGATTAAGATTAAATATAGTTCACTTTTAAGTTGCATTTCACGTGACAGGCACTTGGTTCTCCACCCTCCCATGTTGTCCATGTGATACTCTCTCTCCCCAATCCACGATGCACTTTATGCTCTTTTGCACTCTGTACCACACTTTAAGATCCAGTTTTTTACGTCCAATTTGATCTCATATGCACTTTACTTCACAACAAGAAAGGCTGCTCTTCCTACAATGTTTAGCTACCCCCACAACCTGTTTTGCAGTGCTCAACTATATTTCCTCTGCTATAAAATTAAGAAGAAAATATGCCCTAAAATGGAAACTGTTTGGGGCATATCAACAAGCGGCAGCGATAATTATCGCTGGCCGCTCTTAGCGTGAGGAATTTTATCGCCGGCTATCGCAGATAATTATCGCCATGCTAGCGCTGTATTAACAACGCATAGCGCAATGGCGATAATTATTCCAGTGATAGCGATGTTTTCCATGGAACATCGCTGGTTTCCCAGCGATGTTCCATGGAAAACGGCGATATCCTTGGTGATAGGGCCTGTGGTCTTAGCCACACAATCCATCCCCCCATGTTAGGTATGCCTTAGTCAGGAATTTAACAGACGTTAAATTCCTGCATTAAGGCATACTTAACGTGATTTTAAATATCGCTAACCCTCGTTGTTAATATGAGGAAGCTGGGTTAGCGATATTTACCCAAGAGAGTCTGGTCAGGCACGCCTCCTTTGCATCTCATTAGCTATGCGATGGGAGGCGTGCTGACAAGGGGCGCTAATGCAAGGATACACGCGCTAGCGTGTCCTTGTTGATAATGCAATAATATTATCGCCGCTTTTCGCCCGAAAACGGGCTCTAAAGCGGCGATAATATTATCGCCGCACCTTGTTAATATGCCCCTTTGTTTTTAAATGCATGTGTCAAGATTGCCTGCTGCTTTGAAATTATTGATTTGTTTGTGTGACTGTATATAAATTATTGACTGTGCTTATGAATGGTATAAATGTATTTTTTGTCTGCTTTTATGGGCATGTACTTTGATCGAATAAAGATTGCTGACTGACTTACTGACTGAGATCTTTAATCTGGTTTAGGGACAGAGTCAGAAGGTCTCAGTTTGCAGAGTTATCGCCTCACAGAGCTATGTTGAGATGGCACAGTAGGGGGTCCTAGCTGGGAAGGGCTTGATCATCTCAATGTTTCATACTGGGACCCAACAGAGGACTTATCGAGATTGGACAGACTTTGGTAGTGACCATTGTTCTCCCGTCACAGCGCCCTAGCATTTTAGTCAATTTCTGTATTGTCAAAGTTTCACAGAACTTTCTTAACTCCCTCATCCAGAGGACCAGTGATAACGCCGATTCTTATCTAATTATCTATAAGAACCCTCTGGCCGCCAAGATCTTTTTACCTGTTGAATAGTGTAAAGGAGAGAATCTCATCAGGTTAGATATCAGCATTCATTTTGTCTGAAAGGACCACTGACTCCGAATTCAAGTTTGAGAATTTATTATCGCCAAAAATAACTGAACGTGCAGGCACCTCAACACGAGGTTAAAGAAATAGATGGGCACTAATACAAATAATAATCTACGCAGGAGTCTCATCCGACTCAGGATAAGAAGAATACACAGTTCTAGGAGGACCAACCAGAATATGATTGCTCCTATTTCTAAGTTGCTCTTCATGGGCCTAAACAAGCTCAAAATCAATTGCTGTCCCTACACTAACGCTAAGTGACATCCCTGCATAACGATGTTCCCAGGCAAGAAAGAATAAAAGGTGTCAGCTGTGAAGACTTCCTAAGAAGTGCAATCACCATATACCTAAACTCAGCTCTGTCCTTCTCTCAGGTCTCCCCTACCGCTTCTCTGGCTTCCTCCCTCAGGGCACTATCCCTAATACAAAACCATACTACAAAGGTACACGCCTTGTTTACGCCCTCTTGGCCAGGTCTTCTTTCTTGTGCTTTTCCATTGAAACGGTGACTTCATCCTGGACGGTTTCGTTGACCTTGAGTCCCAGGCGCCTTCTCCGCTGAAAGTATCATCCCTAAATTCCATTGCACTCCCCGTACCATGCCTCCCATCTTTCTAACTTTTGAAAACAAAGAGTTAGTCTTTACTAACGAGACATGTGTCCTTGCACCTGCAACAAAAGATACGTTCAACAGAAACCTTCTACTGTGCTAATTAAATCTACCGTTTGTGCCCAGAGAGCCTTTCCAAGAGAAACCCTTTTCGGCCTACATTATAAGCTAACATAAGAATATACCAGGCCTTCCTTAAGCATATATGTAGTCAGGCCCTTACATATAACTTTTAAACACACATCTTACTTTTCCCTATAAGCATATTCATTACGATTCATTATGCAAACAATGAATTACATGTGCAACTTTAATATGGTGCACGTTTAAACTACTGCAATTACATTACATACACAAACTAATTCCTCTAAGCATTATGTTCACACAATTCAAAAAGCATTACATTACATCATTATCCTAACGCCATTATACTGCTGAGTTCACTTCGTTTCAGTGAACTATTCATTCTTTGCTAAACATGCATGAGTATACAATGAATATAACGAATATATGTCTGAATACATATGGGTGCGGCCTATCAGTGATTATGATGCACCCCTACAATTCACAAGAACATTTCGCTCTATCAGTTCCCCCTTTGATGACTCCTGTCATCACATCTCATTCTACTCCCTCGGAGAAGGAACCGACCTAAACAGAACTTGTTCCCATCTTCCCTGATCTGAAGTTCTCCATGCTCTTGAGCCTTTGATACTGATTGTCCTGCAATCTTGCCAATCTCATGTCATTTTCCCTCAAAGCTCTCTTGACTCTGCCTGCTCGATACCATTTGTAGGCCTTGATCATAATCCACAAGCCAGCCACACAAACCACCAAGATAAGGAGTGGTCTCAGAAAGTACCCAAGGAATCCCTTTCCTAGGTTTGCAAACCAACCTCCCACTTGACCAAAACCCTTCCCGACCTTTTCCCAGGCCCCTTCTTCGGTCAAATCCGCTATCTTTGTGTGGATCATAGTGATGTTACTTATATATTTCTCCAGATCCTTGCTTCGGTCTGGTATATAAGTGCAGCACTCCTGAACCTTCAGCATTTTACAGACTCCGCCCTCTTTTGCCAATAGGACATCCAAAGCAAGGCGATTCTGCAAAACCATTCCCCTTATCGACAACATCTCTCCTTCCACCAACACCAACGATTTTGCTGTGTTCATCGAAAATTCATCCACCACCGTCGCTAACCTCCGGATCTTCACATCATTCAAGACTACTCCTAGACTAGGTATCATAGCTCCAAAGATATCCCCCACAACGATTCCTGCACTTGCAGCTCTTCTTGTTCTTGAATGCTCTCCACCCTCCAGAAGATTTAAGTCTTCTGTATGGTAAATCTTTGGAAATATTATTGACAAATAACATGTTCCATACCAATTTGCAGGCAACCTCACGTAAGCATTCTTTCCACATACGTAATACACCGTAGGTATCACTTGTACAGGACCTTGGAGAAAATCTTTTGCCTCATCTGCCATGGTGAAAACGTGATCACAAGTACTCTGTCCCACTGGAACCTTTTCGTAGTAAGTCTGATAACGCCTTATACATAACTTACCCCTCTGCTCCTTATCCAACGCTATAGGACCATAGCTTCCCTTGGTCTTATGCAACCGTTCCTCCTCTGTCCAATCTGTCCTGTGATGCCCTAAATCTCGGGATTCAGTCAGCTTTCTATACCTATCTTCAACCTGATCTACAAACTTTCTCTCTACATCCGACATCAAACAGGTCAGATTGTGTCTGTGTGCGAATGCTGTATCCAATTCCAAACTCGGTATGAAGTACTTCCTCAGTCTGTCCTCGGTTTTGTAATAATCATACTTATTCAAATGCTTGTAAGCTGGGACTTCAGGAAGCACTGCGTCGAAATTGGAAAAGAAATACTCGAACTGATCTCTCTCATAAAACAAACTAAGCAAAAGACTACATGAAATACCATAAGTCAGTGGAAGATGATGATACCTAATACCCTCATCCACTGAAGTAGGCAACTGCATACACACATAACAATCTTTCGCATCCATCACGTCAACATACTCATACAACAACTTAGCATACGCATTAAGCTTAAAATCACCCTTAGACAAATCTACATGTAATCTACGACTTTCTTCTAATATCATAGCTCTATCAGCTGCCCTGTCTACCCCCTTCTGACTAGGTGTGATAGGTGTGGGTGTCCCTGTCACTGCCTCTACTTCTGGCTCATGCGAACCAGTATATGAGACTACAACTACTATGATTATTGAAATTATCACACTACTTATAAGAATACCTATAATCCATTTTGCTCTACGATTGGGATTTCCCGGCTCCATGATTTCGAAAGTTCTCAAAAAGTCTTGGTTATCGCAAAGAACTCAGAAAAGTCTCTGTCCTTTATTTATGACTTGCTTAACCAGTTCGAGCAACCATGAAATCTCCGGGCTTTCCCTTTCCGATCACAACTTATTTACACAGTCCAGAAAAAGACTTCCCTAGTTTTCGTTCCTCTTCTTGTGGAAAGTCCCTAAGTTTATTCTTCTTTCACTTGGACCTAGGTTATCTTCTTCTTTTAGACTTTTATTTACAGTTCATTACTGATCCATAATGAGATCCTCATTAAGCACGACCAGAACGTGATACAAAAGTTCAAGACGCAAAAGCAGCACTTCGTGTGAAAACGGCTCAGCTCCGAAAGGCGGGAATTCGACCCGATGCAAAAGCAATTTTCGGACTTCACTCAGAAGTGGGGGATTCGGAATCGTGAGTGTCAGTGTTCCGTCTATCTCGAACCCTGGCATCCGCAGCACCACCTTCACCACCAGTTTCGGGCTCCGACTGAACACTTCCACTGACTTCAGTCTCCCTGTATTCACCACCCCCTGCATCAAACACAGTGTAAGTCCACTCAGGGGTAGAGTATCTGCGACAAGGCACTCTTGTTCTCTTGGACCTTCGCCGACTGTCTTGTGCTTGGTCTTCGTCGCTTGCTTCGGTTTCAGATACTTCGGACACTGGAGCAAGGTCTCTCTCAGGTGCTAACCTCAGGTTCAGTCGCCTCTGTCTTTCAGGCCAACTTTCAGCACTTCTGTTCGTTCGTCTGCCTTCTCCTTCTATGCCCAGTGCACTACTTCCTCTTTCTGCTGCATTTGACTCTTCTCCGCCCACTGCACCTTCTCTTTCTTCAGTGCCTGAATCAGGGTTCGAACTGTGGAAACCCCCTTCAGCTTGCTCTAGTGCACCACCAGCTGTGTCAGCGACCCTTACAGCTTGACTTGTCCTCTCATGTGGCCCTACCACGTCAGCTGGGTTTCCATTTTCGAGAGGAGCTGTTTCTTCCAAGGGTGCTGGAACTCTGCGGGTATGGGAAGCATGCACCCAGTTCGGCAATCCTCCACACTTTACTGCTGTGTTCGTGATAAGTATCACCTGATACGGGCCACGCCAACGGGCATCCAAACAACTCTTCCTCACGTGCTTCCGGACGAGCACCCAGTCACCGGGACACAAGTCGTGGCACAGATCACTCGAGGCTGGAACCACAGCTGCTTGCACCTGCTGGGATACAGAACGGACCACATCAGAGAGTCCTTTACAATAATCGAGAATCAAATCATCAGTGATGTTTATCAAGGCTGTAGTTGGTACTGCTGGCAGTCTCATTGCCCTCCCCATTATTATTTCATGGGGGGACAACCCGGTCTTTCTGTCTGGGACACTTCGCATGCTCATGAGCACCAGTGGCAAGGCGTCGGGCCATTTCAGGGATGTTGAAGAACACATTTTTGCCATCCGGGCCTTCAAAGTTCCATTAACTTGTTCCACCATCCCAGAAGCCTCTGGTCTGTAGCTACAGTGGAGTCTCTGGTCAATGTTCAATGCTGCACAAAGTAACTTCATGATTTCGCTATGGAAGTGCCCACCTCTATCTGATTCCAAAGAGGTCGGGATCCCGAATCTAGGGATAAGCTCCCTCAACAGTAATTTAGCCACTGTCAGAGTGTCACACCTTCGTGTGGGGTATGCCTCCACCCACCGTGAGAATATACATACTATCACTAGAATGTACCTCAAGCCATTGCACCTAGGCATCTCCACGAAATCCAGCTGTAGTCTATTGAAGGGCCCTCCTGACCTTCCAATATGACTCAGTGTAACTACAGTTTTCTTTCCAGCATTCATCTGTTGACATGTAACACACCTCTGACATACCGTCTCAGCCATTGCTCGGAACCGTGGGTTATACCACGTCTGTCTGAACACCCTCATCATTGCGTCTCTACCCAGGTGTGCCTGACCATGTATCAATCTTGCCATCGGACTCAGCAATTCTTCCGGCAACACAGCTCTCCCATCGTTTGATACCCACACATCCACCTCTCCTCTCTCGCAACCAGCTTTGATCCAGCCCTCTCTTTCCTTGATTGAGACTTCATCTTGCAATCTCTTAAGCTCTTCCCAAGTGTCTGCCATGGTCAACATTATGCTGAGATCGGTTCCCTCTTGGCTCTCTTCTATCTCCCTGCCTGTGTATATGCATCCTTGTTCTGCGCAGAAGCGGGCTACCTCATCTGCGTAGTTATTACCCAAGGATACAAAGTCCTCCCCCTTCCCATGGGCTGAACACTTTACAACAGCAATTTCTTTCGGATGCTGTAATGCTTCTAACAATTGTCTTACATATTCTCCATTACGAATGGGTGAGCCAGATGATGTCAAAAATCCCCTCTGAGACCATAACTGCCCGAAGTCATGCACCACTCCAAAGCCGTATTGGCTGTCTGTGTAAATCGTGATTCGAATTCGATCAGCGGCCAAACAGGCACGGGTCAAGGCAATGATCTCAGCTACCTGCGCGGAGCGTACTCCTTCTATGCAAGCGGCGTCGACCACTCCTGAAATAGTACATACAGCAAACGCTGCTCTCAATTGCCCCACACTGTCTCTTAAGCATGAACCATCGACAAAGAAAATTTCATCTGGGTCATCCAATGGCTCATCGACAATGTCAGGTCTCGCTTTGGTGCAAAGTTCGGTCACATCGAGACAGTCATGGTCCTCACAATCTTCATCATCTGTGTTCGGTATAGGCATCAATGTCGCAGGGTTCAAGATGGAGCACCTTTTCAGAGTCACATTCTCTGCGGCAAGTATGACTTGCTCGTACCTTGTTAACCTATTGTTCGTTAGGTGCTGGGTCTTGGTCCTGGTCATTAATAACTCAACCGAATGTGGTACATGTACAGTCAATGGATGTCCCATTACAATGCTTTCACATCTTTCAATGCTGACACCTGTTGCAGCAACGGATCTTAGACATCCGGGCAACGCAGAAGCTACTGGATCTAAAGTAGCTGAAAAATAAGCAACTGGTCTACGGACACCTCCATGGTTCTGAGCTAACACTGCTAATGCACATCCTCCTCTCTCGCAACAAAACAATGAAAAGGCCTTGTTGTAATCAGGCATTCCCAGTGCGGGAGCCCTGCACAAATCATCTCGCAATTGCAGGAATGACATCAAGCACTCCTCGTCCCATGGTACCGGATCACTCACATCCTTGTGCGTAAGCCTCTGCAGAGGCTTTGCTCTCAAGGAGAAACTAGGAATCCACTGTCGACAATAGCCAACCATTCCCAGAAACATCCTAACTTCCCTCTGTGTAGTGGGTACCGCCATGCTCATTATTGCCTCAATTCGATCTGGTGACACCTTCCTCTTGCCTTTTTCTAATCTGTGTCCCAAGTACTGTACCTCATTCAAACAGTACTGCAGCTTGTTCGGGGACACCTTATGTCCATTCTCTGCTAAGTGGTTCAACAAGGCTACTGTGTCAATTCTGCAAGCATCTTCTGTTTCTGAGGCAATGAGCAAGTCGTCTATGTACTGCACGAGAACTGAGTTCTGCGGCAACACAAGACTCTCAAGGTTCTTCTTCAGGATCTGGTTAAAGATCGATGGACTTTCCGTATACCCTTGAGGGATACGACACCATGTTAACACGCGATTCTCCAGCCTGAACGCAAAAAGAAATTGGCTTTCCTCGTGGAGCGGTATCGAAAAGAAGGCTTGACACAAATCGATAACCGTAAACCACTCGGCTTCACATGGGATCTGGAACAGTATTACTGAAGGATTCGGTACCACTGGACAACAAGGGACAACTATCATGTTGACCTTTCGCAGGTCTTGCACGATCCTGTATTTCCCGCTCGGTTTCTGTAGTCCCATTATGGATGAATTACAGGGACTACCTCTGATTTCCTTCAAAATACCCTTCTCAATGAAAGTCTCGATCACAGGTTTTATTCCTGCAATTGTTTCTATCGATAAATTGTATTGAGGTGTTCTAGGGAAATCAACATTCTGTTTCACCTCAATCCGCACTGGTTCAACCCCTCTGATTAAACCTATTTCGTCTCCTGCGAAATCCCACACCACAGGCGACACTGCGTCTCTCAGATCATGTGGAAGTTCTTCCACAGTCACCATTGGGTACAGATCTATACACAGAAGCTGATTGGCAATCTTAAAGTCAGCATCATCATCTCTAGTCTGGACCTCCACTCCCCGTGGTGTACAGTAAATCGTGCAGTTCAACTTGCACAACAGATCTCTTCCCAAAAGACAAACTGGACTCGTGTCACATACTACAAACTGATGTCTAGTTTGGAAAGTACCTATCTTTACTAAGATCGGTTCTGTCAATGGGCTGCTCATCTTCTTGTTCGCTACTCCAACAACCTGGATCGATTGTCCCGAGAGGGGTAGGTTAGGGACTACTGCAGATCTTACAGTAGACCGGGTAGCTCCAGTATCAACCAAAAGTGTTGCAGGATTGCCCTCAATCTCTGCCTCTACAAAAGGTCCTCTCTGGTCTACCTCCAAGACCGCTCCAAGTGTGCAGTCTTCCTCCCCCTCAGGCACCGTCAGGATAAAGGGTCTAAGCTATCCTCAGCATATCGTTCGAACAGGGGCATCTGTTGATATGTTCGTGTTCCTTGTGAAAACCTTGGAGCTTGGGGAATCTGAGCTTGAGAATTGTAAACCCCCCTTTCATCGTTCTAGGTCTCGTTATTGTGTTAACCACCTCTTGCGCGGGTGCCTGAGCCCCCTCTTCCTCTTCCTGTACCTGATTAGCTGGGTTCAAAGGACACTCGCGTTTCCAATGTCCGACCTGGCGACAAAGATGACACGCAGTGGTCTTCTTTAGTGTGGCCACGTCCACTCCTGTCTTGGGGTCCACTGGTTTTCCCTTTCCCTGTACCTGCCCATTCTGGTTTCCCTGGAAATTTCCTTGCTTTCTCCCCAAGGTCCCTCCACTAGGCTGATTCTGTGCTGTCTGCATCTGGACAAGCATCAATTTGTCTTTTAGCTTTCGATGTTTTGAATCCACCTCATCACTACAGTACCTCGCGTACCGCAAAATTTCATCTAGTGGCTTGTTCTGCCAGCAGATCAAATGGTGCTGTATCATGAGGCTGATTTCCCCTCTCAGACCTGTTACAAACTTTGAGACAAACTGTCCCATATCCTTAGGGTCCAAAACATCCAACCCACTATACTGTTTAAAAACTTGCAGAAGTCTTTCGTAATACTCATGCACCGTTTCCTTGGGTTCCTGTACAGTCCGATCTATCTTAACCCAATCTATATCCTGAGGTGAAATCTTCGACCTCAACCATGTAATCACCTGCTCATATTTTTTCATGACATCAGGTGATGGACCATTTGTAACCGCCTCTCTTTTCGGTTCCGAAGTCGGCCACTCAATAGCGACTTTACATGCTGTCCACAAATCTCCTGGTACCACTATGTCAAACAAAGTGTTCAAATCAATCCACAATACTTTTGAAATCTTCACAAACCGCTCAACCTGCTTGTACCACTCCACCGGTTTTTCCCTCAGCCGAGGAAAATCATTTGTAAATGCAGTCAAATCACCTCTATTCCACGGCACATGCACGTACCCTCCATTCTGTACTTCCCGTAAAGGAAAATTTCCAACTCCCGTCGCCCCCCCTCCTGGCGGCGGCGTTTCCCCTTCTGCTCTTTTTACTGGTTTCTTTTTGGACCACCTTTCTTCCCTCTGTGTCCAACAAAATCCATATTCTCATTCCTATGATCAGGTCTCTGGTGTGCGTCTTCAACCCTGTGATTCTTTTCTCCTCCAACTCCTGATCACTGTAATGCAATCTATGTGGTCCCTGTAACGCTTTAGTTTTATTCAGGTCCACCTCATATCTTTTGGCCAAATCCCTCAATCTATCATGTGCCATTCTAGCTTTTCGAGTCACATCTTTTGCTACAAACAGCAGCTCATCTGATCCATAGATTTCTATCCTTTCTAAAGGCAGACTCCCACTGATCATTTCGTCTACCTCTGCTTTCAGCCTCACTACGTCTAGCAACCTTGCCTGTACTGCACTCCTCAGTACGTCTCGACAACCTGAGCCGTCCCGCTCATCACAATCACTATTCTGTCCTTGGGACCTATTCCCTTCCATATTCCTGGAACCTGGTCTGTCTTCCGAGACATTTTGTGCCCTATCTCTTTGCATCCTATCCTCTTGGTTCGATACTGTTGGTGTCCACTCCCTCAAAGCTGACTTAGATTCCCGTAAAGACCTCGGTCTTTCTGGTCCCTCCTCTTCTCTCCTGAAGGAAGAGTCTGCTGTAGCCGGTAACGGCGTACTTGACTCCATTGGTCTTGGGAAATGAACCACCCTTACTCCAAACCCATTCCCACTCTCACTATTTCCTTCTTCCCTTCTCATTGGCACGGAGCTCCCTTCTCTCACTCGGTCTGGGTCATATACCGGTACTATAGGGCCAATGGTAACCGGTACTGTCAAGGAGTCCGGTAATCTTGTGTTCCCCGCAGGAGGCTGTGTTATCATAGACGCCGTAGCCCCCTCCGTTCTTGTGGAAATTCTCCCCACTACTCTCATGCTAGTCTGGTTCTGGCTCTCATCAACTATTGCCACTGCTGGGGTCGTCTTTCCCTCTTCTGAATCTGGGTTAAATGGTGGTGGCCTCTCTGCCAACATCCTATCCAACAAACTGTCATCTAGATCACTGTCGTCCTCATCGATTCTTGTAATCTTTCCATTTTGTATCAGCAGTGGGTATAACTTATCTCCTTCGATCGTGTCTGCTCTCCACCTTTTCTCCAGTGCATCCCACCTTGCATCTTGAAATGCCCTGACCGATTTCTTCACCCTTTCTTGACATCTGTCCTTCTTCCTATCATACGCTGCCCTTATCCACGCATGTAGTGCCTCAAACTGTGTTGGTCTAGGTAGTGGTCGTAATGAAGCCATTACACTCTTGAGCTGGTACAGCACCTCTAACCTGAAAGTACCATATCGAGGGAACGACAATTCTCCTTCTGCTTCTGTCATTTTATGCCAATTCTCGAGCCAAATTATAGTATGCAATCCTACATTCTTTGCCATATAATGTGCTGGTGTGTCCTCGGGAGGAGCTTCCTCTCCCTCCCGAACAACCACATGTCTATCACCTCTGCAAAGTTCCCTTAAAGCTTTAAAACATTTCATGATGAATCAACTTTGTATTTGCACTCAAAATGTCCGCTTTTACTTCCTGATTCCAATCCTCCAATCCCAGCGCGGTTCACACCAACCGGCCTATCGCAGCGCGGCACTAGTCTGACGTCACGTTTCCTCCGCTCGCAGCAGTTCCCCTCCTTTTTAATTCACTCGTTCTCACTCGCATTCGTCCCAATTATACTCTGAAATAATGTCCGTCCTACCGAACAATTACCTCTCTGACCGTCAGTCTTACCAATGACCGATCAGCCTCTTGAGCTTGTTGACCTCAATCTGGCAACCGTCTGTCCACGCACGACCGGACAATCGCCTCTAATACACTCGATAGGATTCAATCACTCAATGTTCTGCACACAATAACCTACGACCTGCGTTGGTTATTCACACACTCACACATGTGTCCCTATCTTCTGTGGGTCTGTCAATGACGTCTCGTGACCCCCACAACTCTGGTCAACGTTCTCAACTCTGGGTGTATTCTACACCACAATAAATCTCCCGGTCCCGCGCGCGCTCACGGTCCGTTTCTCACTCACACAACTTTCGTTCCAACTCCGCAAGACATCACACAACAATATAACACCGCAATCTATCAACCATCACTCTTTTCATACTCACTCTACTACGAACTGCTACTTCCGCCGCACCGTCACTCTCCGTCAGTTTTCCCCGACCTCCGACATCCGTCTCTCGCGGTTCTCTGGATCTGCGTCACTCGGGCTCTATGGGGCAACCTAATCTCTTATCTTGCTCTAGATCTCCCCTTACCATCAAAGGTAACCATCCTACTCTGCTACCAACTGATAACGCCGATTCTTATCTAATTATCTATAAGAACCCTCTGGCCGCCAAGATCTTTTTACCTGTTGAATAGTGTAAAGGAGAGAATCTCATCAGGTTAGATATCAGCATTCATTTTGTCTGAAAGGACCACTGACTCCGAATTCAAGTTTGAGAATTTATTATCGCCAAAAATAACTGAACGTGCAGGCACCTCAACACGAGGTTAAAGAAATAGATGGGCACTAATACAAATAATAATCTACGCAGGAGTCTCATCCGACTCAGGATAAGAAGAATACACAGTTCTAGGAGGACCAACCAGAATATGATTGCTCCTATTTCTAAGTTGCTCTTCATGGGCCTAAACAAGCTCAAAATCAATTGCTGTCCCTACACTAACGCTAAGTGACATCCCTGCATAACGATGTTCCCAGGCAAGAAAGAATAAAAGGTGTCAGCTGTGAAGACTTCCTAAGAAGTGCAATCACCATATACCTAAACTCAGCTCTGTCCTTCTCTCAGGTCTCCCCTACCGCTTCTCTGGCTTCCTCCCTCAGGGCACTATCCCTAATACAAAACCATACTACAAAGGTACACGCCTTGTTTACGCCCTCTTGGCCAGGTCTTCTTTCTTGTGCTTTTCCATTGAAACGGTGACTTCATCCTGGACGGTTTCGTTGACCTTGAGTCCCAGGCGCCTTCTCCGCTGAAAGTATCATCCCTAAATTCCATTGCACTCCCCGTACCATGCCTCCCATCTTTCTAACTTTTGAAAACAAAGAGTTAGTCTTTACTAACGAGACATGTGTCCTTGCACCTGCAACAAAAGATACGTTCAACAGAAACCTTCTACTGTGCTAATTAAATCTACCGTTTGTGCCCAGAGAGCCTTTCCAAGAGAAACCCTTTTCGGCCTACATTATAAGCTAACATAAGAATATACCAGGCCTTCCTTAAGCATATATGTAGTCAGGCCCTTACATATAACTTTTAAACACACATCTTACTTTTCCCTATAAGCATATTCATTACGATTCATTATGCAAACAATGAATTACATGTGCAACTTTAATATGGTGCACGTTTAAACTACTGCAATTACATTACATACACAAACTAATTCCTCTAAGCATTATGTTCACACAATTCAAAAAGCATTACATTACATCATTATCCTAACGCCATTATACTGCTGAGTTCACTTCGTTTCAGTGAACTATTCATTCTTTGCTAAACATGCATGAGTATACAATGAATATAACGAATATATGTCTGAATACATATGGGTGCGGCCTATCAGTGATTATGATGCACCCCTACAATTCACAAGAACATTTCGCTCTATCACCAGTGTTTCCACAACACCAAGCAGAAGAACGCCGTCCAAAACTGAATCTCCATTAACATCGGGTTCTGAAAAATAGAGCTAGAGTTTGGGCTCGGGAAAATATATGGAAGATGCTGCTAGAGAGGCAGCAAGAATGGTAGATGAGCAAGATGATAAAAGGCTACAGAATGGCTAGGGGCCCAACCAGATCAGTAGAGGAGACTGCACCTATTTAGCAAGGTTTACCTCAGCACTGTACCCAGGACGATTCTATTTACGCATAAAATCAGTGGCGGTTCCTTGATTAGGGCGGAGGGGTGTCACCCCGCTGCCCGCTGCAAGCCGCGCTAAACATGAAAAAATAAAATGGCAATGAAATTATTTCATTTCCATTTTATTTTTCACTATGGAGAGCTGCAGCCGCCAGCCTTCCCCCAAGCCAGAAGAAATGGGGGCGTGTCCTCTGCTGCTGACTGGAGCAGTGGCTGACTGGACGCTCCAAAGTGCACATGTCAGTTTGGCCGGCTGTCTTGCGCTGGCCAAAGTGACATGCGCACTTTGAACCTCTCCACCCAGCTGTCTTAGACAGCTGGGTGGAGACCAAGCACTGGCCTCCAGGGCATGGAGGAGCGTCTAGCCAGCCTGCTCCATCCAATCCTGGTGTTACTCTCATGCTGGTTAGCAGCATGAAAGCAGGGCCTGGATTGGTTATGGGGTCATCCTTGGTGCATCAGACTGCAGAGGAACACTGAGGAGGACGTGGAGCTCGTGGGTAAGAACAATTTTATTTTATTTTATTAAATAGGAACGTGTAATGCATGTAAGTGTAGTGATTAAGTTAGTGTCTATGTTTTTTAGGGGTTTGCGGTGGAGGGGCTGTTTTTATTTGGGCTGTTGGAGGGAGGGGTTGGTTGTTCTTGTCTTTTTTCGCCCCACCACTTTATAAGGCTACCAGCACTTTATAAGGCTACCAGCCGCCCCTGCAAAATGAGAAGGGCATGATTGGGTGGATAGTTGCTCTGCAGCATGCATATTCCGTCAACACCTTCCCCCATCATATAGAATCCAGGACGTGCTTTCAATGAAGAAGCTGCGCTATGCAAGACAAATGTGAATAAAGAATGACAGAGCGGGGCAAAGAAAGGGACTGCACTTCAAAGTTTTGCAAGGATTCTTGAGAGCTATTAGAAAAGATTGCTATAGCCTACTAAAATGAGCGAACAAATGTTTGATGTTGGGACGTTTTACTGAGAAAAATGGAATATTAAGTTATAATGCTCACTGAAGGTGTTCCTGGCTGTAATAAGGATACGTGGAGTAGTCTGGACTTGAGGAGGATGTTAGAGAAATGTTTGCTTAAGATACAGGTAAATGATTTGCTCTTATCTTGTTTACTTTAATAATATTGCAAGGATGAAAAGTCATGGCTGCCAAATAAGCAGTCATAATTGCCAAGCAATACAGAAGTTGAGTATTTCAGCTTGTCAGAGAAGAGAGTAAGCATCAGCATGGACGTAGCACAGCCCCCTGCAGGCCCTGCGATGCAGGGGGCCCTCCCAGAGGCCCCAAAATCCTTCGCAGAGACCCCATTGAGCCCAAAACCAATGTAAATCTGTGAGATATGGGCGACCAAGGGGCCCCTCTTCACATTCTGCAGGGGGGCTCATCATTTTACGCTACACCCCTGATCACCAATTTTATGACATCTTGGCGGCGGCTGCCATCTTGAAGACGTCAGATAAAAACAAAGAAGATGCTCGTCACTGCTCTTCCTTGAATATTGCAGTAGATGTCTTCCAAATACTTCAAACTTCATTGTTGGAATTTGGATTGCAGAACCAGTGGGTTCCTAACATCTACTGTATGAAATTTATTTGGCTTTTGAGAAACTTGACGTCTTCAAAATACGTTTTATTTAGAGTGCTAAGCTCCTTGCATTGAAAATTACAGATTTTGATGTCTTCAAAGACGCTGGTTGAGAGTGCTACACCTTACATTAAAATCACGTTTAAAATTGATTGTACAGAGGATGTGTGGCCAAGATGGCAGCCAAGTAGGAGTGTTTTCCAACAGCTCCTCTGCCCGACTGACCTGGTGTGAGGCCCTATCGGGCTTTTACATGGGCTCACCGTGGAGGTTCACAGGGGAAGCACCCTGAGAGGTCTGGCGCCTTTATCACCACCGCCAGCAGCCCACAGAGAGAATACAAAATGGTACCTGGTGTGGAACCAACACAGCAGTGATCCGGGCCAGCGCCACTCCTCACTTTAGTTACTGACACTCTGCCCGCCTGTTGACAGTGTCCACCGGAACGGGCCACCACCTGCACTCCTGTGTCTGAACTTGGCGCTGCTGGGACAGTTCTCGTCCATGCCCTAACTGGTGGGAGGCAGAGCTTCCCGTCCCACAACTCCTGGCTCGCACAAGAACTGACACATGCCGCGACACCAGGCGCACTCTCACAAGGACAAGCTGGACCTCAACATTATGATGGGAGCCGCCCCTCTCAGCTGACTCCATCGGGCCCTCTGTCAAGCTGCCTACTATCCTAAACGCAGCCTTGCAGTCAGGGCCGGTTCTAGGACTTTTGGGGCCCCGAGCAGAAAGGAAATATGTTTGAGCTCCCCCCCCCCCTATTGTGCATACAGCGTCAAATCACAGAAAATGACATCATAGGAAGTGCCATCAAATGTCTATTTTTGAGCGACTTTGCAAGAAGCAACTTTCTTGGTGCGGATATCAGTAAAACAATAACATAAATATTAACACTATTAGAATAAGCACATATATTTTACATTTCAATTAACTGGAAGTACACTATGTTAGTCACACTGGATGGAAAGGTTTGGCCTGAGTCTCTCCAAAATTTATAAGTTCAATCAGATGTTAACAATTTGTTTCCAGATTAGTGCATTAGATAAGTGTATGTGCATGCGGTATTTATATAGGACAGGGAATGGCCCCCTCAAGTCATGCAGCACTTGACCATGTCTGTGAGGCCCACAGAAGGGACGGCCTAGCCCTGAGCTGTTCCCATCATGGTCCAGCACAGCAAACCACAGGGGAGGGCCCTTCCTCCCCTAGAATTTGCAGCATCTAGTAATGGCTGGGATCCCTTGATGAAAAGAATCAATCCCTAACTTCTAAACATAAAGAACATGCTCCACCCACCCTATCCCTAGGCATCCACCCCGTACTGAAGTCAACTTTCTAATAATACTTTGCAGGAAACTTAGCGTGCTTGTGGTTTCACCAAGAAGAAGTATATATGGAGGTTACCAAAAATTACTGAGTTCATTTTGAGGTTTTCATTTCATTACACCCTGTCCTAAATCAGGCTCCTATTCTCTTTAACATTTAAATCATACTGGGACAGTTATGTGTCTTCAAACAAGCATTCTTGGTTCTCCTACTTTACCAAATTGTTTGATCCTGGGCAAATCATGTGTTCCTCCTGTACCTTTAACTCCTTATCTGCCATTATCTCATGGGCTGACTGGCCATTATCTTAAAGATTTTATAGTGAGCGCTACTCGTTCTGGGGTGATTCATTCCCACTGTTTATATTCCTCAATTTTAGCTACTCTAAAGGTGAAAATGTTTAATAAAGTGGCCTGAGTATGACACTTCCTTTGGTACAAGTCGTCCATCCCAGTTACCATGTTAGTAAATGCTATCCCCTGCACCTCTGTACAGGAAAGTCATTGTGAAGAGAATGCCACTGGGCTGTGCTGCTCCAGACTTTCCAGCTACACTGTTTTATCCACCATATTGATTAGACTGCTTGTCTGAATCAGATCCTTTGCAAGCATAAAATGTTAGACGTTTGACATCCTGTTGGAGCTCACTACAGTATGCTGTGCAAACATCTTAAAGAAAGAGCAGAGCAATCCAGCACACTGCCTATCGCTTTTGGTGGGCCTCCCTAGACTGGACCATGGCTGTGATATCCAGGGGAGTGAAGGCCTCTCCTGACTCGCAGCGCTGGACCATGGCTGTGATGTCCAGGGGAGTGAAGGCCTCTCCTGACTCGCAGAGCTGGATCATGGTCGTGAGGTGTTGGTGAGTGGGCTAGCGGTGTAGCAATGGTGCGATGGGTCATGGTTAAGGCAATGTAAATGGACCACTCTTCTCCCCCCCGCCCGATCCCCAAGATGAATGTACAATACATCCATAATGTTGGTAAATATGGTCCAAAACAAACCGGGCTCCAGTGCCATTGTACCTTCTGCACTAATGATACCTAAGACCCTGGGAGGGGCCACATTCCATGGGCCTCGCAACCATAGTCCTGTAAAAGACAGCCATAATTTAGGTGCATTGGGGATCTAACACCCCAGAGTTCCACTTTCACTGCACCTGCTGCACTATAATTAGCTACACCCCTACAAGGGGTCTCACAGTGATGGTCCTGTGATGGGAGGCCTTGCAGCGGAGAAACATGGTTGAGAGGGGAGCGGAACCTGTGCCGTATCAGTGGTGCATTGAGCCCTGCTGCAAACAAGGTAAATTGTTCCTCCGGCCACTGAATGGACAGTAAAATACAGCCATAATTCAAGTGCATTGGCCCCAAAACCCAACAAGGCAACAGTGACACTGCGCTTGCTATGCTATCTATAGCTACGACCCTCAGAGCCATTGTCCAGTGCTGGGAGGCTCCGGACAGAAGGCTCCCTTTCTTGGGTCTCTGAGCACTGGACCAAGGCTTTAAAGCCTAGGAGAGGAGAGGCTTTTCCTTGTCCTCACAGCTCTAGGTCATGGCTCTGAGGTGCATGGGAGAAAGGACCATTGGCATAGTATGGGCTCTGATGCAAGTAAATGTTGCTGGACAGTAAAACACAACAATAGTTTTGGTTCACTGACGCCTTGCCATCCATAAACCCCGGTGCCACAGCACCTGCTGCACTATTGATAGCTACACCCATGAGAGATCCCCCTCCATGGTCTCATAGTCATGGAACAGTGCCTCAAAGCTCATGGGTGGGCACTCCCTGCCATGGGCATCCAACCATGGCTGAGAGGCCCAGGGAAAAATCTGCCCTCAGCCTCACAGTGCTGAAACATGGCTGTGAGGCCTATGAAAGAGAGGCAAGTTGCATAGCAATGGTGCCATGGCCCTGGTGCAAAGAAAAATCATCCCCTCAACCTTGTCCACTGCCTGCACAGTAAAATACTGCCATCATTTGGGTACCTTGGGCATATAATACCCCTGGCTCAGTACTAGGTGTAAATGAGGGTGTCTAACTCCCTTGGGCCTTGCAGAACTGGACCACGGCTTTGCACCCTAGATTGCCACCCTCTCCCCCCTCCCCCCACTGCCCTGGGCCTCTCAACCATGGTCTAGAGTGGCGAGGCCCAGGAGAGCGGAGCCCAGTGCAATGGAGCCCTCTTCCCTGGGTCTCGCAACAGTGATCTGGCGCTGCAAGCCCAGTTAATGGGGGCCTCCTCCCCTAGACGTTCCCCTCATGATCCAGAGCTGCGAGGGCCAGGGGAGTGGGTAGAAGCTTTCCCCTAGGCCTTCCATCTATGGTCTAGTGCTGTGAGGCCCAGGGGGTGTGGCCCCACTCCACTATGTCCCCAGCAAATGTCTAGCACTACTAGGCCAAGGGGAAGATGGGGGTCCCACCACAGGGTAGGTCACATCCCCTGGTCTTCAAATCTACTGGCTGGTGTGGCAAGGCCCCTGAGAGGAGGCCCCACTGACTTGGGCTTCATATCCAAGGTCTACTGCTGCAAGTCTCAGAGGAGAAGAGTCTCTATTCCTGGGCCATGTAGATATGACCCAGCACTGTGAGTCCCAGGAGAAGGGGGCCTGTCCCCTGGAGCTCACAGGCATGGCCTAGCACTGTGAGGCCAAAGTAGGGTGGCCAATTTCCAATTTTTGTTTCACAGGACACGTTGTGCCTTTTGAGACAGATTGTGTTTGCAGAGATATCAGAAGTTTCTTGAGGAGCAGAGGAACTGCAAGTCACATAGAAGATTTTAACTTCATTTTAAATCTCTGCCTCTGACACCGACCATCTTGAAATAATCCAGCTGGAGATTGAGTTTATTGATTGTGATTGCTATTCATACTATATATGATTTCTGACTCTGTTACCACATCCTGGAGTAAGCCTTAACTACTCACTATTGCAAATTTTCAGTGACAAGTTTAGAAAATGAACTCTGGTATTCAAATGGAATGAATTGCTTAAGCTTTTAAACACCAGTAGAAAATATCAGTTTCTAGCAGGCATATATCAGTTTCTAGCAGCTCCTAGTAGTAACCACAGCCACAGGACCTTGTCCACTGGGTATGTTTTAGCCAGGGAACTGTGATATTTGATATCTAATTTCAGCTTTAACGTTTTAACTAAATA
The DNA here is from genome assembly GCA_963921515.1 of Calotriton arnoldi. Classification (NCBI taxonomy): domain Eukaryota; kingdom Metazoa; phylum Chordata; class Amphibia; order Caudata; family Salamandridae; genus Calotriton; species Calotriton arnoldi. The sequence goes on along the minus strand of CAWUFW010015047.1, from coordinate 258,262 downwards.
TGATGGAAATAAACATTATAACTAGAATGACATTTTCCTGAGGAGGGCACCCCCTTTGCCTTGCCATAGGAATCACTGACACTCCAGTTGTGGTCCAGTGGACTAGCTGTAAACGTGGAACGAGGAGCCACTTTTTTTTAATCCTGGCCTCCCACCTGGACAAATTGTGTATTCTTGGGCAATCACTTTTCTGAATTCATTGCTGTGCTCTGTTTTTTGGCAAGATTGGGAGTGTTTTGATTCCATTTAAAAACTGCTAGTAAGCGTATGATTACAACATGGACTAAGGGCTGTAGTCACCGTGGCAGTCCACTCGCCGTATTACGACTTTGGCAGTTGGACCGCCACAGGACATATGCAACCGGTCAGAGGCTGCAATATGCTGGTGGTGCCGCTGCCGCACCACCGAGCATATTACGAGTTGCCTCACCGCCATCCTTTTCATGGCGGTGAGACTGCCATGAAAAGGGTGGTGGTGAGGAAACAAAGGGAGCCCTAACAGGACCCCCTTGTGCCTCTGTGTGTGGGGGTGCATGCAGGGGGGCCACATGTTGGCCCCCCTGTATTTTTGCACCCCCAGTTCCTGCACGGGAAGGAATGCATGACATGGTGCATTCCTTCCCATGCAGGAACGTACTGCGGCAGTCCCGTGGCGGTGCCTATCTAAGGCTCTCCTATGAGTCCGCGATAGACACCGCTGCAGCACATCAGCCCGCCAAGGATTACAGTTGTAATCCAGCGGGCGGTGTGGGGTCGGCTTTGGCGGTCCTCCCGTGGAGCACTGGTGTGGCGCTCCACCGGAGGACCGCCAAAGTCGCAATCAGGCCCTAAATATTACCTGGGAGAGGAGAAGTGCCCAGTCTCATGGTATGTTCACCTGAATGCAATACAGTGGTAAATGTATAGCCAGGGCCACTGAAGCTATGCAATTGTGCAGCCATGGTGGTTTTCCCATAATTATGGATTTTCCGCATTTGCCACATAATCCATCATCTGCTACATAATCTACAGATTTTAACCCAAAAAAATGTTTCTTGCTCAAACGGTTCAAAAGTTACTAAAAACCCAGCAACACTTGTTGCCATGCAATGAAAGGCCCATTTCAAATGTTCACTGGTCAGCTATTGATTGCTTATTAGTATGTTTGGGTGTTAAAACTGATACTAATGAGGGGCAGCCTATGCACCGACAGTGTTAACAAGTGTAAAATGAGAGAATAATGAAGTAATGCTATGAAGAATTGTACTGCATTACACTGCATACATTTTATTTTACCACATAATTTAGTGAACCCTGCCGCACAATTTGGCTGTCCTCTGCTGCATAATTACAGTGGACCTGTGCATAGCCTTTGTACCAAGTAGAAGTGTGTCACAGTCCTGGCTCTACTAATTTAATCAACTGTTTGTTCCTGGGCAAATAATAATCTCCCTGTGCCTCCTTTAGTGATTTAACATTGTGACAGCACTTTGAAATAACCTTAAAGGGCATACTCTCAGTACAGGTCCTGAGAATAGGTTTCATGCACTTATTTAAAGAAGTTTGCATCCCGGTAGCTGAAGGATTTACTGATGCTGCAAAGCCTCCCTGTCTGCCGTCCACAAGCATCTCTTTCACAGCTCATCAAGGGCTAAAAGAGAGTTGTTTGTCTTTTGAAGGGTTAAAAGTGAGGGATATTGGATGTTCTGCAGTGCCTTTGTGTGGGCAGCACCAGACTGGATCCCCAATCACAGGCCGTGATTAGCCTGGGAGAGGCCCTTTGTTCCCTGAGCATCGCACTTACTGTGTAGTGCTGCGAGGCCCAGGGGATGAGTCGCCCTTTCCCTGTACCTCACAGTCATGGCAGTGTGGTGAGGCCCAGGGAAGTGCGGCCCTGCACTTATTATTTCCAGAGCTGCACATGATTGCGAGGCCTTGGGCCTCGCAGCTCTACATCACAGTTGTGCGGCCCGAGGCAGAGGCCTTAGAGGTGCAGGGTCCCATGTTGGTCAGCTGGATGGGGGGCCCTGGGCAGCTGCCCACACCGCCCATGCCTAGCGCCGGCCCTGCTTGCAGTCTGCACATGATAAGGCCCGACCTTTGGCCTCAGCGGCTGTGGGGCACAACAATCACCGCCTCAAGGTAAGGGCTTGCCCCCCCCCTGCTGCACACTCTGCTCAGAGACCAGGTTGTTGGAGAGTGGTTTTTACCACATAAGTTACCGCAGAAATGCGCGATCTAAAATAATAAGACACACGTGAGAAATGCAGGAAGTGAGTCAAGAGTGGCACCATTTATTCAAACAATTTAAACAATAAATGTCAAAAACACATCATTATTCGATAATAATACTACGCAGTCTAGCAATTAACAAGAGTCGAAGACACATCGCAGATCAGGAACAAAAACATGCAATCTAGTAAATTCAAAATCACGGCAATGCAAAGAAAGAGAGAGAGAGAGAGAGAAACTGAACATCAAAGTACAATGAAGCATTACAACCTCAATCAAAAATACTAAATAAAACGGTTAACCGGGAGCACCTCTGTCGTGAAAATAGTACACTGTGAGAGGTGGTCAACGAACTGGAGAGTCAGCAGTCCTTTTATACATTTGAAATGAGGAACCGTTGACCACAAGATCTAATTTTGGCAGGTACTTGACCGCAGAACATAACAAAAGTTTGAACTTTTTATCAAAAACACTTTGCGTCACCTCTCGGAAGCTTTAAGGTGGAAGCTCCTCATAAGGCTATTGTTTATTTTAAGCCCTGTCGCTATTTTAGTTTCCAAAGGTGCAGAAAGTCCCAGTTGGCCCCCACCCCTTCATCAGAAAGACAGTGACCTGAGATTATTAGCCTTCATAGGAGAGATACATCTGAGGTTACAGGAGAGTGTGAGGCCTACTGCCTCTTTAGACGCTCAAGGCAGTCGGGATAATTTTAGCACAACCCTGTCTATGGGCTGGCAGGGACAATTGAGACTCATGCTTCAGATGTGGGCAGAATGGACTTGGGGGACTATATACGGTAAAACTAGACCCTGCTTCAAGGTAAATGTGCCAGCCCATACTCACAACTGGACATTGCAAGCAGGACAAAACAGGGGGGTGAAGGGATTGCGCGGGAGAAGGGGGTGCCCAGATGGGCTGCTGCTTGCTGGACTATGGGTGGAGACATTCTCTCTGAGAACTTTACATTAGCTCCTCGAACCTAGGTTGAGCACACACCCATCAGCGACCTCAAGTGCATGATTCCCACTATGGCAGAAAGTGGCATAATAAACCTAGCTGTGAATGAACAGACCAGTTTATACAGCCCTTGACCTATCCTGACCCGCCCTGTGAAGAAACCCCCACATAGAAGGGGCCATATCCACTCACCTCTCACAGACACTCTGTGCGGCTCTCGCAGTTTCCTTACTAGGTTGGCACACAGAACTAAAAAAGACTCCTCACTCAAAGATATGCTGCTTAAAGTCTCCTCTAAAAAACCCGACCTGCAGGCAGACATACTGCCCATTGAACAGGTGGACATCGCTGCGTGGAGTGCAGACGCAGGCCAAACAGATGCCGAAGCCCCTCTTGTCCTCTCCTACATGGAGACCTTGTTTGGCAGGCTCAGAGACATCGCAGTACTTTGGAGCGACGTTGCCACAGAAATCAAGGAGATGAAACACGATGTGGTGGAACACAGCCAACGGATGTTCAACCTGGACCAAAGCAGGATGCCAAAGAGAATGAACTAGATGCCTTTAGACACGAGCTGCTGAAATTATGAACATGCTATGCAGAATTACAGCTCCACCTGGAAGATCTGGAAAGCAGATCTTGCCACTATAACATCAGGATTAGGATGTTCCCCTTCTAGCTGACTCTGGAGACCTAGAGGGCCGTGTCACCAAACTCTTACACCTCATTCTTCCTGATTTAGCTGAGAAGGCATCGAGCTAACCACCAACACCGGGAGACATACTTACCTGCGTTCACCACTTTCGACAGAAAGAAGCTATCATGGCAGCGGTCCATGACCAAGGCCCCATCTTATTTGAAGGCGTGAAGGTGTACCATGACTTATCGTATATTACCCTTCAGAAGCAGCACACACTCAAAGCAGCTACCAGCTTGCTATGCGACTAATGGATCAAATACAAATGGGGCCACCCTTTCCACCTCACTCGTATGGAATACAGAAACCCATGTGATCCGCACTATGGAGGAGGCTCGTTTACTCTTAGGACTAGAAGACCCTCTGGGAAGGATCAGCCTGCCCCACCTCGGTCAAGGCCGGACTGGGCATTGGGCGTTTCCCTGGGAGGCTGGAGGGGTGGGGGCCGGTTTTGCAGCAGTGCTGAATTACCGCCCCCAGTAACAAACTCAGAAGGCCCTGCCAGCATGATCATTCACCTCTCACTCTCGCTGCAGAGTTCCTTGTATATCCAGCAGTTTTCAGGCAATAATAAAAGTGTTAAGATGATATCTCTGGTGATTAATCTTTCTGCTGGAGAGAGATCGGAGTTTTGTCTATTGGTGGTTATAGACTCATCTAAATTAGCACAGAGGGTTAATATTCCTGCTGCAAAGAACACATACCATGCAGATCATAGAACTGTATTTATGTGCATAGCTCAGTGGGTTACTGCTTTTGTCACAGACATCCTTTTGTTACTTGCAGTTCATAACTTACAATAGTAATTTAGCACAGTGAGCTATGAACTGCCATCAGAGAGCTGCATGCAAACTTCATGGTACAAGCTCACAAGTTATGTTTTTCCCCCAGTCTTTCATTTTCCTAATGTTGCTAAAATAGATTTATTTGGGTAGAAATACATTTTTATTAGTAAATGTATCCCCAACCACTGTGTTACATTTTGAATCCTGAGTTTGTGCTTCCCCAGACCAACCACTCTTAAATAATGCCTACCATTATAGATGACATGTGAATCCTACACCTTGTAGTCACCTTTGTCTTATGTAATATTTTCTTTACACTGATTTACACGTGTGGTTCATTGTCTCTGTATGTGTGTGTAATGTAAAGTGCTACGCCACCCTACACTGGAATGAGAGGCGTTATAAAACAAATGAAATACATGTGAGACAGGATCTATGGTGAGATGCGGGACACTGTTGGAGGTTGAAAGTGCGGGAATCATTGAGGGCCCCAACAAAGATTGTTGTATCCCGGTGCACTGTAAGGTCATCATTTAATATGCTTTAAAAGCTAATACAATTGAATATATAATTAAAAATGTGCTGTAGAATGCACCATTTTTGCCCTTTTTCCCAACATTTTCTTAGTGGGAGAACATCCTCCTCCTCCCCAAACCCATGTTGTAGTGGTTAGGTTCGCTCACTAAGCTCGCTCACTACCCACAGTACAGGGGCTTGGCTGGCAAAATTTGCCAGGGTGACTTTGGGTTCCCTGTCCATCCCTGACCTCGGGACCCGCCCACGCTGCAATTGAATGGCAGGAGGCACGATTGGACGTCAAAGATGAATGCACACAACATTGCTCCACCAACTATGTCCTAATTGGACACCAACACAGAGACACTTGAACAAAGTGGTCCCTAAAATGAAGACAACACCCGGGCTCAGCCATCACAGTTACCTTTATAAGCCTAGGGCCTCAGCCACACCTTACCTCTGACTTGCGTCCGAATGGCGAGGAATGTACACTCCTTTTGCACCTGACACTACAATGTTCACCACCATGAGCCCCCTACAAGCTGTATTTATTGCCCCCATGAAGGGAGCGTTTGTGTCATATGTTCCACCCCCAAATAGTACCGCACTTCCACCCAGGGCTCCACACCTCAGCCAACAGCTACATTTACACTCGGGAGGAATAGGACCCCCAGCTAGACAACCACACTTAGCTTCATCCCACACCTTCATGCTGCCACATCCACCCTATGCACATGGTTAAGATCCTGAACTTCACCATTCATGGACTGAACTCTCTTATCGCAGTTTAGAGACTCTGACATGTGCCTATTACAGGAGACACACCTCCTGAAGAAGGACTAGACGAGGATAAAGTCCTGCTGGTTTGACAAGCAATATTTTTCATCTGAGCCTAATAAGAGAGCAGGGGTGGCAATCCTGTTCACCACTAAATTTTAAGAACATGTTCTGCAGACTCAACCAAAGTTGGCCAGGAGATTACTCTCTCTACAAATAGCTTTACACAACTACACTTTCACCCTTGCCAAGCTCTATGCACCCAATGACCAACAGGAACAATTTATCCTGAAAGCTCTGAGTCTGGTCAATTCCTCTTCTGATATGAATATTATAATAGGATGGGATTTTAACGTTGTCCCTTACACCATGCTGGATAGATTGGCTCAGAGAGTGGGACAGACTGGCGCTTTCATGCCAGAGGGCCTCTGCTGGTTAAAAGAAGTGGACCTTACCGATGCGTCGTGATTTCAGCACCCCTTTGCTAGAGACCAAATGTTCTTTTCTGCATCCCACCAGACATATGCCTTCATAGACTATTTTCTTACTGATCCTCATACCTTAGCGGCCACCACACAGGTAAATGTGGGTGTTCTGGCGTTCTCTGACCACTCTCCCATCTCGATCTCATTTCACATCCCGGGGGCAACTTGACCCTTAGATCCTAGCAACTCAACAATACCCTCTTAACATACGACCCCACGCTCAAAGTAGCCCAGGAGGGGATTCAAAACTTTTAAAAGTTGAATGACACTCCAAACACCCTCATCTCCTTGCTTTGGGAAACCCTGAAAGTGGTCATCAGAAGGACCCTAATAGCCATTTCCACAAGACTGAATAAGATTAAACGGATCAAACACTCCTCCTTAGAGGACCAGGTAAGCGAACTTGAGAATGCTCATAAGCAGGCTGGGTCTTGTAGAGTACGGAGACAGTTGGCACTAGCTTGCAAGCAATTTAAGGCCTTAGACACGGATAAAACAGAATACGCCCTCCTCCACATAAAACAGAAATACTATGCCAGAAGGCACAAAACCAGGAGATTCCTAGCTGATAAACCTTGGGGCTCATGTTCACAAAAGAAGGATATCAGAGATCAATTCGCAGATACGGTGTGCGGTACACAAAGATGAGGAGATCACACATGCCTTCAAGCATTTCTACGCCGATCTCTATACTGCGGACAGAGTAGATCTTGTTGAAACAGATGCCTATCTAGTCAACATATATATGTGTATAACACAACTCCCAGCACCAGACCTTAGAGGCGGAAATCCACCTGGAGTAGTCTCTCAGCCATAATTCGATTACAAACAGGAAAAGCCCATGGGTTGGGTGGCTTCCCCCCTGAGTTTTTGCCATCCAGCTGGCTCCTCTCCTTACTCGCCTATATAATTATTTTTGGGACACAGTTGCTCTAACTGATTCCATGCGAGAAGCAGTGATTACAGTGATTCCAAACCCATGAAGGACCCCATGAAATGCTCATCTTTCCACCCCATGTCCCTTCTAAATGTTTATGATAAACATTTTACAGGCATCCTTGCAGCACGCCTCAATCCACTTTTGCAAAATGTCATAAACCCACACCAAGTAGGATTCAAGCCAGAGAGGGGCTATAGTGACAATACCAAATGACTGCTACACCTGATAGATATAGCACACCTCTCTCGAACTCCAGCGCTCCTTATGTCGATCGACAGTGAAAAGGCATTTGACTAAGTACATTGGCCCTTTTTGTGGCAGGTGTTTGACACGATAGGTCTGGCCCACATTTCAGGAGATGAGTGATGTGTAGCTATAATGGACCCATAGCTCGGGTAAGAGTCAAAGGCCAAACTACAGAGGCCTTCCCCTTTGGTATGGGCACATGCCAAGGCTGCATCCTCTCCCCGATTCCTTTTGCCCTTTACATGGAACCACTGACAGGCAGAATTCGAGAGGCCGCGCAGATCAGGGGCATCACCATCGGATGCCAAGAGCATAACATAGCATTATATGCAGATGACGTCATGGTTGTTTTCACGCAACCCATCTCTTCCTTACCTGCCCTATTCTGTGACTAGAGAGGTTTGGCTCTGTAGCCAGATTTAAAGTAAACATCCAGAAATCACAGGCCTTCAACCTCCCAATTCCACAACAGGATAGACTCCAACTGAAGCGCCAGTTTCCATTCCAGTGGGAGGACACTTGGGTTCTCTACCTACCTTAAAATCACTTCCACACTGGGGAAAACAGTGGAACATAACTATACAGATCTCCTGACTACAGCACAAACTGACCTACAGATCTGGACATGTAAAGGATTCTCTTATAGGCTGCATTGCTGCAGTAAAAATGAATCTCCTCCCTAAGATGCTATATGTCATGCACACCACCTCTGTAACTTCTCAGCAAACTGCAACAATTGGCTGAAGCCTATATCGGAGATGGGGGGGGGACCACGAATGAACCAAAAGATGGGGTATTTATCATTAAAAGAGGTTGGCCTTGGAATCCCCCATCTCACTCATACTGTGCGGCTCAATTGTGCTACATAGTAGAATGGAACAAACTGTTCATGGAGAAACATTGGTGCTTTATGGACCAATGTATTGCTGGTATACACATCAGGAAAATCCCCTGGCTCCTTCGACCCGAGGGATCTACATCACACCTGTCACCCGTGCTACAATAGGAGCATGGGATAGAGTTGTCATTTCTAAGGCCCTGTCATCACATATTTCTCCCCTCTCACCAATAATAGGCAACTCGAGTTTCCACCCGCTGCAGTAGGGCATGTGTTCCATGCTAGGCAAACAGCTAATTGTAAAAGGATAGGCGACTTGTTCGCTCACACAAGCCTCATGGACTTCTCACAAATTCAAACTAGTTAAGGGCTACCAGCCGAGGAAATCTGGCACTATACTGTCATCAAGCACTGAGTCTCTCAGCCTCCGACCCACCTCCTAGTGGGTAGACCCCTCACGAAATGTGAGAAGTGGCTGATTACTAGACATGATGACAAGCGCCTTCCCTCAGATATCTATGCATTTCTTAATAAATCCGTATACCCTACCAAGTTCCCAGCCCAAAGAAGGTGGGGGAGGAGTAAGAGTGCACATTTACACCTAAAGAATGGACCGAGGGGGGCATGGCTACGCTTTGACGAAGATGGACGTGGTGTGAGAGAGCTCCGGCGATCTAAATCCCCTACTGCCGAATATCTGACTAATTTATCCATCCAAAGTACAGAAGGAGACATCCCAGAATGCTGTCTAGTGAGCGGTGTCCCGGCGCCCCGTGAAAAGTAATTCTAGCTGCCGTGAGGATCTGAAGTTCGGAACGCTGACAGGGCCGACTGTGAGCTGCGGGCCAGGGTAGATTACATTGCCGCGCGACGGAACCACAGGAGCGGAAACAGAGCAGCGTGAGGCACGAAGAAAATGACTGCCGTCTGCCCGCTGCCGCGGCTGAGGGATGCAGGAGTCAGGGTGAGGGTACGGACCCCGCGGTGCCCTCTGAAGAGTATTGAAGTGCGCAAGAGCGGCTCTAGCCGGAACGGAAAAAACACTGTGACGCCAGAGCAGAGGCCCAGTCTAGCTTGCCCGCCGGAGCAGGGGAAAATTCACGCTGACAGTAAGGGGAGAGGCACGGTCCCCCTCCCTTCCGGGGCTTGTAAATTGGCACGGCGACCGTAGGAAATATCGGATGGCCTCGCCTATAATTAAAGACTCCGGCAAGGCGGAAAGTGCATCACCAGGCCCAGGAGGTGCGTTGCGAGGCCCGAGCTTCCTCCTCACGGCGGAGAGACAACCAACTGGGGCCAATTGTCGGTATCAATTGAGGGTGGTGTATGGGAGCACCGCGATAACGATAACCCAAACACGCGAATCAGTTACGGCAATATTTGCACCGGGGATCACCACCTGGAAGAAAGGGCAAAGCCTACTAAGTGTGCGAGTCCCTGATCCCACAGCGTAGAATGCCGGCGGTGGGAACACGCTGCTCGTGCGTACATATTGTGGAGGAATAGTTTGGAGCCCGAAAAGTAACGCCAGAAGCCAACACCACAGTTGATCCGAGCGGGTCAGCAGACTGGACCGCAACCCTAGGGAGAACCTCGACAGGCCGCTTGGAGGCTTATAATCAACGCTCCAGGGTCAGGCGGCGAGTAGTACCCTATGGGGGAAGCAAGACAGCCTTACGGTGGGATTTCGGTGGCACACCCTCCCTCCCCACTGGTGGTACAAGCAGGCAATGTCTGAAGCACGCACCAGACTAAAATGGACAAGTATGCCTCCTCTAAGACCGCGGAGACGGATGGGGTCGGAAAGATCGAAACGAAGAGTGCAGCCGGACAAGGCGCTGACGACCCCTCCCTGAAAGATATTATGGAAGCCATCACAGGCGTACATGTGTCGCTCGAGAGCAGGATGGACTCAATAACAACTGAGGTAACATTAATTCGAGCTGACCTACAGAAAATGCGCAAAAAGATTAAATCAATGGATACAGTCACGGCAGATCTCTCCCACGAGTCCAAAACAATGCAGCAGCAAATTAAAGACCTGCAGGCAGCAAGTAAGGTGATGGAAAACAAACTGGACGATTATGAAGGGAGATCACGCAGGAATAATGTTCGAATACTGGGAGTGCATGAGTGGACGGAGGGACCTGCGCCTGATCTCTTTGTGGAAGAACTAATCATTAAACGCCTCCACCCCAAAAATCTCTCAAACTACTTTTCCGTGGAAAGGGCGCATCGAGTCCCAGGTGGCAGGCCGAAACCTGGGGCCCCCCCTAGACCTCTACTGGCTCGATTGTTCAACTTCAGAGATCGCGACGTGGTCTTACAGACAGCCCGCACAGGTACGCCAATCAAGATCGACAATAATATTGTGACATTCTTCCCTGATTTTACCGTGAACGTGCAAAGTCAGAGACAATCTTTTCAAGGCATCCAATCTCAACTCAGAGAAAAAGGACTCAAATACTCTATGTTGTTTCCTGCGAAACTAAGAGTCGAGGCTGAGGGGAAGGCCTGGTTCTTTGACACCCCAGAACTAGCAGAGGAATGGCTTGATGGTTGGAGAGTGGTCAACGGAAATGGTGCCAAGCAAAGAGAAGACCAATCACCTCGGAAGTTAGATATGATGGAGACGCACTGGTGGCGACAACAGGGGAGTGATAAAGAGGACTAATCGACATCAATGATGAACTTGCTGGGCGCAAGGGGTAAAGTGGCTCTCTGATTCTTTGCTGGTGGAACTATAAAGGGACTCCACTCTTTTTCTCTCCTTTTCTTCTCCTGCCCCTTCTGTTTTCAGAGTAAAGGTGGTGGTGCGGATAGAGAGATAGCACCCCTCACACTTTCTTTGTTAGAGTTTCACTATGGGGCGACAGCCACTCTGCATAGTTGGGGATAGGGGCACTGTTTTGCCCAGATTGCAGGGAAGCAGGGAGGGGGGACTGGGGTCACATTTAGTTTTAGTTATTAGGTTAGTTGACATTAATATATTAGAGACAAGAGCAATTGACAATTCCAAAGAAACACGTCTAAAAATGATATCCACAGACTACCTTACTGGTGCGGTCGCGTATGCGAGAAGGAAACATTCACAGATAGAATCATCCAGCAGTCCAGATCATACAGGCAATGAATAAGATAGGTCCGATAGGGAAACAAAGCATTAAGCTACTGTTGTGGAACGTCAACGGCCTTGGGGACAAGTTAAAAAGGGAGATTGTACTCCAATTCATAAAGAGACATTCACCGGATGTGGTGCTCCTCCAGGAGACACACCTGATGGGAAATGCATGTGGGGCCCTCACAAGATGGGGATATAAACTGGTGACACACTAGGCATTTACGACCGGTTCTAGAGGAGTGGGCATACTGATCAGGAGGAACTTTCCACTATTGATTGAGCACACATGGACGGACAATCTAGGCAGATACACCGCAATATCGGGTACATGGGAGGGCCAAACACTAACACTTCTCTCCGTGTACGTGCCCCCAGGTCTCCAGATGTCGGCTTTTAAAGACTTGGGGGAGTTGTTGCTTACTCTCCCTAATGGAATACTATTAATGGGAGGGGACTTTAATTCAATAGTCTCGGGGCAACTGGACTGTCATCCACCAAGGGAGGTCCCATCCTCAAGAACACAAATTCGAGATTTCATGGAGGCAATGGGTTTGGTAGACACATGGCGCATCTTTCATCCGGGAGACACCCAATTCACGTATCACTCTAGTGCCCACCGATCTTTATCCAGACTGGACTACATCATCGTGCCAGCAGCACAGATGAGGCACATTAGAGAAATGCGTCACATGGCGAGAGGTATCTCCGATCACTCCCCGCTATGGGTCCTAGTGGAGACGGGAGAATGGCAGGCGGGAAGAGTGGCACCAATAAACCCCTGGTTTCTGAAAAATCATACAATCAAAAACTCAGTAACAAAAGAAATAGAACTGTACTTCAGGAAAACGAGGGGTCGGTAGAATCAGCACAAACGTTGTGGGAGGCCTTTAAAACAGTAATAAGGGGCCATGCAATCTCCAAGATAGCAGGGGCCCGCAAAGAGAAAGCCGCTCAACTGGTCGGACTGGAGGAGTCAATACATCGGCTAGAGGGGACAATGGGGGGAAAAGATGAGGCTGAAGTTAAGCACATGTTGGAAATTAAATCTAAAGAGTATAAAGACCTGGCCACATAGGCGGCCCGGGAGCAATATAGAGCCACGCAGAGTAAAATATACGACATAGGGGACAAAACAGGTAGACTGTTGGCGTGGTGGAATAGAAGAGAGCAAGCCAATAGACTAGTGGCGGAGTTGAGGACGGAATCTGGGCAACACCTGACAGAACCGCAAGAAATAGCGCAAGGGTTTGCCGATTACATTCAAAACATATATACGTCGCACACGACTTCCACAGTGGAGGACGCGAATGCCCTGCTGTCGGATATGGCCCTTCCCGCCCTCTCTGGAGAGGACTCCTCTAGCTTGGATGAGGAACTCACACAAACTGAGGTCGAGCGGGCTATTCAGGAGCTGCGGTCTGGGAAGGCGATGGGTCCCAACAGATTACCCATCGAATTGTACAAGCTTGCACCTAGTAAGATAGCGCCACATCTTACCAACATGTTCCTTGAAAGTCGAGAAAAGGGGATGCTCCTGAAAGACCAAAGACTGGCCACAATAGTGGTAATCCATAAGAGCGGTAGGTCCAAAGATAGATGCTCCTCATACAGACCGATATCATTGATAAATGCAGAGGCCAAGATCCTAGACAAATTACTGGACACCCGTCTCCTGGGGGTAATCACAAAGCTCGTACATCCAGATCAGTCCGGCTTCATGCCATCAAGAAATACCTCACTCAACCTACGGCGCCTGCACGGAGTCATGGGTAGAAAAGAGACATTGAGAGAGGAAGCAGTGGTAATGTCATTGGACGCCACTATTGCGCTCAATACAATCGAATGGCCCTATATGTTGCCGGTTTTGAAGAAAATGGGCTTCGGCCCCAATTTTGTCAGCTGGGTGAGACTCCTGTACAATTAACCATTGGCGCAAGTAGTGGTCAATAACAGAAGGTCAAAGGTGTTTGTGCTAGAAAGAGGAACCAGACAGGGTTGTCCCCTCTCCCCGCTACTCTTTTCACTGCTGCTGAAACCCCTGGCGCAGTGGATAAGGAAGGACCCAGTCATGAGGGGACTGCGATGGGCAGAGGATTGGGAGGACCGGATCTCCTTATATGCAGACGATACACTATTATATCTGGCATCACCGAGAGCCTCCATCAATAGAGTACTGCATATTTATTTATTTATTTATTTATTTATTCAAACAAAAACAGTACTTTATTACAACTCACTGAGATGCAGCAGCTGCTTCGTGAACTAGTATACAAGAGAGACAAGTTAATAAACATGCACTCTCAACGAGTGCCTCGCAATAAAGAAAAAAAAGAGTTCCTGGAAATCGAACACTCATGGAAGAATACAAGGAGCCAGTCAGAGAGCGGGTAAAGAGGCTATGCTCCCCAGGAGGGAAAAATGGCACGCTGAATGGCCTAAAACAAATAAAGTCAACAAATAGAATGCAAACAAATGTGAGTTACAAAACATAAAGCCTATGGTAAGCAATGATTAGAATGCATTCCTAGGTAAGCTTTCAGCATGTCCCCAATATGTCTTTGCAACCAGACAGCTGTGCTGTATGGTAGGCTTCGACCTAGAAACAATCTCTCTCTCTTTTTTTCTGGTAACCTATTCTACCTAACCCTTTTTTTTTTTTTAAACATTTTTATTGGCATTTTATAACTGTTAATATTCATTACATCAATCAATCAATCAATCACAGAATTTGTAGAGCGCACTACTTACCCGTGAGGGTCTCAAGGCGCTGGGGAGAAAAAAGGGGGGGGGTGCTGCTACTGGTCGAACAACCAGGTCTTGAGTAGCCTCCTGAAGGTCAGCAGGTCTTGGGTCTGTCGTAGGCTTAGTGGAAGGGTGTTCCAGGTCTTGGCGGCGAGGTGGGAGAAGGATCTGCCGCCGGTGGTAGTTCTTTGAATGCGAGGGACGGTGGCGAGGAGAGGTCGGCGGAGCGGAGCTGGCGGTTGGGGACGTAGAAGAGGAGTCGTCTGTTGAGGTAGGCTGGGCCAGTCTTGTGGAGTGCCTTGTGTGCGTGGATGAGGAGTTTGAAGGAGATTCTCCTGTCGACGGGGAGCCAGTGCAGGTTCCTCAGGTGGGGGGTGATGTGGCTGTGGCGTGGTACATCGAGGATCAGGCGTGCGGAGGCGTTTTGTATGCGTTGCAGTCGCTTGATGAGCTTGGCCGGGGCTCCCGCGTAGAGGGCGTTCCCATAGTCAAGTCTGCTACTGACGAGGGCCTGGGTGACTGTTCTTCTTGTATCTGTCGGGATCCACCTGTAGATCTTGCGAAGCATGCGGAGGGTGTTGAAGCAGGAGGAGGAGACTGCGTTGACTTGCTTGGCCATGGAGAGCGTTGAGTCGATGATGACTCCCAGGTTGCGTGCGTGGTCGGTGGGTGTCGGGGCTGCTCCTAGTGTCGTTGGCCACCAGGAGTCATCCCAGGCTGAGGGGTTGGAGCCCAGGATGAGGACCTCTGTCTTGTCCGTGTTCAGTTTTAGTCGGCTGATCTTCATCCACTCGGCGACGGCCTTCATTCCTTCATGGAGGTTGGATTTGGCGGCGAGGGGGTCCTTGGTGAGGGAGAGGATCAGTTGAGTGTCGTCGGCGTAGGAGATTATGTTGAGGTCGTGCTGTCTGGCGATGCGTGCAAGCGGGCCATGTAGATGTTGAACAGTGTTGGGCTGAGGGATGATCCCTGGGGTACGCCGCAGATGATCTCGGAGGCTTCGGATCGGAATGGTGGGAGGCGGACTCTCTGGGTTCTGCCGGCGAGGAAGGAGGTGGCCCATTCCAGGGCCTTGTCTCGGATCCCTGCGTCGTGGAGGCGTGCACGTAGAGTGCGGTGGCAGACAGTGTCGAAGGCGGCGGAGAGGTCCAGCAGGATGAGGGCTGCGGTCTCACCGTTGTCCAGCAGGATCCTGATGTCGTCGGTGGCGGCGATGAGGGCAGTCTCAGTGCTGTGGTTGCTGCGGAACCCCGATTGGGATGGGTCCAGGATGCTGTTTTCTTCGAGGTATCGGGTTAGCTGTTTGTTGACGATCTTCTCGATGACCTTGGCTGGGAACGGAAGCAGGGAGATGGGCCGGAAGTTCTTGAGGTCTCTCGGGTCCGCCTTCGGTTTTTTGAGTAGGGCGTTGATCTCTGCGTGTTTCCAGCTCTCTGGGAAGGTCGCGGTCTCGAAGTAGAGATTGATGACGTTGCACAGGTGGGGTGCGATGGAGCTGCTGGCTTTGTTGAAGATGTGGTGCGGGAAAGGGTCTGACGGGGAGCCGGAGTGTATTGTGCTCATGGTCTTGATGGTGTCATCGATGTTCACGCTGGCCCAGGCTGGCAGGGGGTCGTGGTCGATGGTGTGCGGCGAGTCTGGTGCATCGATCTTAGTTGGGGCTGTCTGGGTGTTGAAGCTGTCGTGGATGTCGGCGATCTTGCGGTGGAAGAAGGTGGCGAGGGAATCGCACAGGGCTTGCGACGGCGGGATGTCGTTGGTGTTGGAGCTGGGGTTGGAGAGTTCCTTCACGATGTTGAAGAGCTCCTTGCTGTTGTGTGCGTTGTTGTCCAGGCGGTCTTTGAAGGAGATTCTCTTGGCGGACTTGATGAGGTGGTGGTGGTTACGGATGGCGTCTTTGTGGGCTGCGTGGCTGTCCGGTGTCTTATCACTGTGCCATTTCTTCTCTAGTTTCCGGCAGGTACGTTTGGAAGCTAGGAGTTCCGAGGTGAACCAGCTGGCTCTTTTGGTGGTGTCACTGTAGGTGAGTTTTTTCAGCGGGGCGAGGGTGTTGGCACAGTCGTCCATCCATCGTCTGAGGTTGCAGGCAGCGTCGTCGGTGTTGGATGGGTCGGAGGGAGGGCTGAGAGCGAGGTTTGCCCATAGTTGGTCTTCGGTGACTTTGCTCCAGCAGCGGCGTGGGATCTGTTGGGTGCGGTGGTGTGTGGTGGGTTTCTGGAAGGTGAAATGGATGCAGCGGTGGTCGGTCCAGAGGAGTTCCGTGGTGTGGCTGAAGGAGACGTGGGAGCTTGAGGAGAAGATGGGGTCAAGCGTGTGGCCGGCGGAATGGGTCGGTGTTGTGACGAGCTGGCTCAGACCGAGGTTGGCGAGGTTGTCGATCAGCGTGGTGGAGTTGCTGTCGTTGTTGTTCTCCAGGTGAAAGTTCAGGTCTCCGAGGAGGATGTAGTCGGTAGAGGTCAGGGCGTGCGTGCTGATGAAGTCGGCGATGGAGTCGCTGAACTGGGGTTGGGGCCCAGGGGGTCTGTAGACAAGGGTGCCTCTAAGGGTGGTGTTGGGGTCCGTGTGGATCTGGAAGTGCATGTGTTCGGCGGTGCTGAGAGTGTCGTCGGTGCTGGTCGAGACCCTGATGGTGTTCTTGTGGACGATGGCGATTCCTCCTCCTACTGCGTTGATGCGGTCTCTACGGGTGATCTTATAGCCGTCTGGGATGGCTATGGCGATGTCGGGGGCGGAGGAGCATTAAAGTTTACTGATACATACACGATATACTAAGAAATCATACATTACTTGTGTAAATTTCTTACTGTTCGTCGATTTTATGTCCCCTATTTATTGACAACCCAGCTACAGCAAATTATTGTAAACGTCACTTTATCTATGGCCCTGATCATTTATTCACTGACATCTGACATTGACTCCTCCTGAGGGGGTTCACATATGTTGCCCCGAAAAGCATTCCATTTTCCCCACACCCTTGTCCATTTCTTGGGCACCCTCTGTGTACATATACTGCCTTTTCTGCTATCATTGCACTATCCATGTCACAGCACCATTGGCGATAGGTGGGAGTCAGCCCCGTTCCCCAGTGTTGAGCTATATTTCGTTTCGCTATCACCATACCTAACGTCGCCCAGTCTTCAGCCATATGGTTCAGACATGTAGGCTCCCAGATATTGAGGAGACATCTCTTCGGTTCCGGCAAGACAGTGGCTCCACTAACCTGCGAAATCGTGCGCATGACCGTCTCCCAGTAAGTTGTGATCCCTGGGCAGTCCCATAGTATGTGATAGAATGTGCCTGGTAATCCACACTGTCGCAGGCAGAGTGGTGTGTCCATCCGACCAAGTCAGTGAATGCTTTTTCGCGTGTAGCAGATTCGGTGGAGGATTTTTAGTTGTACTAGTTTTAATTTGGAGGATATTGCAACCTCTCGTGGGGACGCGATTGCCTCCTGCCAATCTGTCTCATCCAGTTCTCCTAAGTCAGCCTGCCATCGCTCCCTAAGGGTTGTCGTGGGATCTGGTTGATTGTTTATTATTTTTCGGTAAGTTTGGGAAATAGCTTTTTTACTCAGGTAATCCGTTAGAAGTCTGTCCTCTAATGGCGAGGCCTCTGGTAGTTGCGTTCCTGATGGGATAACCCCCATGAGTGCGTGTCTGATCTGCATGTATCGAAAAGTTTCCGTTGGTGCCAGTCCATATGTTTCTTGGAGTTGAGAGAAGGCAATGACCTCACCCTTTTTCCACAAATCCCCTATCTTGGAGATACCTATTAGGTCCCACTGTCTGAACCCCTTGGTGTTACGTAGTTTGCCTAGCCGTCGGGTTTCCCAGAGTGGCGTGGCCTGTGTTAGAACCCCTTCCCATCCTAGTGTTCGTAGTGCGGTGAACCAGATTCGGACAGTGTGTGCTGTTGGACCTGTGAGAGTATTCCCCCTTGATTTATTGTACAGTGCCCCCATAACGCCCTCGGCATCAAGAACATGTCTATCCATGCGGAACGCTGGTTACTCTTGGGAGGCATGAAGCCATTGGTTGATTACGGTAAGCTGTGAAGCCCAATAGTACACTTTTATATTTGGAAGGGCAATTCCGCCATCATACCAGCCCTTCACCAATTTATGCATGGCTATACGGGCGGGTTTTCCATCCCACAAGAGTACTGCATATTTTTACGAATTTCGGCAAAAACTCTGGCTATCAAATAAATTGGTCCAAGTCAGTCATTTATGTATTGATGGGAGGCTTCCCTGTCTTGCCCAGAGGATACGTTATAGCAGAGGCAGGCAAAAGAAGGGTTTAAGTACCCTGGCATCTTCGTCACTCGAGATCCATCTCTCTATTATGAGCGTAATCTCCTCCCCCCCTGCAAAGACTCAAACGTGATGTTCAGCATTGGAGATCCCTCCCGCTGTCCCTACTGGGGCGCGCCGCGCTATTCAAAATGATGGCATTAGCACGATTCTTGTATATACTGCAGAACTCTCCAGGCCCAGTACATGTAGACTACTTTAAAAGTATAGAGAACGCGCAGAATGAATTGTTGTGGGAAGGGAAACCATCACGAATAGCGACCCGAAAGTTAACAAGGGGGTGGTACGACGGTGGCATAGGACCCCCTGACATAAAAAAATATTACTGGGCGGCACAACTGACACCAATTAACCAATGTATTTATAGAACCAATGACGATCCCAGCTATAGAATGGACAGGTTGCTTCTTCCTGAGGGACACTACTCCAGGGTGCTTTACACAAATTCGGCAAAATTAAAATTAACAGGCCCAACCAAACACACAGTACAAATATGGCACACTGTGAATAGGAGTATGGAATGGGAAGGGAGAATAACGCAGACGACCCCCTTGTGGGACGCAGAAAAATTAGGCAACTTGAGAAATTCAAAGGGTTTCGCGGATTGGGACCTGATTGGCATTTCCCACGTGGGTGATCTATGGAAAAAAGGTGAGGTGATTCCTTTCACCCAGTTGCAAAAGGATCATGAAATGGCAGAGACAGAAAAGTTTAGATATTTGCAGATCCAACACGCACTACAAGCAGCTATCCCACGGGGCCAGTTGCTCCCCGTGTCCTCCCCACTCGAAGATAGGATCCTAGAAGAATATGCCCAAGAAAGCGATCTCACTGGTATATAGGAAGCTGATTAACAACATGCCCGACCCCCTTTTGCAACTTCGTAGTCACTGGGAGAAAGATACAGAGGTAATGGAGAATGAGGAATGGCAGAGGCTCTGTCATCCCCCAAGAAGGTCACAATCTCGTCAAAGTTGCGGTTAGTACAACTTAAGATACTACATAGAATATACTTAGCAAACACTGTTCTTGTGAAGATGGGCTATAAGGACGATCCCAGATGCAGCAGAGGGTGTGGCCAGGAAGGATCCTTTATACATACCATCTGGGAATGTGTATATTTCCAGCGCTATTGGACAAAAGTGACTCAATGCATGACAAATGTACTGTGCAAACAAGTAGAACCCAAGATAAAACTGTGTCTCCTGAATATATGGGACCCCACTGACATGATAGGGAAGGAAAGAACATGGGTGGCCTTGGGACTGATGGTGACCAAGAGAAACACAGCCAAACTATGGGGGGCGCTCAAGACGCCTACGCTGAATATGTGGAAAAAAGACATGGACTGGTGCATGGTAATGGAAAAGATGGTGTATGTGTCTCGTGGCTGACCTAAGAAATGGTCACAGATCTGGGGTAAATGGAACATGTATAGAGGGAATATTTGTGAACCCCCCCCAGGCCACAAGACACTCTGAACTAGAGGTAGAATAATAACAGGTATTGGTAGTATTAACTGAGCCAATAGACAGGAATGTACGATAAGACACAATGTACCATGTGGTCATAGCAACGTTTGGAAATGTACTTGGAATGTATTTAAGATGTCAACAATAAAAAGAATAAAAAAAAAAAAAATGGACCAACATACTGCACAGAGCATGCAATTCACCCCGCAGCACAAAAGGGCAGGAGACGCTGCTTACGGTTACCCATTACTGGTACTATAGCCCTGCAAGGTTGGCCAAATAGAAAACCAGCTGCACAGATGCCTGCTGGCGCCACTGCGGCCACATGGGTACCCTGTCACATCTTCTTTTGCAATGCGCCAAACATAAAAGATATTGGGAGGACATATTCAAAGACATCAATGAGATTTTGGCCACAGGCATCCCCAATTTGCCCGGCGATGTACTTTAAGGACTACAGAACACACTAACATATCCCCTACACTCTAGCAAAGGAAAAGTCATTACAATGGCACACTGCGTGGCAGAGCTGGCTATCTCCTCTAAATGGGGCCCCGATTCTACACTCGACCATATTGACTGGCTGCATAAACTGTGATACATCATTGGAATGGAAAAAAATCACAGCCTCACTAGATACTAAGTTGCCACGATTTAACAAAATGTGGGCACATGCATTCAATTTCTAGAGCAAACATTTAGTGAACTCACTTGTCCGAAATATCTCCAAATCCTGCGGCTTACGTAGAGTGGAAATGCAGGAGACTCCCGCAGTAGGGAAGATTAGTCTTGCTACGGATGCTTTGAGGACCCCCACTCTGTAACACTGAACCATGTACGAAGAAAGTGCTGTGGTCAGTGCTTAATTTGTAAAAAAAGAAGTGCTAGGGCCCAACTCAGGAGGCCACTGCAGCTTGCACCACCCATTCATTCCTCTGCCAGCCCTGCCAGTGACAGCACAATTCAGCTATTAACCATTGCACTCCTACAAAAGTGCCATTCAAACTATTCCAGGCCCCCAAAGCTATGAGAATGGCTTGGTTTACAGGTATTAGTCCAGAGGTCTTCATACTGGGGGGCGGGCCCCCCTGGGGGGTCTTAAGTCATCTCAGGGGGATGGCAGGCTCTGGCCAAGATAAGCATTGTGCTTTGTTTTAAGTGATAAAAACATGAGCGGCAGCAAGCCACTTTGTAATGGGCCATCACTAACAGCTTTTGTCATTTATATTCTGACTGGGATTATGTGTGAAAAGGAGTAGCAGCATTTAACTGCAAAGTTTAAATATGTTTAGACATATTTAAATATTGGCAATTTAGCAGAATAATTGTGAAAAAATTGCAGGGGCCCTGTGAGAAGCTGGCCTAGTATATGATGTCCACTTATGTAAGTGGGCACCCTGCACCAGTCCAGACAACCCTTATGGTGATTTAAAAGAATGGCGTGAGAACATGGCGGCCGCTAGTTGAGCAGCCGCTTGCCTCCGGAGACACCGGCGTCCCGTGCCTAATGAGTAGGCGAAACTGAGGCCCGCTATTTTGTTTTTCCCGAGGCGTTGAGGCTGTCCTTTGGTTGCCGATTGGATTCGCTCACCTTTTGTGCTTCTTTGCCGTGGTAGTGTCGGAGCCGGGGTTTCTGTTCTGCGGGCGATGTGCGTTGGAGCCCTCGTCCATTCCCCGTGTTGGGTAGTCGCCGCCCTGTAGTTGAGGAGGGGCCGCAGAGCAGCGACTCGCAAGGTCCTCCAGGTTGACACCGGCAGTGGCAGCACTGGGCGAGTTTCCCACACCCTGGAGAGGACTGCCTTCGCGGAGGAGATTGGAGAGTACCCACTTTTTGGATGCAACAAGCCCTTGTTATCTCCCTCGCAGCCGCAGCAACAATTGGAGCAGGAGCAGGTACAGGGGGCCCAGGCAGTGGGGGTCCCTCCAAGTACGGCGCTTCTAGGTAAAGGCACAAGGAGAGGTAAGATACGCGCAGGGGTGGCACAGGGGCCGGTAAAATTAAAAGCTGCTGGGAAAAACACTAAGCAGACCCCTGAAGAGAATTCCGCCGCAAAAACAGTGGGCAGTGTCAGGGAAAAGGCAGTATTACCCCTGCAGTGGTTATAGATAGTAGTAATTCAACCTTTCAGCGCTGCGAGGTTAAGGGCAGGAGTATAAAGGCGGGCAGAGCCAAAAGTAATCCTTTGGATTTGAAAATCAGGATCACCCTCTCATTGTGGTCATACTTTAAAGTACAACCACTTGTGTTGGATGTTGTAAAAGAGGGGGAGGCCCTCAGAAGGAGCTCGGCAGGTCACCTGGAGTTAAGGCCCATCTCGGAGAGGATGGAGGTGGCTGGTAGCCCCTTCCCTACGGTACCAAATTTACCTGTAACTCCTGGAATTGCTCTAACAGAGGTTTTGGATAAAGGAAAGGACCTTGCAGGAGGGCAAGCCCTGGCCTGTCAAAGTATGGCAGCTAGTTGTAACACAGAGGTGGATAAAGTCTCAGAAGACCGCGAAATTAGGGGACCCTCTGTAGCCTCTCTTGAAGCTCTTTTCTCCACCCTTTCAGTGGATATCAAGAAGGGCTTTTCAGTCTCTGAGGCTAATCAAGGGGAGATTAGGGTCTTTTGTGAGTCGCTGGAGAAGAAAATCGACCTCCTAAATTCAAGAACAGTTGTTTTGGAGAATACAGTGGAAGAACTAAGGGATGACATGGGAGCAGCAAAAGCGGACATAACATCTCTTAAGAGGGAGGAGGTGGTTCTTCGGGATAGGCTTGAGATGTTGGAGAACAACTCTCGGAGAAATAACATACGTATCTTGAATGTCCCGGAGGGGAGGGAGGGGGAAGAACTCAAGTCCTACATAGTTACACTCTTAAAAGAATCTTTGCAGATCGAGGAATCGGAGGAGGACTTGAAGAAAGACATTCAGAGGGTCCATACGGACCCCTTCAGTAGACACCCCAACAGGACAAAGCCCAGGAAACTTCTTGTAAATTTTCTTACGTACTCCTTGAAGGAAAAGATCCTTAATATGGCCCTAAAGGGAAAATCATTGAAAGCCAGAGATTTTTCTTACGAAATCCGCTCGGATCTGGCCCGTGCCACTTTGGACAGGCAATGGGAGCTGGGCAGGAAGTTGGATGACTTCAAAAAGCTCGGTGCGGTTGCCCAGCAAAAATTTCCTGCAACTTTGAAAATTATGCATAATAACAAAATGCATAATATTATATCAGTGCAAGAGGCGGATGAATTATTAGACAGTCTCGGCAAAGTCGTGAAATAGCTGACTGCCGAATATTTATATACGATGCTTACACTCAGGATCTTTTTTGGCTATTGCCTACTTCTCATATGAGGTATTAGATAGACAATCATAATCACATGCATACATATCTACACAGGGTTACACTCGGGGACACTTAGCTAAGGGAAGTCGAAGGCGGGGTGCTAGTCTTCGCCTTTTCTAGTACTTGTTTATAAGGGGACAGGGCGGGTTGCCCCGGGGTGCAGCAACTGGACTACATCTATCCAGGTAAATGGGGGAAGGGTTCTCCAGGGAGGGGCTTTTGGGGGGGGGATGGGGGGAAGGGGGGATGCATGGGGCGGGGAGCATAGGGGTTAAAAATATAAAATTTCCTCATTTGCCTTATTGTTTGGTTTTATCACGATTGGTCTGGTGTTGGCTTCCTCGGAGACTCAATCGACCCATGGTTCTCGTGTTTAAACCTCCATGAGAACGATTCAGATTTTGTCCTGGAACGTTAATGGCCTGCGGGTGGAAAACCAGAAAGGCAAAAATTTTGCAGTAGTTAAAAGATTCTCCCGCGCAGGTCATTACCCTCCAGGAAACGCATCTTCTAAAGGAAGAGGTGTCTGAGATATTTAAAAAGCTGAAATGGGGGGCGTGGCTTAGCAAGCCACTATGGCGGACGTGTTCTAAGTAGGCTCCGTCCAGCCCTTCATTTATCCTTCACTGATCCTGCTCCTCCGGCCACGATATCCCCCGCCTGCGGTGTCCGGTAGTGGAGAGACGCAGCGACGCTTGTTGGCGGTGTTTGTGGGCCGGTGCTGCATCCTGCAGTGGCGGTGTGCCGGAGATCGGCCCTGAGGCCTGTGGGCGGCGCTGCGACCGCGGCCTCGAGTGCGGCCCAGCCGGCGGATCCTGTGGAGCGGTTGCGGGTGGTGGGGCCCCCCCCCCGGCTGGTGGCGCGGGGTAAGTCAATCCGCTCCATCCTGACGGCTTGCGGGTGTTTCCCGCGGGGCGGAGCGGCCCCCTTGTCCCCCCCCATTGCTCGGCGGTCGGTCGGACCGAGGGGGAAGGTATAGACGATTGGGGAGGCGTTTGCTGTTGTTGCCGCCATATTTGAGCTCCCGGCCCACTGCAGATCCGGTGGCGGGCCCGTTGGTGCCTGGGCCCAGCCTGGTTGTGACGGCGGTTGGTGGAGGCCTCCCCTGTTTGGGGCCTTGCCTGGTTTGTCATCTGGGGGCCGGGGCCGGGTGCGTGGCCCCCGAGCGCATCCCCGAGGAGTGTTGGGCTGCTGGGGTTGGCTCGTTCCTCGTTGTTCGCGGGTGGGCTCTGCCCATCCGTTCTGTGCCCCTGGTGATTGCCGGCATTCACGGGGATCGTTCCTCTCGTTCGGCAGCCAGATCGGGCTGCGGGGAGGACCCGGGTGACCTGGGGTGAGTGGTCGTATCCCCGCTGGGCCCCGGGGTGTGCTGCGGGGGCCCGTGTGCGGTGGCCTGCTTCTCCTGGTGGGTCCGGATCCTCCGCCTTCCCCCCATCTTCTCCGGGTCTGTGTGGGGGCTCGGCGGTGCTGTCGGACCGCGTGGGGGTGCGGGTTGGCGACCACGGCCCGCTGGGCCATCTGGGTCCCTTGGGTGGCCTTGGAGCACATCTTGGTCATCCCGGGGGCCTGTCGGTGGAGGCTGCCATTGGGGGCCCAGGTTCCGGGCGTACTGAACTGGGCCCGTGCTCTGCTTTGGGTGCCCTGGCGGCCCCCCGCCGCCCTCTGGCCCACTGTTAGGCGCTGAGATTCACCCACCTGGGGATCATTGCCGAGTGGAGTGGAGCAGTGCCGCTTGATGCCTGGGGATTCCGGACAGTAGGCGGGGGCACCTGGACGGCCGCATCGGCAGTTGGATCGAGCTGCGCGGGCCGTGGCCGGACGGCAGTGTCACCCCTGTGCTGCCTACGCTGCCCTGCCATTTGGGGGTGAACGGTGATAGCGCCTGCCTATCGGGAGGGGGGTCGGGGGGTATACCTGGCCCGCCATGACGAGAGACAAAACCGGTGGAGGGTCCTCCAAGCAAAGCACGCTGGACAAATTTGCTGGCCCTGGAGGCTCCGCGGTGGCTGCGGGTGGGGCCCAGGGTAATGTTCCAGACAATGCCGCCCTCCTGGCGGCAATTACCCAGTCCAGGGATGCCCTGGATGCCAAAATAGGGGCGGTGGGTTCAGACGTTATGTTGCTGCGCCAGGACCTGCGGAATGCGGTGGCCCGTATCACTGAGACTGAGACGCGGATTTCGGGGGTGGAGGATGTGGCGACGTCCCTGCAACAACGAGTGGTATTTCTGGAGACTGCTCAGCGAGGTTTAGCATCCAGGGTGGAGGATGCAGAGGGCCGGGCGCGACGCAACAATCTCCGCTTTGTTGGTTTTCCGGAGGGGTGTGAGTCTGGCAATATGGAGAGGTTTATCACCCAGTGGCTAGAGAGCTGGCTACCCCCCGATTCTTTGTCTAAATGCTTTGTGGTGGAGCGTGCACACAGGGCCCTGATGCAGAAGCCTCCCCCGGGGGCTCGGCCGAGGCCAGTGATTGCAAAGCTACTTAATTATCACGATCGGGATGTGATCCTGAAGCAGGCCAGGGCCCAAGAACCGGTGCTGTATAATAATGCCCGCATCCTGATCTTTCCTGACTATACTAAACAGACCCAACAACAGCGGCAATCATTTCTCGCAGCCAAGGCCCGCCTGCGAGAACTCAAACTCCCATATGCGTTGCTCTACCCAGCCCGGCTGCGAGTTGTATATCGTTCTCGTACTTATTTTTTTGACTCCCCGGAGGAGGTCTTTCGTTGGACAGATGAGACGGTGCGGCTGCGCCCCCACTCTCCTCCCGGGCGAGAATCTGACTCATCCTCGAGCGGAGTGGTCCGGGACGTGCCCGGGGGCCGGGGGAGGGGGTCTCGCCGCTCCAGGTCAAAGAGGCGGTCCAAATCCAGCGATGTTCCGTCACGTGTGGGATCTGCTTCGGATCACGCTGCACCAGCGGACTGATTAATTTCTGTGTCTGTGCATCTATGATTCTTAGAGATGTTAGAAGTGGCCAGAGGAGCCCGATGAGGGCCAGTATTTCTGTTGGTTATTCCAGACAGGGATAGGGGCTAGGGGATGATGGGCTGTAGTTTGGGGATCCATTGGTGGGTGAGGGGTGGTACCTCCTGTTGGGGTCTGCCTGCTCTGCCTGCCGCGACAGGTACTTCACTGTTTTTGAGGTATAGGGTGGGGGCAGGGGGTTTGTTGGGTTGTTCAAGGGATTTGTTATTGTTCTTTCATCGCACTGTTCAATTGCAGGTCGGGGCCGGGCTATGTTGCATGTCTTGGGCCACCAGGGCTTTCCATGTATCTGATGTTTTTGCATGGCCGCCACTGCGGGTAGACCATTAGACTCCTCGGGGTCCCTGCGCATTTTGAGCTGGAATGTCAGAGGGGCGCTAGATAAGATTAAGCGCGGAGCTATCCTTAAGCAGGCTAAGCGCGCCGGCGCCGACATCTTGATGCTGCAGGAGACGCACCTTATGGGGACTAAGGCCCTTTGTTTTCAGCGCTTCGGCTACATACAAGTGTTTCATGCGGGCTTTGTGCGGGGATCCAGGGGAGTGGCAGTCTTGATCCACAGACGAGTCCCCTATATTCACATTAGAACGTGGGGTGATGCACAGGGCAGATACCTTTTCCTTCAGGGTACGCTGGGGGGTGAGTCCATGATATTGGGCAGCGTCTACGCCCCACCGCCACTGTCCTGGGGTTTTGTAGAGAAACTTGTGACCGTGTGGACGGATATCCCGGAGGGCCTGGCGGTGGTAGGCGGGGACTGGAACGATGTGTTGGATCTTGCTCTTGATAGGTGGAGGCCCGATGGGGCCCCGATAGCTCGCAATCCCACCAGGCTTCATTCCCTCGTAGTGGGCCAGCATTGGGATGACCCATGGCGTCGTTTGCATGGCGGGACTCCGGGGTTCACCTATCTCTCGGCGGTCCACGACTCCTTCTCTCGTATTGATTATATTTTTGTGTCTCGGGGGATGCCGGCAGGGTGGCGGAGGCCGATATTCTCCCTCGAGGGCTCTCTGATCACTCGCCTGTGGCCATTACCCTGCGTGCTGGCCTTGCACGTGGATCTTTCCGGTGGCGCCTTTCCACATGGAATCTCCAAAATGCGGAGTATAGAGAACACATTGGGGACGCCATAGACCAGTATTTGTCGCACAACATGGGATCGGTGTCGGCGGCGGCGTCTCTGTGGGAGGCGATGAAGCCCACACTTCGCGGCGTGGACATCTCCTTCTGCGCGGCGGTGCGTAGGGCCCGCAGGGAATCTCTTATTCGGGCACAAGCTAAAATCTTGGACCTGGATGCGTGCAGTAGAGACGAAGGGGGCGGCTGGTCCGCCGCCGGTTGTTGATGGCGCAACAGGATTACTCGTCCCTCTTGCTAGATGAAGCCCGCCAGGCATGGCTGGCAACCCGAAGCAGGATATATCAGTGGGGGGACAAGTCGGGCAAACTCTTACATAGATTGTGCCAAGGGGCGACAGGCTCCCCGGTCCTCCCGGGTATTGTCGGTTCTGATGGGCTACTGATCTTGGATCCGTCGGTCATCGCAGAAAGTTTCGCGGTCTACTATGCGGACCTCTATGCTCCCCGGGAATGTTTGTCAGCAGAGGTTATAGGCCGATTCTTGGATGATCTCCCACCCAAAGCTCTGACTGACGAGGTAAGCGCGGACCTAGACCGCCCATTCTCGGCGGATGAATTGACTTCTGCTCTTCAGGAGCTGAGGCCTGGTAAGGCGCCGGGTCCCAACGGTTTCCCGAATGAATTCTTTAAACGGTACTTTCAGCAGCTTGGTCCCCATTATTGCAAGGTTGTGGAAGAGGCCAGAGAGCTTGGTCGATTGCCCAGAGACTGGCGGCATGCTGAGGTGGTGGTTTTCCACAAACCCGGCAGGCCTCCCGAACACCATGCATCTTATCGTCCTATCTCTCTTCTCAATGTCGAGGCCAAAGTTCTGGCCAAGGCGCTTGCTAATCGCCTCCGTCCCCATGTCTCGTCTATTGTCCATCCGGACCAAGCCGGGTTTATGCCCCAGCGGGCGACCCGCCATAATATTCGTAGGGCTCATACAGCTATTGCGGCAGTCGGGAATCTGGGGATACGCGCGGCCTTATTGCTCGCAGATATGGATCGAGCTTTTGATTCACTGAGCTGGGAGTATTTATTCGCCCTCCTCCGCAGATTGAATCTGGGACCTCGTTTTCTCTCCTATCTGACTTTACTTTACACGGACATAACGGCGGCCGTGCGCGTGGCGGGTTCTGTCTCGTCGGTCTTTCCCATTGGTCGAGGCACCAGGCAGGGTTGCCCCCTGTCACCATATTTGTTCGCCCTGGCAATGGAGCCTCTGGCCGCATGGGTCCGAATTGATGCGCAGGTGGCCGGGCTTGAATGGGCCAACGGACTGTCGGATCGTATTGCCTTATATGCGGACGATGTGCTGTTCTTTCTTACTCAGCTGGATAGGACTGGCCCGCGGTTGCTGCGCATCATGCAGGTGTTTGGGGAGACTACGGGCCTTTATATGAATGAGCGTAAGTCTACTCTGTGGGTCTTGGGTGGAGGGGCTGACCCTGGTGCCTGGGCCTCCTCGGTTCAGGTGGTGCGTGGGGGCTGAAATATTTGGGTGTGTTCCTCTCAGACGCGCGGATGATTGCCTGGGAAAGAAACTTGGTGCCGGTGTGGAACAGGGTACGTGAAGATCTTAAAGTCTGGTCCCACATGCCCCTATCTATATATGGTCGCTCGGCTATCTTCAAAATGGTCTCTCTTCCTCGTCTGCTGTACCAGTTGCAAAATCATCCATATCCTATTTCTTCGGGTTGGTTCCGCCAGGTGGATGCGGCCTTGGGCCAGTTTCTATGGGGAGGGGGTTGTCAGGGTGGCTCTTCGTACCTGCTTTAAATCCACGTATTGTGGGGGACTCGCTACTTCTGACATACTTTCGTACTATATGGCCTCACACCTGTTGGTTCTCAATGAATGGTGGTATGGCGATAGGTCGGATCCGGCGTATGCCCTGGAGCGCCGTTTGATGGGCGATTACTCGCTACATACGCTCCTCTATTCGGCGCCCTTGCGGCGTTCTCTGCCGAGTGTGACACAGCTGGTGTTCCGGGTTTGGCGGCAGGCGCTGCGGAGGATGGGCTGGTGGAATCGCCTAACTCGAGAGACGCCGCTTTGGCAAAATGGACGTCTGCCGCAGTTGGCGGCCTTGCCTGGCTTCCAGGATTGGGATGCAATTGGGATCTCCACCCTAGGGGATGTTATGAGGGGGCCCGTCCTGAAATCGTTTCAGTGCTTGCAGAAGGACTTTCAAATGCCGCGTACACAATTTTTTAAATATTTGCAATTTCGGCATGCTCTCTCCCCTAGCTTGGTGCGCCTGGAGGAGTTGGCTGACTTCAGTCCGGTGGAGGCAAAAGTTTTCATGGGGGACCTGCAAGACCACAAGATATCTAAAATCTACCAGTCCCTGGTTACACACTGCTCCCCCTCGTTACAGCGTCTTCGCGGGGCCTGGGAGGAGGATGTGGGCTCACTTGGGGAGGAGGACTGGACGGAGGCCCTGGCCTCCCGCGCGGGCGGCTATTGCTATGAGCCTTCGACTCATCCAGTTTAAATACCTCCATAGGGTCTATTTTACTAGAGTCCGACTGTTCAGGGCTGGCTTGGTGGCGTCCCCGGAATGTCTCCGCTGCTTGCATGAAGAGGGTACTTTGCTGCATACTATATGGGATTGTTCTGCGCTAGCTAGGTTTTGGCGGGGCGTACTGGCATGCCTCTCAGAGGTTCTAGGTTGGGATCTCCCACGTTCCCCTAAATTAGTGCTCCTGCATGTTATGGACGATATAGGGGGCAACGTCTACAAGCGCCACCTGATGCTCCTGGGCTTTACCCTTGCCAAGCGCGATATTGCTAGGGCCTGGAAGGCGGCTGCCGCACCCTCTGTCTCAGTGTGGAAGGAAGGACTGGATTTCTGTATGGGCCTCGAGGCCCCCATTTTCATAGCACGGGGATGCCCAAGTAAACATTATAAAATCTGGAAGCGCTGGGCGGATTACAGGGGATTAGAATTGGAGCCCATCTCAGCGCAGGGATTGGGTGGGTTGTAGTCTTCTCCGCCCTTGTCTTGGGGGGCCGGTACTATGCGTACACAGGGCGGCTTGGTGTCTCTTGGACATTATCCATAGCGAGTGTAGAACGGTTGCCCTGATCATGCATGCTGATCTTGCCGGGTTGACTGTGCGATGGGGTGTGGGGTGGGGGTGTTCTTTGTGTTTCTTTTGTTTAATTTTGTAGTCTTTCATATGCACGTCTCTTCATTATTTCTCTTTTGGTATTATATGAGAAAACTGTCAAAGTCAGGATATTATTCATTGATGCTACGGAAGTCTCTGGATTACAGAGCTCCGCTGTATGTGCATTTGACTAATAAAATTTGTTTAAAAAAAAAAAAAAGCTGAAATGGCTGGAACATGTGATCTGCTCTACCCAGAGTGCTAATATTAGGGGCGTTGCTATATTGATCAAAAAACAAGCAAACGCCCGCATCCTAGATTCTATGGTTGACCCAAGTGGCAGGTGGGTCATAGCGAAACTGACCATTCTAGGTTCCCTGTTAACTCTGGAGGGCTACTGTGGCCCAAATCAGGATGACACTCCTCTCTAAAAGCCATTTTTTCAAATCTTTTGGAATATCCAGATCCAGTTATCATGGCTGGCGATTTTAACATAGTCCTTAATCCCAAGCTGGATAAATCGCCCAGTAGTAGAGCTAGGGTGCTTTCCAGGTCCCGGATGTACCTTCAATCTATGATGGCGCAGACTGGACTCTGTGACATCTGGAGGGACAGGTCAGGTCATCAGCCAGGAGTTTCATACTATAACAGTAAATACGGCCATAAGTCAAGAATTGATTATATTCTGGTCAGTCATAACCTTAAGGGCAAAGTTAAAGATATCGGGTATTTGACTCCTCCCCTATCAGATCATGCAGGTGTTTGGATGGATTTGGCTTTGGCAGATGGAGTACAACCTAGAGTTTGGACGTGCGATCGAACTTTACTTCTTGATGAAGCTGAGATGAAATATTTATCTCAGGAGACTGAGGGGCATATTCTCAAGGACTTATCGCCAAGTTAGCGGCACTTTATCGCAGCCAAAGTGGCGATAAATTCATCGCACCATTCACAAGCTGGTGCCAACAGCCGATATCACCAGTTTTCCTGCGATAGCAGCCGCAAAAAACATCGCCACGGATGACACCGGCAACTAACGCTAATGAGATGCAGAGTAGGCGTTCCCGTGCAAAAAGCTGCGGAAACACCACTGCGCAACATTCTCAACGACCAGCCAGATCGGCGATAAGAACCAAAAACATGCGATAAGGCGCGTTAGCAGCAGGGATTTAACACCTGCTCCTACCTGGTGTTAAGTCGGACGACAACCTGCACCATGAAAGGGAGCCCAGCCCAGAGCCACACCTGAAGAATAACAGATGCCATGGAGCTACTGATCATGCAGCTCGGAGCCCCAAGAGGGCCACAACACCCACTGCCACCACACCCAGGCCCCCCCCCCCGGACCCCACCCCCACCCCGGGGCCCTACCCCGGGCACCCCCATCCCCCTCCCCCGGACAAAGATATTTCACATCTACCTTACAAATTCATGAACCCAACAATTCGCCTGATGTCGCACAAGTACAACAATTAACATTCATGTGTGGCCAGAAAAAGGAAAAACAT
Source organism: Calotriton arnoldi (assembly GCA_963921515.1). Lineage (NCBI taxonomy): Eukaryota > Metazoa > Chordata > Amphibia > Caudata > Salamandridae > Calotriton > Calotriton arnoldi. The sequence goes on along the minus strand of CAWUFW010015047.1, from coordinate 226,084 downwards.
TTATACATCTTAGAATTTCAAAAAATTTAACTCAACACTAATAAGTGGAAGAGTCATGGCGGGTCTTCTCTGGACAATCTGCAAGTCAAAACCTGCAAGACAAAATTGAAGATAAGAAGGTGCGTCATGCGCTCAACAAAGGACAGAGAGAGAGAGAAAGAGAGAGAGAAAGAAATGGAGAGAGAGAGAGAGAGAGTGAAAGAGAGGAAGAGAGAGAAAGAGAGAGGGGGAGAGAGGGAGAAGGAGAGAGAGAGCAACAGAGGGAGAGAGAGACAGTGAAAGAAAGAGAGGGAGAGTGAGAGAGAGAGAGAGAAAGAGAGAGAAAGAGAGGGAGAGAGAGAGACAGTGAAAGAAAGAGAGGGAGAGAGAGAGAGAGAGAAAGAGAGGGAGGGAGAGAGAGAGACAGTGAAAGAAAGAGAGAGAGAAAGATAGAGAAAGAGAGGGAGAGAGAGAGACAGTGAAAGAAAGAGAGGGAGAGAGAGAGAGAGAAAGAGAGAGAAAGAGAGGGAGAGAGAGAGACAGTGAAAGGAAGAGAGGGACAGGGAGAGACAGTGCAGACACTGCGCACCCAGGCCTCACAGCTCACTTGCTGCCACCGGTGTGTCTCCAACCACGTGCCGGTATACACGCCAGTCCACCAGGTCCCTCATCTGAAACAGAGTCCACAGCTAATGATGGCAGAGTACATATCATTGCACACGGCAACATCGCTTGGCCGCCCCTGCGCACACAGGCTGCTGAACCCCAGCCCCTCCCGCCGCCCAGGAGGGATTGCCCGCCCCTGTGCACCCAGGCCTCACTGCTCACCTTCCGCCACCGGCGTGTCTCCAAGAGGGCCCACCACGTGCCGGTGCAAACTCCAAGCTCGCCACCTTGGCAGCCTCCACCACATGCAGCCACGCACCACGGTCCACCAGGTCGCACACTTGATTCTGGGTCTTGATTTTGCAATGGCAGAGATCATATCAGTGCACACGGCATCATCGCAGGCTGCACACCGGCCCAGCTCTATAGGTACCACTAACTCTGTGAACCGCGAGGCAATGCCACGTGGCGGTAGGCCCGCGCTGCCCGCTGGCTCAGGCCTACACTGCGGTCCACCAGGTCGCACACTTTAGGTGCCCCTACCTCAGTGCACAGAAAGTCACCGTCCCGCGGCGGTAGGCCCGTGCCGGCCGCAGTGTAACCGGTGCCACCGACTCCGTGCAACGCAAGTCATGGACCCTATATGATTGAGTCTTGTCATATGCCAGGCGGACGCAGCCATGTCACCTCCGGCAGTGGGGAAGAACTGGGACACGTAGCGTCGTTGTCCCCCCCTTTATACGGAAGCTGAGTGGGCTGGCTCGGCGTACGCCAGGCTAGCGTAGGGGTGTGAACAATTATCCCTGGCCTCTGGGCGTGGTTCATATCTGGGCTGCACAGGAAACCAACTCATGCGTGTGTCTCTGTTGCTGTGTCTGCGCCACATGGCCCGCAATCGACAATGTTGCAATGTTGCATGCAGCCGGAAGGCGTCCGCGCATGAAGGGATTGTACAAGGAGTGCAAGGCCGCTCGGGTCGTGGCTCATACATGCCAACTGTTGTGTGTTCCTCGCTTTTGGTGCACCATAAGCCCAAGGCCTAGCCTCAATTGCAGCGCGAAAGCCACATCACATTCCCAGGATACAAGCAGTAGTCAGACTAACATTAGGGATGAAAGCCCCTTTGTCTCAATACAGAAGGCGGAAGGACATCTGCACCTCCGACCTTGGAATTGCATGCGGCAGGCACCCCCTGAGAGAGATACCATGGCAGATGATGACTACTCCCACACTACACACAGCGCTAATGAAAGATCAACGTATCCATACCCCACACACAGAAGTCCGTGCTCGAGGTACTCCTGCATGGAATGGCCTTGACACTTACGTACAGGACAACCCATACGTCCAAACTTTGCACACTGATACGACTCATTGCTCCGAGCTGTGGCAGATCATCCACATAACAGCCGCAGGTCAGAAGAGTGCCGGTTCTACGAGAGCGAACAACGCAATGTCAGAACATCCTGGGCACATGCACAACCCCTGTCACGTGGAACTGTACCGTGACCAAATGCTGCATTTGTTGGGGGCACTGCCACTGGCAGTGTTGTGCATCAGTTACCGTCTGAGCTTCCGTCTTGCGTACGTCACCTGCGTCCAGCCCTGGTTCCACTGTCGATCATGCATATTCGAGTGGCCCATGGATGTCTGCCTATCCAACACAACGGTAGCTGAACTGGATTTTGACATGTGTGTGCGCCCCCTGTTGGCCCACGACCAGGAGTGTAACCGTGATACCCGTTCATGGGATGCCTTGGTATCTGGCGTATGTGCTGGCAGTTGGGCATGTGAGATTGCACCATTCCTCGTGTGCAGTGACCACATCGAAGCGCTCCCCAATTGGGCTGTGTTGCGGATTGGTGAAACGGCGTGGACGGAGCACATCTGTCCGGACCAGCTAATGGATTGGCTCACCCCTGTGTTCGTTGAAGTCGACAACGACGTACTCTTGGAACTGATTGCCCATGAAGCTGCGCTCACTTTCATGGACGTGTAACTACGTTCCTGCAGCCACAAAAGATTGTAACCCATAGCACAGGTCCCAACACTCTTTTGCATCTTGGAGAAATGGACACATATCCCACCATAACAGTGGACATGGCTGCATTCGCCTGGACTCAGAATGCATGTGCGTGCAACACTGCGGGTTGAAACACACCTGTGCAAGGTGAGTGGACAACGGCGCCTGGCAACGTTCCTCAACCTGACACACCGCTGGAGGGAGAGTACACACATGGCAATGTAGCACTACATGTGACCTTTTTGGACTCCTTCACCTGCTCACTGTCAGCAGAGCAGACAGTCAGCACAGTCCGGTGGTACAGGACTATGCAGATCCCATGGGCTGTGAGTGGTGTCCCCTGACACGGTGCAATGAGCATTCGCCAAACACCACATGACTCGTCCAGCAAGGCAAGGTGGGCTGAGACCGTTGGCATCCGTATTGATTGGTGTTCATTTGGGCCTCCCCATGTCTTGCACCCCCACATGTTCCTTTGCTGCCTGTTAGTGTATGATGCATTGGTCTGCATGTTGTGGCCCTTGTCTTGCCCGTACTGACACGCACATGCTAATGAAGTGTACGCAACTTCACTAGTGTTCAACTGTGATGAGTGTTGATTAGCATGCCAAATCGTGTGCCTCAATGAGCATTTTCCGTACACAGGGAGGGACTGACTGACGCATTTCACTTAGGGGTGAGTCCCTATTGCCAGCTCCACCTCTGTGAGCCAGACATTGTGGTTGGGAGAGTTGCTGGTAGACCTGTGCGCTTACGTGTCTTCAGCAATGTGAGTATGGTGTCCAACTTCTTGCCATGTGAATCAATGTGTTCCATCAAACCAGGCTGTGTCCACACAGTTGAGTGTGTGTAGGTATGCAAAGAGATGTTCTGTTGACACATGTGATGTGGGACACTACTTTAGGCCTCCTACCGACTTTGAAATTTTTGAAAACACAGCCCTATTTAATACATGGACGTGGGGCTACGTTGGGGGGTTGCGAGATTGTTGTTCATGATCAATGAGGCCACAGCTAGTTCACACCTTCACAGTCATCTAATTGACGAACAGTTGTTGGTAGTGTTCTGTCACCTCCGTGACGATGATCCGGTTTTCCTGCGGACTGAACCTCGTCTTCCTCTTCCTCCTCTCCTTGCCCTTCCCCGGCCCCGGGGTTCCTGGCTGGTCGTCTGTGAGGCTTGTGGGGTTCGCGTTGTCCTCTGCACTCGGTCCGGGTGCGTCCATGGTGCTACGCAGTTACTTTTTTTTGTCTTTTTTTTCCTCTGCTTTTATAGTGCATTCTCACGCATGACGCGTGTAAATCGCAGGCCTGTTGCTGGATTTCGCTGATTTTTGTATCGCCATTGGGGACATCGCCACTTTTTTCGCGTTCGTGTTTTGCATTTTTTCAGCATCGCATTAATTTTAACGCGGGCATTTGTTGCGTTATCGTGAGACTATCGCATGGTGCCGCCGGGTTGGGACTACTGCGTTAACACAGTGTTATTTTCCCGCAATAGACTGCGATGTGAGAAGTTGCGTTAAGCGAATTTGGCGATAGTTAACACACGTTCTTGAGAATATCCCCCTGAGTGTTTTTTTATACGAATCTGGGTTCGGCTGGGACTGCGTGGTTTGGGATTCCTTAAAGGCCTTTTTAAGGGGTACGATCACGAGTAGGGTGTGTCATAAAAACAGACAATACAGGGAGGAGGTGGCTTACAAGGAGGCAGAGATGAAGACAGTAGAGCTGAGTTTAAATAAAGAGACTGACTCCGAGAAGCACCAGGAAAATCTTGCTAAACTCCGTAAACTAAAGGATCAGTTAGATACTATCATTCAGGCAAGGGTCACAAGTAGGTGGGAGGCGAGTAAGCTTGCCCACTTTGAGTACGGAGAAGGTGCTGGTAAGCTTCTGGCGTGGAAGGTTAAGTCCGATAGGACGCGTAATTTGATAAAACAAATTAATAGTGTAGACAGCGATATCACTCTGTCTACAGATGAAGAGATTGGGGGCGCCTTCTTCGTTTTCTTTCAGGAGTTGTATCGAGAGGATAGTGGGGTGGACAAAACCACGGCTATGGAGTTGATCCAGCGGCATATCAACAACAGATACTCCACTACCATATACTCACCTGGGCCCATAAAAACACATACATTGAGTAAACCGCTGGAGTGGTTAAAGTTTTATATTTTATACATCACAATATTCAGGATTAGTTATTCGATTTTCCTAACTAACCTTTCACTGATCAAAAAGTTCTTTCCTCTGGTCGATGGACCATTAGTTGAACTAGTTGATGGTGATAATTAACTATCCCTTAACTATTTTATTTGAAGAAAATGATCACAGACTCAGGAAGTTTTAAATTCTTTATCTAAATTATATGCATGTGAACCATTTCAAAAATACAGTGCAGTCACCCTCATTCTTAGGAGAGAAAATTCAATTGATTAAACATCAAATATATACTTCGGACTCATACAATAATTAATGCTCAGAAAGGAGAGGACAGAGAGAAAAGAACATCTACAAAATACATGAAAATATATTTACCAAGAATGGTGTGAAAGACCAACCCCTGGCCAAAGGGCTGGTAAGGGTCCGCAGGATAGGTGAGGAGACAAAGACTTCAGGACAGGATTCAGGACAGGATAGATGACCTCTCTAGAATACCGATGATTGCGCCGCACCCCTCTCTGACACTCTCTTCCTCCTCGAGATTCTTGCGCGATCTTCTGATCTAACCCAATTAAGTTAGGATAGAAAGTTCTTCTTAAAAGTCTGCATTCGAGTCTTCATCAGCATCTCACAGCATCTCTCCAGCAACAGCATCCCGACTCCCAGACAGCATCTCCGTCTCAGTCCCCTTCTGTCTTTCCTAACTAACTAAAGTTACCTTAATTATACCTTTGTTTCTTCATGTTCCACCCATTAAAGTTTCAATATCGTAAATATACGAAATCTAATTGGTCAGGCAAGGGGGAAGTTCCATCACACCATGCTAACATGTCACTTTATTCTGTTAAACCATTGTTTGCAAACCCATCCCCTTAATTTTTATTCAAAACTTTATTCCCATCCACTACATGTATCCAATTTGCAACATTAATGACACTACGAAGAATAGAACATCACATTGCTGAACTTTTCACCATCCGTTCCCAGGGTATGGCGCTCCAATTTGGCCTCCATTCAAGTGCTCCGACATTGACCTTCATAGCTTCACTCAGTAGGCATGCGCAGGCATTGCATCATTTCATCTGGTCTGGTTATACAAGAGAGGCACAAATGCGCACTAATAATAAAGTCAAAAGACAAATGTTATTTTCACAAAATAAATGGTCTCACTGTATACCTCCCACCTCTACTCTATTCCCGTTCTCTTATTAATACTTTCCCCGCATTAGCATTAGTAAAATAGCCTGTTTTAGTTTCAGCTAAGCAGATGCCATGCAGGCGAGTCTTCAGGACTCCATTTTAGTGTCTTCTGCTCATGCGCTAGAATTTCCCTCCAAGCGTTAGCTCGTCATATTGCGTAGATGCAGTTGACGCATGCGCACTACAGTTTCCCCGTTTAAAGCGGTATTAGTCCGTTTTCATTGTTATCCGCATTAGTATACACATAAGCAAGCTTCACTAACCCGCGTGTTCATGTGGTGCGTATTAGTTATTCACAGATTACGTTTAAGAACTTGTTAATGAGTTAAACGAGCGGATTGCCTCCGAGCAAGTCTCTTTCTTACGAGACCTTGCTCCATCAATCCCCTCTCTGATGGCATTTTGAGCCATCACAAAATTACCCATCCCTTCCCAGATGCCAACTTTAGCACATCTCAGTTTTCTCCTTTTTCTCTCCTTATTTCATCAGTTACTTCTTTTCCTTCTAAATCTTTCATCTTTTTGTATAGTTTTCCTTTCATTTCCTCTAATTGAATTTCATCATATTCTCTCTTTTGTTTCTTTCCTCTCTCTTCACTTTCTAAATGTATTCTTCTCTTTCCCTTTCTTCTGCAACATTTACATGTGATCATCACTGTCATTACTAATGTTATTATCACAACTACTGGTAAGATTATTTGACCTAGAAAACTTTTCCCAAAATTAGTAAACCAATTCCCTATTGATGTTATACTCTTTGTTAATTTTACCCATACACTGTCAACCTCCAGTTGGGTCAAGTCATTATGCATTCTTGTAATATTTCTAATATACCCTTTAATGTCTTTACTTTTGTCCGGAATATAAGTGCAGCAATGTTGAATTTTCAACATACCACAGACTCCGCCCTCTTTTGCCAATAGAATATCAAGAGCAAGACGATTTTGTCAAACCATTGACCTTATTGCAACCATCTCTGTATTAATCATTAAGAATCCTCCGGCAGTGTCTGTAGAAAGACGATCAACTATGGTTGACAATTTGCTAATTTTGCGTGAATTTAGAATGACTCCATCTGAGGGTATCAATGCACTAAATATATCACCTACTATTTCAGAAAAACTAGCTCTTCTTCTCCGTGTTAGTCCATTAGATTTTCCATTGATGCCATTGATTCTGTCCACATGGTAGATTTTTGGAAAAACTATTCCAAAATAACAGCTCCCGTAACATCTTGCAGGTAACCTATAATAGGCATTATTCCCACATACATAATAAATTCCTGGAAATACAGGGTCATTTCCCCCTTTTAGTCCCCACCCTCCTAGAATTAGGAAGTTGTGTTCACACTCACTAGAACCAATGAAATTGTTATTATAATCTGTCTTTAACCTATGGAGGCAGAATTTTCCCCTTATCACAAAGTCTAGGGACATCGCAGCACGAGCTTCGCCCTTTGCATAAATTCCCTCTTTCTCAGCCCATGGAGGTACATAGGATTTCTGTTCAGTAGCTTTCTTTGTTAAATCCTGTCTCCTTTCCTCTACTAAATTCAAAAACTCTTTTTCTTCTTCACGTAATATACATGTTAGGTTATCCTTGTGGGCTTGAACTAGATCTATTGAACTCATTGTTAAAAAGAATTCACCCATGAACTGTGCATTTTTACTACTAACTACTGGATTCATATTCTTTCTATAGGCAATTCTGAAAATACTACATCTAAATTTGAATAAAAATACTGAAGTTTCCCTGTTACGTAAAATAAACTTGATAAAACACTACATGATACACCATATGTTAGAGGTATATGGTGATACGTCACCCCTTCTGACACTGATGAGGGTAACTTCATACAAACATAACAATTACTAATCTCCATCGTATTAACATACTGAAATAACAATTTAGTAAACACATTTAAAGACGAATCATTGTCTGATTCATTATGATAATTTATCTCATCTTCTACCCCTATTTCTATTTTAGTTCCCTTTATTCTATCTACCTTCTCATTAGTAATTGTACTATTCTTGTTACTTGTTTCCATCAACAAAGGTACTCCTACTGTTAGGAATAACCATACTAATAATACTAATATAATACTACATAAACAGAATCTTAAACATTTTCTTTTTAAACTTTGTTTCGGTCTTTCAGTATTTTCAATTTCTGCCATCTTTAATCAGAGAAAATTTCTTTTCTCTTTCTTTGTCTAAATTTTCTTAAAATCCAGTCTTTTATTTTAAGGAGGTCTTAATTTGCTTTCATCAATCTGTGCAACATGTACTCTTTCTGATTCTTCACATAAATCTAAGTTTTCAAATTCTTCAAGAATAACATAGGTCCACTCAGGGGCCTTGTATTTTCTGTTCAGAATTCTCAATCTTGGGCTTCTTCTTGTAAGTTTTACTAATGTTTGTTTAGATTGTGTCTGACTCGTAATCTCATTTACTTGCTATGGTTTCTTTTCTGGTCTTCTTAAATGATATTTTAGTCTCTTCACTCCTACAGGCCAATTGTCTCCTTTTCTAACTCTTTTGACCTGAACTGCACTTTCACCTTCTCAGTCTCCTTCTAAAGTTCTTTTATTTTCACTTAATCTGGGCACAATCTGTTCTTGTTCCTCTTCCCTTTCCAATTGTCTTTGTTCTGTATTCTCTGTATTTGGACCTTCCTCTACTTGCACCTGTTCAGGTCTTATTATAGTTTGTTCTTTTTCTGCCTGAACTTGTTCTTCTAGATCTACCTGTTCCTGTTCAGGTCTTATTTCAATTTGTTCTTCTTCTGCCTGAACTTGTTCTTCTAGATCTATCTTTCCCTGCTCAGGTTTCTGAATAGCTTTGTTTATATTTACCTGAGTGTGTTCTTCTTTCCCTGTCTTTTCCTTTCTACCTTCCTGTCTTCTTAATTCAGTTCTTCTTCTTGTTTCAACAACAGCATCAGGTATTTCAATCACTGGTATCCACTCTTCCTGACTTGTACTTGGCTGTTCGTCATATAGTTGTCTTTCAGAATCTATCACTCTAGATTCTTCAGCATCACAGCTTTCAACTTCTGACGTCTCAGCTTGTTCAGTCAGTGGCTGTTCTTGTTGTTCAGATGGACTCAGAACTCTTCTGGTATGACTAGCATGAATCCAATTGGGTAAACCTGCACACTTCACTGCTGTGGTAGTGACTAGTATGACTTGACGTGGTTTATCCCACCTGGGTGCTAGACACGACTTCCTTGCGTGTTTCTTCACTAACACCCAATCTCCAGGATTCAAATCATGCGCTTGGTCTGGCTGTCTTTCAACTGCGTCTTCTCCAACCTGATGAGAGACAGAACGCACCATTTCAGCCAATCCTTTGCAATAGTCCAATACCAGATCATCAGTTATATTCATCAATTTATTTCCAGGAATATATGCTTGTCTCATTGCCCTTCCCATGAGTACCTCGTGTGGACTCAATCCCGTTTTTCTGTCAGGAATACTTCTGAGACCCATCAGTACAAGAGGCAATGCATCTGGCCATTTCAGCATTGTGGATGCGCACACCTTCCCTAATGTTGATTTGATTGTGCCATTTAGCTGTTCAACTATTCCAGAAGCCTCTGGACGATAAGCACAGTGCAGTTTTTGTTCAATGTTAAATGCAGCACAGATTAATCGAATTATCTCATTATTAAAATGAGGTCCTCTATCTGATTCCAAAGTGACTGGAAAACCGAAACGAGGAACTAACTCCCTCAATAGTAGTTTAGCAACTGTGAGACTGTCGTTTCTTCTAGTGGGGTATGCCTCTACCCATCTTGAGAACAGGCACACTATGACAAGTACATATTTCAGTCCATTGCAAGGAGGCAACTCAATGAAATCTAACTGCAATCTGGTGAAGGGTCCTTCTGCCTTTCCAATCTTTCCCCAACTAACCACTGTCTTCCTGCCTGGGTTCTGCTGCTGACAGATTAAGCATCTTTGGCAAAGGCTCTCTGCGACTACCCTAAACTTTGGATTGTACCAACTTTGTCTAAATAATCTGATCATTGAATCCCTGCCAATGTGTGTTGTCCCATGGTATACTCTTGCCATTTGAGAAAGTAGACAGTCTGGCATGACTGGTCTGCCATCTAAGTACACCCACACTTCATCTTCTGTCCTCTCTTGTACAACTTGATTTTATCCAAATCTCCTTTTCTTTTTCCTCAACTTCTTCCTGTAGCTGTCTGACCGCATCCCATGTTTCTGGAAGTGAGAAAAATATAAGTTGGCAGCTGGTTTCACCCGTTTCAATTTTTCTGTTAATTGACATTGTATTTCTTGCACAGTATCGAGCAATTTGGTCGGCATATCTATTACCGGCCGCCACATAGTCATTTCCTGACTGATGTGCAGCGCATTTAACAACTACTACTTCTTTTGGCAATTGTAATGCTTCCAACAAATCTTTTACATTTTTACTGTTCCTGATAGGCGATCCTAAAGAAATCAGAAATCCCCTCTGCATCCAGAGTTGGCCAAAATCATGCACAACCCCGAAACCATATTGACGGTCCGTAAATATGGTTATTCTCCAATTTTTCCCACCTTTGCATGCCTTTGTTAAGGCCACCAATTCGGCTACTTGTGCAGATTTGACTCCCGGTAAACAGGATGCTTCAACCACCCCCGTTATTTTACATACAGCATATGCAGCACTTAATCCTCCTCCTTCAGTTCTTAAACAAGACCCATCCACAAACAGTTCATGATCAGCTTCCTTCAATGGTGTTTTATTTATGTCTGGGCGGGGCTTAGTACACAATTCAGTCACATCCAGACAATCATGATCAATCTCATCTTTCACTTCTTCACAACATGGATCTGGCAATAATGTGGCAGGATTCATTATCGTACATCTTATCACTGTCACATTTTCTGCTCCCAGAATCACCCTTTCATACTTAGTCAGCCGACTAGGAGTGATATGTTGTGTTCGCGTTCTTGTCAAAAGAATCTCAACTGAGTGTGGAACATAGACTTTTACAGAATGTCCCATGACAATTGACTCACTTTGCTCCAGACTCATACAAGTAGCAGCTACTGCTTTTAAGCAGCCAGGTAAGGCTGAGGCCACTGGATCCAAAGTGGCAGAGAAATACGCCACTGGACGTCGGCTCAGTCCATGTCTCTGTGTTAAAACTGAAAGTGCACAATTTTCTCTCTCACAACAAAACAACGCAAATTCTTTTGAATAATCAGGCATGCCCAAGGCAGGGACCTCACATAAACAGTTTCGTAGTTTCAAAAAGGCTTCCAAACATTCATCATTCCAATCAATAGGATCTCTTGCTCTTTTCCGAGTTAATTGTATCAATGGTTTTGCTAGCATGGAACTCTACTGATCCACCGCCTACAGTACCCAACCACTCCCAGAAACATTCTCATCTCCTTCTGTGTTTGAGGTAGCTGCATTTCTTTGATTATTTTTATTGTTTCCGGTGTCACTTTTCTAACTCCTCTTTCTATTTTATGCCCTAAATATCTAACTTCTTGTTGACAGAACTGCAATTTTTCTGTAGACACTTTGTGTCCTCCTTCGGCCAAATGGTTCAGTAATGTAATTGTGTCAGTGACACAATCTTCTCGTGTTTTTGATGCCACCAATAGGTCATCAATATACTGAACCAGAACTGATTTCCCAGGCATAATCAATGACTCCAGACACTTCTTCAGTATCTGATTGAAAATTGAGGGACTCTCTGTGTACCCTTGAGGAACTCGCACCATGCCAAAATACGATCCTCAAACCGGAAGGCAAAAAGATACTGGCTGTCTGGGTGCAAAGGAATAGAAAAGAATGCTTGGCACAAATCAATTACTGTAAACCAACCTGCATTCCAGGGTATCTGATAAAGGATCACCGCTGGGTTTGGCACTATTGGGCAACAAGGCACTACAATTTTGTAAATTTTTCTCAAATCCTGCACTATCCTGTATTTACCACTAGGCTTTTTAAGTCCCATGATTGGTGAATTACAAGGACTACCCATTATCTCTTTTAAAATGCCTTGTTTAATCATTCGGTCTATTTCTGGGGCAATTCCTGCTTTCACTTCTGGACTCATTTTGTACTGTCGTGTGTTTGGGTAAGCTGCACCTTGTTTCACCGTCACTTTAACTGGATCTACATTTGACATTAGCCCAATATCCTTTCCTGTAAAATCCCACACTTCTGGATTTACTGTAGTTCTCAACTCTTCAGGCAATTCACTCTCAGTTATCAATGAAAACATCTCGTCTACTTCTGTACCTTGCTTAGCTAACATCATTTTGTATATGACATCTTCGTCAGGGGTTTGGAAAGCGACACCATCATGTGTACAATAGATCGTGCAGTTCATCTTCCACAATAGATCTCTTCCCAACAGATTTACTGGACTGGAATCGCAAACTACAAACCGATGCATATCTTTAAAATTTCCGATATGTACCTCCATTGGTTTTGTGATTGGGGTTCTAATCTGTTGATTTGACACTCCTACAACTTGGATAGATTCTCCCGAGAGGGGTAGGTTTGGGATGTCTGCTGTTCTCACAGTAGACCGGGTAGCACCAGTATCCAATAGAAAAGTGATATCATTCCCTTCCACTTTCCCATCAATAAATGGACCTGTCTGATCTACTGGCAAGGATGCGCCAAGCACGCACTCCTCTTCCTCCCCCCTCAGGCACCGTCATTGCACATAGTCCGAATTTTCTTCATCATTCTGCAAAAAATATTGTGTAACCACTCTGTTATTCTTACCACTTTCTCCGTGAAATCCGGTGTTCGCACTGTATTTTTGAGGATTCACAAAGTTTGGCATAGGAGCTGGTGGCACTTGATACTGTGGAGTAACTACCTGCTGCGGCTGATTCATAAGTACTTCATTCTGCATCTGTGGAATTACATTTTGGTTTGGCCCATTATTATTCTGAATACTCTTACACTCGTTCTTCCAATGTCCAAGCTTTCCGCACGCATGACAAGGAAACTTCTTCTTCGCTTCCTCTCTATTCATTCGTCCTCTTAATTTACCACCATTCGCCGCTTGATCATTCTGACTCTGCTCTTTTATCTGATTATCAGTCTGGGTATTTACTTTATTCTCCTGCTGTTCTGCCAATTTTACTTGTGCCCACATAATTTTCTCTTTTAGCTTCTTACGCCTTGCCTCAATATCATTGCCACAATACTTTGCATATTTCAGAATTTCATCAATCGACTTACTCTGCCAGCACAACATGTGCTGTTGAATCATCTGACTAATCTCCGGTTTCAGACCATACACAAACCGATACACAAAATGTCCCATATCCTTATCACCAATGTTCTCAAAACCACTATACTGCTTAAACACTTGTAGTAACCGTTCATAATATGCATGTACAGACTCATTTGGCTCTTGGGTTGTTCTATCTATTTTTACCCAATCTGTTTCTTTGGGAGGGATTTTCCCTTTCAGGTAAGTAATTACTTGGTGATATTTCTTCATCACCTCTTCTGAGGGTGCTCCTGTCTTTGAGTCTCTAGCATACTCCTCACTTGGCCAATCAACTGTGATCTTACACTCTGTCCACAAATCAGCAGGTACTACAATATCAAATAATCCATCCAGATCCTTCAACAAAACCTTTGAGACTTTCACAAATCTTTCCACCTGTTTATACCATTCAACTGGCTTTTCTCTCAACCTAGGAAAATCATTCGTAAATGACAAAATATCCTGTCTACTCCAGGGGACATGAACATATCCACCACCAGGAACTTCTCTCATTGGACACAATTTCTCAACCTTATCTGATTCTCTCACTGGAAATGCAGATGATGCTTCTCTTGCTTGTACTTCCTCTTTCTTTCTTATCCACCTAATTCTCCATTTGTCAATGTCTCCCCATTTTCGCAAAATATTCATCAACTCTTTTATCTGTAGTCTCTTACCAGAAACATTTACACTTTCCAAATCTTTGTCAGTAAAGTCCACTCGATATGGTTTCTGCAACAGTTTCGATTTCCCTATATCTATTCCAATCTCTGAGGCAACTTCTGTTAATTTCTCATGAAATACTCTTGCTCTTCTAGTTATACTCTTACATAAGAATAATAACTCCTCATCATTGTAAACATTCAATCTTTCTATGCTCACATTGCCAGTTATCATTTCTTCCAACTCTACTTTCAATTTACTGATATCTAGAATCTTTGGTTGTGGATTCCGATTGTCTATTTCCTGTGCCCATCTTTCTATATCTTCAGGGGTAACTACTGTTGAACTTCCAGTTCCTATAGGAACCAAAGATCTCTTTTCTCTCAAATTTGCAGGTATAATTCTCTTCGGAGTTTCAGTTAAAGGTTCTACATTCGGGAGATCCATTAATGAAATAACTGACTCACTTTCACTAGTCTGATCATCCATAATTATTACTTCTCTTCTGGGACTTGTTAACGGAATTGTCACAGTTTGAGGTTTCTGGCAAGTCTTTTTATCTCCATATTATGGGATTACAGGACCAATAGTCACTGGTACTGTCAAAGCTTCAGCATTTAAATTCAATTGGCTTACTTTTTGAACTAATTCTTCTCTAGTTTTATTTAAAGCTTCTCTCTCATTATCCTGCTACACCCTATTAAGTGACGCATCATGTAAAATTTGTGGGGTTAAAGGCATTCCTATCACTGGTGCACTTGGGGTAACCATACTAGGTGCTTCTTGGTATGGTGGAGGGTTTTTAATCAAAATATCCTCTAATAGCTCATCATCTGATTCACCATAACCTGTCGTATTCATGTGTTTTGTTTTTTCTTTACATTTTCCTCCTAACTGTTCTTCAGCCATTAATACTGGATATTAACCCTCAGTCACCACAGCTCTCCTCCAACGCTTCATTTGATCTCCACTTGACTCATACGGATATCTAGGTAAAAATCCTCTAAATCTCCGACCACTTCTGTATTTTTCACGATCAAATGCATCAATTTGCCATTCTTCCAAAGCTTCATACTGTGTCATTCTAGGATTAGGTTCTAACATATTCATTTTATCTCTCAAATTCTGAAGTACCTTCAAATTAAAAGTACCATGCTCCGGAAAAGCCAAAACACCATCACTTTTAGTATATTCCACCCAATTCTCCAACCATACACACGTGTGATATCCTTTCTCCATCATCATAAATGAAGCAGGTGTTTTGGGTGGCGGAATAGGAATTCCCTCTCTAGTCATTACAGGTTTGTCTTTCTTAAAGAAATTTTTAATTTTCTTCATTAATGTCATTTTCTTTGGTCTTCCGAACATTTCAGAGGTTCGATATAGGAAAGAGTCTTCCGTATATCTTCTAGCTCTATTACCTACGTCGCGTCCCATGTCAGCACGACTCACACCCGCAGTCAAATCAGAACTCAACATACAATTCTTTTCTGACAAATCCTAGCGCGACTTCTATCTATCAACCAATCAGACTCAGGCTCACGCTCACGCTCGTAGTCTGACCAATGCCAGCGCGGCCTTTTGTGACGTCAGTATTACTCCTCACTACTGACCCCTCCTTTACAATCTGCTTCTGTTTCACGCCCGCTGTTTCAACCAATCCCAGCGCGGCTCTCTGTGACGTCAGTATAACTCCGGCGACTGACCCTCCCTTCACAAGGTAATACGATAACTTATTTCTTAATACTTTTCATTAAATTCTTCGTTAATAACAACATAAAAACATTCGCTACTCTGTCTGTTCCACTAAACAAAAGGATAGATTTCAATTTATTCTTGAGTTTCAGACATTACTTTTCTTCTACTGCGAGTAAAACCCCTGTTTACTCTTCATTCAAGCTCAGGAGAACCTGTTACTTCTCCAGTGTCACCCGTATTGGGAAATGAGACCAAAGTTTCACCAGCAAACCCCTTTCGCTATCATCTGCACTCTACTTTTATACAAAATAGTCCCTAGTTTAATACTGCCAGCCCTGCGTAGCATCTCAGTATTATTCCAACAGACGAGTAACCTCACTGCAGTGTGGCTTCTGTCACCACCCGCTATTCATTTTCCCGGGATTTCTGGACAACATAAAACAAGACGCTAACTCTTTTGTTAAACATAAATCAATAATCAATAATCAATATTTATCACCAAACTAGTCAATAATAACCATAGCTCTGCTATCAGAAAACTGATCCAGCGGTATATCAACAACAGATACTCCACTACCATATACTCACCTGGGCCCATAAAAACACATACGTTGAGTAAACCGCTGGAGTGGTTAAACTTTTATATTTTATACTTCGCAATATTCAGGATTAGTTATTCGATTTTCCTAACTAACCTTTCACTGATCAAAAAGTTTTTTCCTCTGGTCGATGGACCATTAGTTGAACTAGTTGATGGTGATAATTAACTATCCCTTAACTATTTTATTTGAAGAAAATGATCACAGACTCGGGAAGTTTTAAATTCTTTATCTAAATTATATGCATGTGAACCATTTCAAAAATACAGTGCAGTCACCCTCATTCTTAGGAGAGAAATTCAATTGATTAAACATCAAATATATACTTCGGACTCATACAATAATTAATGCTCAGAAAGGGAGAGGACAGAGAGAAAAGAACATCTACAAAATACATGAAAATATATTTACCAAGAATGGTGTGAAAGACCAACCCCCTGGCCAAAGGGCTGGTAAGGGTCCGCAGGATAGGTGAGGAGACAAAGACTTCAGGACAGGATTCAGGACAGGATAGATGACCTCTCTAGAATACCGATGATTGCGCCGCACCCCTCTCTGACACTCTCTTCATCCTCGAGATTCTTCCGCGATCTTCTGATCTAACCCAATTAAGTTAGGATAGAAAGTTCTTTTTAAAAGTCTGCATTCGAGTCTTCATCAGCATCTCACAGCATCTCTCCAGCAACAGCATCCCCGACTCCCAGACAGCATCTCCGTCTCAGTCCCCCTTCTTCTTTCCTAACTAACTAAAGTTACCTTAATTATACCTTTGTTTCTTCATGTTCCACCCATTAAAGTTTCAATATCGTAAATATACGAAATCTAATTGGTCAGGCAAGGGGGAAGTTCCATCACACCATGCTTACATGTCACTTTATTCTGTTAAACCATTGTTCGCAAACCCATCCCCTTCATTTTTATTCAAAACTTTATTCCCATCCACTACATGTATCCAATTTGCAACATTAATGACACTACGAAGAATAGAACATCACATTGCTGAACTTTTCACCATCCGTTCCCAGGGTATGGCGCTCCAATTTGGCCTCCATTCAAGTGCTCCGTCATTGACCTTCATAGCTTCACTCAGTAGGCATGCGCAGGCATTGCGTCATTTCATCTGGTCTGGTTATACAAGAGAGGCCCAAATGCGCACTAATAATATAGTCAAAAGACAAATGTTATATTCACAAAATAAATGGTCTCACTGTATACCTCCCACCTCTACTCCTGTTCTCTTATTAATACTTTCCCCGCATTAGCATTAGTAAAATAGCCTGTTTTAGTTTCAGCTAAGCAGATGCCATGCATGCGAGTCTTCAAGACTCCATTTTAGTGTCTTCTGCTCATGCGCTAGAATTTCCCTCCAAGCGTTAGCTCGTCATATTGCGTAGATGCAGTTCACGCATGCGCACTACAGTTTCCCCGTTTAAAGCGGTATTAGTCCGTTTTCATTGTTATCCGCATTAGTATACACATAAGCAAGCTTCACTAACCCGCGTGTTCATGTGGTGCGTATTAGTTATTCACAGATTACGTTTAAGAACTTGTTAATGAGTTAAACGAGCGGATTGCCTCCGAGCAAGTCTCTTTCTTACGAGACCTTGCTCCATCAGAGTGGTTACGGGGGAGTACGCTCACCCCCCTGAATTTGGCTCAGCAGGAAGATCTAGAGTTGTATATATCCCAGGAAGAGGTGAGGAAGGCTATCCTCGCTTGTAAAGGAGGGAAAGCTGCTGGGCCCGATGGGCTTCCAGCAGAACTTTATAGTTCTTTGGGGGAGGTGATAATTCCCATTCTGACATTACTCTTTAATGATATTTTATCTGCGGGCGCTAACCTCCCAGGTTCATGGGGAGAAGCCACCATCACTTTGATTTTGAAAGCAGGTAAGAACCCAGCGAGTTGTGGGTCTTATAGACCCATCTCGCTGCTGAATGCAGATTACAAGATCTTTGCTAGGATTCTGGCAGATAGGCTGGGTGCAGTAGCGGGAGGTATGCTTCATCCCGATCAAAAAGGTTTTGTTAAGGGCAGGAATTTAGCTGACCTCACTTATGATTTCGTGGGTGCAATCGATTTGGCCACTACTTTCTCGCTTCCCCTGGCAGCAATGACACTAGACGCCACTAAGGCCTTTGATAGGGTCAACTGGGCATATCTCTCGGCAGTTATGGAAAAATGTAATCTGGGTGAGAAGTTTTGCCATGCCATTCAGCTAATTTATCGGGACCCATCTGCGAGACTCCTGGTAAATTGACCAAACCTTTTAAGATCACCAGGGGGACGAGGCAGGGCTGCCCCCTTTCCCCGCTTCTTTTCGATTTATACATCGAGCCCTTCGCTCAGCATTTAAGAGAGGAGCCCAGCATCCTACCATTTAAGTGTGGGGCTTGGGAGAGGAAGGTGGCCCTGTATGCTGATGATGTTTTGATTCTTTCGGCTGATTTAGAGACGTCTTTTCCCCACGTCATCAGGTTAGCACAGGACTTCGGGCAGGTTTCTGGTTATGAGGTCAACGCGGAGAAAACCGAGGTTATGACGTGGAACCTGGCGGAGTGTCAATACCAGACCAAGCGTGACATGCGGTACTTGGGGGTTAGAATAGTGCAGGACATAGATAGGATCTCAGGGACCAACTTGGGAAATGTCTATAGGGAATGTCAGAAACTAATGAAATCATGGGCCCATCTCCCATTGACCATCCTGGGGAGGGTTAACCTGATTAAGATGGTAGTGCTACCAAAAATCACTTTCCTTTTCAACACCATTCCGTTATATTTTGAAAAATCAGCTATAGCTCAGCTCCAGCAGGCAATCAATTTGTTCGTTTGGGCTTACAGGGCTACGAGGATTGCCTGGCAGAAGCTGAGGCGTAGGAGGGAGAAGGGGGGCCTCGCACTTCCCGACCTGCAATATTATGCATGGGCATTCCAGCTGTCGCATTCGAGAATGCTCTTGAAAACCCCAGACCTCACAGGGGTGGGGGCCATGTTCTCTGCTATGTTAAAAGGTGCTGGTCTATCGCAGGAGGGATTTCTGTTCAAATTTGGAGAACAGAAGGTCTTCAAAAAGATTAGGCTAAAAGTCCTGCTGGGAATGGCTCGAACATGGGCTAGTATTAAACAGTGCACTGGCCTAAACTATTTCTCTAGTCGGGCCCCCCTGTGGGACTCTCCAGGCGTACCAGACTGCCTGAAAGACAGGCTAGCACTACTACTTAGAGCAGCGGGGCTTAAGGTGTGGGGGGACCTTGCTTTCGAGGGCTCACTTTTACCATGGCTGTCATTTCACAATAGGCTAGAAGAGGGCATGTCCAGGTTTAAATATCTCCAGTTGCAGAGATGGTCCCAAAACCTTAAAAACCTATAGGCATAGGAAACACCCTTGAGGAGCAGCTAGTGGTAAGACCTGCGGGGAAGAAGGAGGTTTCTTTTCTTTATTGGTCCATCGAGGAGGCTATTGATGGAGACTTTAAACTGGCTGAAGAATTGTGGGGGGTCTCCTTGCCAAACGAACAGTGGGAATATTTGTGGCAAACATCTTTTAACACCTTGTTTGCCGCTGTAAAACCAGCTTGGTTGAGGAGGAACCACTTTTTTACAGTTCATAGGGCTTACTTATCTCCGTTAAGATTGACCAAAATGTCGAAGGGGCCTCCAGTCAGCTGTAAAAAATGTGATCTAGTGAGTGCCTCTGACGTACATATGTTTAAGGAATGCCCGGCGATAATAGAATTTTGGGAAAAAGTAGGTGTAACTGTCGCCGACATTTTGGGACTTACAATTCAAATCAATCTTGCTTTGATAATTTTTGGTATATCTAGTGAGATTACGGGCCCTGCTAGATTGTTCCTTTTTTATGCAATATTGTTGGCTAGGAGGGAAATTTGTAAGAGATGGGTAGAAGCTGTACCTCCTTCACACTCGGAATGGCTGTCTTCTTTATTCACAACGTCTAGAACAGATTTGAGTAGAACGCAGAGTAGCAAAAAGAAAGCACTATGGGATTTCTTATTAACATGGTCTAATGCTTAGTTTTGGGGATTTATATTTATAAGCTAGTGATATTAATGATATAATTTTTCACTTTTAAAGAAATCTGGATCCTATGATTATGCCTCTTTGCAACTCCCTGACTGTGTTGGGCCTCTCAGTTGTCCCTCTACAGGCTAACATTAACAGTCACCGGGTCTATTTGAACCGGAGGGGAGCGTGACCACCCCTTTCCATCTTGGGGCCAGTGACATCTTAAGATTGTTGTGTACCGGTAGGCGGGGCGCTTCCTCCTGGTCCCCATCTAGTAGCCTACGTCTCCTTATTATCGAGTAACGGTACCGACACCTTATTTTGTCAACTGGGGTTTGAGGCAAATGAGGATTTTAAAAAAAACGAAAGAAAAAAAAAACCCTTATGGTGATTTAAGAGGTCTTAGACAACCTTGGAAAGCTCTCTAAGTGGTAGCTGTGGAGAGCAGCCTTCAGGCTTAGTCCAGAAGGAGTGTAAAGCAGCTTTTTTTACCAGAATGCAATCTTATATGTATAGATTAAGTGAAAAAGAACCACACAAGGTATTTATAAAAATATGTATTTATTATATAATACTCTCTAACACATACAAATATCTCCTACCCGGAGATATGCACAATGCACACAATACTTTGCATAGAAATCATGTAAATAGCACAAAATACATAGTGGACCCCAGGGGGAGACCAAACCATATACTAAGAAAGTGGTATAAGAACCACGACTTGGGTCAAGACAGTGTCGAGAGGATGTAGAAGTGCTGGGGACCCAAGGAACCACCCAAGGTGAGTAGATAGGGACCCCACGGAGAGCATGTGCAGTGTGGGAACACGACCGCGTTCTCTGTACAAATCAACGTGTATGTCGCGGTTGGAATTTCAAAGATTAAGAACCCTTCCCAGTGGACCCTGAAGAAACCCAGTGGAAGACAAAAAGCTGGAGAGCCACCCCACCCGTGGATACCCTAGTACCCACGTTACCTACACCAGGGAAGCCGGGTACATAGGTGTGAAGTGGTGTCGGAAACCGCCGTCGAACCCGATGGAGGACTTCAGGAAAGTGCCGCTGCTGGAGAAGGAGAAAGTGTCCGGTGGAATCCGAAGGAGGATTCAGGATGAGAAGTACCGGCAAGCAGAGGGGACAGAGTCTATGTCACTCAGGAGTGACCAGGAGATCTGGAAGACGAATGCCCACCGATGTCGGGTGTTGCAGGAGTTGACAGTGACCTTGACTCCGCAGCTGTGAGGACCAGGCGACGCTGAGGAAGACCAGGAGCCGGGCACGAGCTGTCCTATGTCGGATGTCAAGAGTTGAGGGGTCGATGTCCGGCGAGAGCACCAACAAGCCTTGGCAACTGCAAACAACGTAGAAGTCGAAGAAGGTGCCATGTAGGGACCAGCAAGATTCAGGGGACTCACCATAAGCATGGGAGTCAGGGCAGGCCCGAGCAATCAGTGGAACCCAAAAGAAACAAAGGTGACCCTCAACAGGACCCACAGGCCGGAGGCACTGGAGTCGCAAGAGGACCTCGAGCAGCTCACAAAAAGTTGCAGGCCACGGTGAAAATGATGCGATGTGGACAAAGACTTTAGTCACTGGAGATGCTTGAGGTTGGGGCTACTTGGAGCCTGAAGATCTTGGTGGAAGGACGTCAACAAGCCTTTGCAACTGCAAGTCAACGTGGTGCCCAGGGGTTTGTTTCCTGCGGCTCCCACGAGGATACTGGCCTCAAACTTGGTGAGAGGGCAGGGCAGGCCTCAAGAGCTGTGGAGAACCACCACCTGTGTTGCAGAACCTTTCGGAGTCCATAGGAGCTCAGGATCAGCCGACCGGTCAGCTTAGTTGCGGTTCCTGCGAATGCAGGGAAGTGACTCCTTCACTTCAAGGGAGATTCCTTCAGGTGTCTTGGATGCCCGCAGGCCTTGGAAGGTTCCTGTATGGTGCACAGGCATAGACAATGCAGCAGACTGAAAGGGGGACGAAGTCGAGCCCAAAGGAAGTCCAGCGAAGTCCAGAGTGCCCAGACGGTATAAGTAGAAGTGGTGTCTGAATTGAATCTTGTCCCTCAACGAATCTGGGGACCCACCCTCAGGTAAGCCCTTAAGTACCCTAAGGAAAGGGTTTGGACAGGCGGGAGGTTACTTCCATGTCCTTCGTCCAGTTTTGCGCCAGAGCGGAAGCCAGCAACTCCCAGAGCTGGTTTGAACTGGACTATGCACGGGGACACCAATTGTGCCCCTCATGCAGACTGAGTGGCGCTGGCAAGTGCACCCACCCGGCCCCAATACACTAAATCCTGTCTGACAGGATACCTATTGTTCTGCCTTCCCCTGCTTGAGCTTGGCTCAGCAGCAGGAGAGCAGAATCGTGTCTCTGGTCGGCAGCAGCCATGTTGTGCTGTCTGGGTCTAGAAGACTGGTACCGGGAGCACTGAGAGTTTAACAGAGGGCTCTTCCAGTGCTTGGAATCATACCTCCCACGCCGTTTACGGTGTGGGGGTATGATTCCAACATGTTGGATACCAAACATGATAGGATTTGCTGCGTAATTACGCAGTGCCCCTCTATATAGTATATGGCTGCTTCACTTACAACCCGGGAGAATGGACTCCGTAGGCTGTAGGGGTGTCCTGCTCAGGCAGGGGCACCCTCACACTTAGAACCAAGCACCCTGCCTTCAGGATTGATAAGGCCTGCTATAGGGGTGACTTATAGGTTTAAAGTGCAGTGACCCTAGCTATAGGAAACCTATATCTTTCGTAAGCGGTGCTAGCACCAGCTTACACAGGCTGCAATGGCAGGCCTGTAGTTGCAGTTTAAATGGTCTCCCATGGGTGGCATAATACATGCCTCAGCCCAGGGGGACCTCT
Source organism: Calotriton arnoldi (assembly GCA_963921515.1). Lineage (NCBI taxonomy): Eukaryota > Metazoa > Chordata > Amphibia > Caudata > Salamandridae > Calotriton > Calotriton arnoldi. The sequence goes on along the minus strand of CAWUFW010015047.1, from coordinate 202,986 downwards.
GGGGTACCTATGCCCTGGGTACCTTAGTACCATATACTAGGGACTGATAAGGGTACCCCAGTATCCAATCTGGGATGTACCTAAGTACTGAACATAACAATTTAAGGGAGAAAGCAGATAGACTGGGGTCCTGATTAGCAGGATCCCAGTCAGATTAGTCAAAAACAGCTTAGAACCAGGCAAAAAGTGGGGGTAACCATGCAGAAGGATCCTACCTTCCTACAGGCCCTGATGATGTATTTATTTTTACAGAGGGGGGGTGGGGGTGAGGCATCAAGAAGTTTGAATACCACTGTATTAATCTGTTTATATGTTCATTTAATTAATTAACAGCTGTTGTGTGCTCATATTTAATTTAGACAAACAGCACCACCTTGTGGCTGACTGTCATACCTACTGGTGTTGGCAATTAAGTGCCAGTGCCGAGGCCCGGGACCACCTGCTCAAATTAAGCACTGGCCATGGTGCTTGAGCCTACCCCCTCCCTGTTCGACCCCCTCCAAGTTCCCTTCCCCTCCATTACCTTTCCCAGTATTCCCTTTTCCCCGCAAATCCCTCCCCTAGTTTGTCGTTCCTTACAACTGTACCTCACCGGCTGTTGGATGTAGGTGAACCTCTGTGTTTTTTGCTAAAATGAATAAAATAGATTTGAACCATAAAATTGATTACAAGCTCGTAATTTGAATTAATGGCTCATTTCTACACTACAATCTTAATTTATGATTTCAATGCTCATAGCTGAGGTGGGTATAGGGAGATTAGATCAATAATAATTAATCGACAAAAGGGGCGTGACTATTTTTTTTCTCTATTTCTGCTTGAATCAATCATCTGATCATAAGAGAAATCAGTGATGCAGAGCGAGGCTAGTTCTTGATAGGCAATGGCATTTTCTCACTGTTTTTTTAATAATGATATTCAATGCAGTTAATGCAAATTCTTTTTAAGAATTATATAACTTTTGACAAATTTGCACGCTTAGAAAATGACCTCTGAGCAGCTTATTTTTTCACTCTCCAGCACCCCTCTGTCTCCCTACTCTCGCAAGAGCTTTGATGTGTACACTATAAGGATACGAAGGCATTGTGATTTTACTTGTCACTCATAGGAGACACTTTGTGGCAATATCTCCCAGCCTGTTGTGCAATGTGTAAATCCCAAGCAGACTGCACACCCATTTCTCGTTGTTGAATGTAAACTTCTTGGACGTCATAGCTAATTAACCAAGCAGACAGCAAATCCAGCTGTCAGTATGTTAAGCATATTTGCAGCATCTTGTGAAATAAAACTGAATTTTTCGAAGTTGGAAAAGCTTTTGTACTTCGCACAATTCCTGCCTTCACACTATGCACAGTGCACGAGTTCATATTTGTACAGGCATATACAAAGGACTGGTTTGGGGTGGCTTCCTTTTCCTTGTGCCTCTCCAGGCTATATTGCAGACATGCTTTCTGCAGAGTGATGCTCCTCCCAGCAGGCTAGTCTCCAGCCTGGAGCACCCACAACAGGCACAAAGAGGTGTGAACTATCTGCACCTGGCTATCAACAGCCACAAAGACAGAGATCCGGAGAGAGGCAAAAGGCTGGTCTTACCTAAAGGTTCCTTCTCACTTCCCACTCTTAACAATAGAGACTGCAGGCCTCCCCTTCACCAAATGGCAATTCTACACGTAGACTAATCAGCAGCTTCTCTCAGCAAAAGGACCTAATGAACTTCTATAGCAGTCTTGTCTACTTTGTTCACACTTCAGTGTCTAGGCCTCCTGCCTCCTGATGCACTTCCACTGGTCTGGGAAAACAATGCCATTTCCATTTTGTGCACAGGAATAGGCCAGGGACTTCCACAATTGAACCCATAGGCCTCCATTACTTTGCTTCAATTATACATACAATGCATGTACTACACAGGCCACATACTCAAGCATGCAGAGCATGCAGTTAGGAAGTGAGCTGAAGGTACCTTTGTACCAGCGGTTGCTCGGCTGTACTGTAGGAACAACCTAGAATGGGATTAGGTGGCAAAGCGAGGTACAGATCTAACAGCACATTGGCGAGATGCTCCCATTCAGTGTAATATCACTCATTTGTAGCAGGTGAAAAGAAACTTTAATTCAGAATAGTGAGGGAAGATCTTTCCTTTCTTCCGCTCCACCTCCACATGTACAGCGTACAGACCCTGTACCAAGGTTGGGATAATCCAGCCTATCCTTAAAAGAGCTGCCTTAGGCTTGGCACACAGTAGGCTCATGGTCTTAATGTTTAAATGATGTGTACACTTGGACTTGTATGTTTAAGTTATCTGCCCTGGATATGGAGCATTGTGTATAATGCTGTGTCTTTCTACCGCTTACATCCAGATTGCTTGCTATCTCACTAAGCCTTCTTCCACTATACTTCTAAAACCATGCATGAAACATTGACCTTGACTTCCTCCCGCTTGTTTCCTCTCCATTCTTTCTTCAGAGTGGCCCTCTTCTTACCTTCCATCCTCCGCATGCGTTCTATTTCGGAGTATAGCCTCCTTTCAGTCCCATGCCTGACTGCCTTAATCTCTCTTATTGTAATTAGGCAATTGGCTGACACCTCATTTCATGGATCACAACCTTCCTTTCCTCTTTAAAATCGTATCCCTGAAACCGAACATTACGTAAACTCCGCCAGCCTATCTATCTCACCCAAACATTCATCGGAACCACATAGCACTAATGAGGACACCTAATTGGTATTAATATCATCTATGACTAATTGCAATTACAGACAATAACAAACTGATTAACCATTAACCGTGGGTTCGGAGTAGCGTGCTACTCGCCATAAGGAGCTTCAACACCTCATCTTGGGTAGTAAGCGCTATATAAATGCTATTACAATTAAAATTGTGGGCTCTTGATGGGAGAGACAGATAAGACATTGGCTTTGCAACATCTCTGCAGAGATTGAAAATCATGAGTTAGTCACTCAGGATATTTTGGCCAGGGAGGCTCTCCAATTACCTCTAACATCAGTTTATACAGACTATGGAGGGAGCCGTTTGATGAGGAAACCCTATAGGTATGCCCAAAGCATGGCATCAATAAAACCACCCTTAGTGTGAGGTCTGGGTCCAAATGTGTCCCAATAAACACCAATAAATCTCCTGTAAGCTTGGAGCTTAGCCCAGGTGCACCTAAAGACAAAGGAGAAACCCACGATAGTTACAGGAAGCCCCAAAGAGGGCTTAGCAAACACAATAATGGGGACTTAAACTGCTATGTCAGAAAAGCTGGAGCTTAGTGAATCTCAGGGGTTAGATGTTACTGTCAGTCCCCATCACTCAAGACTGAAGATCTCATGTGTTCCAGCTTTAAGAACTCGTGTGCCAATTCTCGAAATAAACACAAGCACTACCGACATGGCAGACGTTTACACACCAAGAATCAACCCCTCCTCCCCCCCCCCCCCAACAATGGTTCAGTGTTTAGATAACTCAATTTGTTTAATAATCATTCGCACAGTCTCACAGACCTTCCCTGTTTTTTTCCCTCCCATTTCGGGTCAGCACAGAACTGAAATGTATTCTGTACTTTCAAACTAATGGACACAGCGTTCTCTTCCCTATTTACCTGAATAGTAGTGAACTAAAGTCACCATCCGAAGACCAGCCCATGACTACTGACAACTATCGCCCACACGGTGACAGCCTCAGTGGGAACTCTCGTGCGTAGACCCATGTCCTGGAAAACAAAGGGAAGCTTAAAAGGTACGTCATCACCTGACACGTCTCCAAGGTTTCTGCCCATACCTATGAATTAGTCTGCACTGCTGTGAGTGATGTGAGAGGGAGTGAATATGTGCCCTTGGCTTCTTTTTGACTGAACACAGCAGCACCACCTCCTGTGTCTGCTGCACAGAGGATGATGGGACATTTCAGGATACTACAGTCACATATAAGTTGTAAGAGTGATCATGGCGCACAGTTGGTGCAGCTAGAGCCAGCGAGCCAAGTGACAAACTGAATAAAAGGAAGCTCGTCTGTAAAAGTGCAAACGAGCTGTGATTATCCCTTGCACTGCATTGCTGAAATATCTCTGGAATGCATGAACTCGGCCGTGGCAGTGCTGCTCTGTCCTGACAAGCCTCTTGCAGATGTACCGTTCGATGAACCGATCAGACTGCTCGAGCTCGCAGGTGTCTCTGTTTTGATGTAAAAGGAAAACATTCCATGGCACCCCGATGGCCAATTTGTAGTGCGTTTAAAATGAGTACAGGGCTCAGTTCACAAAGCCATAAATGGCCATTTACGACCAAAAAGGCTCCTGTTAAACCTGACAGCTATGCAGAACAGGATGCCTTTCAGGTGTAAGAGGTTTTACAGCTGCGTAATTGGACAGCACTGCTGTGTACAATTACGTAACAGTGAATACTGTGCAAGGGGTGAGGAGTAGGGAATTCAAGGGGTGGTTTGCCTTGAAAGTTTGTGAATGCCCACAAACGTATGAGTTTTTAGGAATTCACAGACTTCTCTCTGACCCCTTCTCACCTTGGAAACAGTTGGCGATTTTCACCCATTTTGTTCCAGCACATGGGTGGAATAACCCCTCTTCTAGGGTGGGCAGGCAACAGATCCTCCACAAACATTTCTAAAGTGAGTATTTTTTAAATGCACATCTTGTAGTTCAGTGCCATGTCCTGTCACCAGCATAACTTGTACTCATACATAATGGTACTTAAATGCATGCTAAACTTTCAAACTATAAAATATGTCAGAGTTCACTTGGTTCGGAGAAGTGGCATACAGGTTTCTGGAGTAAGCTACAAGCGAGGTCTCTTTCTACCAAGCATTGGTAAAGCCAATAGGTCTCGCCAATACGAGAGCTATTGGCTTTGTCATTGTTTATTGGCCATTGACTAGTGTGTTGGCATTGGGGATTGCACTAAAGTAAACAACATCGGATTTGCAGAAAAAGAAAGCAACATATTGAAAAAATGCACGATGGAACAGAAGATGATTAAAAGGAGAACAAAATATGAATTGGTAGTAAATTAAATAACATTTTTAAAAAACAAGGAGAGCTAAAGGAGAAACATACACGCAAAACAATCAACATAGAAAGGTTACAGAGTACACACTACTGCTAGGAGCAGCCTCCACCAGACTAGGCACAAACACCTTGACGTTGAAGGATGAGCTGTCTGACTACAATGGAAGGATGTGGCAGTCCACCATTAATAAGGTGCCTCATCATACCGCTTGCAATGGGTGTGACGTTGTGCAGGATCGGGAGGGAGGTTTCCCCTGAAGTAGATAGACAGATAGATAGATAGATAGATAGATAGATAGATTTTTATTGCACAATTACTTAAAATCATTGCAATTTTTACAAAAAAGGTCATACATTTTTTTTTGCCTTTTTATAAAAAGAGTTTGTGTGCAACATAGCTAAAATTCGGAGTGATCTTCTGTAGGAAGCAAAGATTTTATTGCAGTCATAAATTTCACAAAACAGGCAGCCAACTGGGCAGAGTCACCCTTCATGTACTCATCCAGGACCTCTTGTCATGTTCGTACATTGAGAAGGCGCCTGAACTAAGGTTTCTTCCCCTTTACCACAGAAGCGTTACTGGGTGGTGTGCCTTCCTTGTACCTCTGACTATACTTGTATGCCATCAGAGGGATTAGTCCAAATCGTAATCTCATTAAGTGGCATTTCATTGTTGGCTTAAGGGGAGATGTTAAATAGTGAGGTAGGCTTCCGCACTCATAAAGTTTTGACGCCCAGCTGCCGTGGGAGAGGATTTTCACGGCTAGTGCATCGTGCTCAGCTGAAATTATCTGTGCTTGTTTAGTTAACAGTTTTGCAGCCACACCTATGGGTAGCAAGCTTGACCAAATTTCATGGGCTTCTAGTGCATCTAGACAGTGCGTTAAAAATGTGTTCCAGGTGGACCCTGAGTTGTTTATCAGTGACCAGATTTGGCTCTTTAAAGTATGGTCTTGGTTGGGCATTTTTAGTTTTTAAGCAGTAAGCTACAAATCTTGCTTTCAGAATCCAATGTTGAGATGACAGGTTGAATTCCATACGGATTTGAGCGTGAGAGGTCGAGTTTGGGAGACAGAACACTCTGCGGAAGCAGGCTGATTGCGCTCTGTCTAACCATGTGGACATGTTGTTTTTAAAAATCATTGCACCGTAGGCCACTGTCAGCAAGAATTTGGCACACATTACACGAATTAACGGTGATAAGTCCGGCGTACTCAAGCCTTTCCTTACTCTTGAAAATGCCCCCTCTAGGCAGCGGGCCACTCCCTGCATTGCAGTGATGTGTGGCGCCAATCTTCCCCTGTGGTCTATCCAGACTCCCAAATACTTATATGCGGCCACTACCTCTACAGATTTTCCTTCAGAATCCTTTTCTTGAGACCATCATCACCTTGGTTTTTGGAATGTTGATGTTTAGAGAGTTTATCTTGCAATATGAGACCAGTGAGGTGAGGAGCATCTGGAGGCCCACCGGCGTTTGGTCGAGGAGGATCGTCCACGTATTGCATTGATTGAATTTTGGAGCCGGCAAGTTTGGACGGAAATGCCCGAGTATCTGCCAGCCACTCTGGCAGGTCTGCTAGATACAAATTAAAAAGTAATGGGGCCAATATGCACCCTTGCTTCAGCCCTCTATTGGTCATGATTTTGTTGGTCGTGGACATCGAGTGGAAACTCTTATTTTCACCCGGGTATCAGAGTACAAGGCGATAAGAGCATTTAATAAGAATTGTGGAATGCCCCAGTAGTTTTTCCCATAATCTCTGTTGAATGCTGTTTGGAAGTCAATAAACTCCAAATACAAAGACTTTCCTTTTATTGCAAACGTAGCCTCGATCATGTGGGTTAGGCAAACCAGGTTATCTTCAATGTGGCAGCCCTTTTGGAAACCAGTTTGGGTATATGGGATCAATTTACGCTCTTCCACCCAAGTGGCCAGTTCTTGAAGTAAGGTGCTGGCATAGCATTTCCCCTCAACATCAAGGAGTGCAATCATCCGGTAATTTTAGGGACTGGACGAGTGCCTTTTTTGTGGATTGGGACGAGCAGGGAGTCTCACCAAGAGTCCGGAATAGATCCACCCCTTCTGCATTCCCTGGATAGGGGAGCCATAATTGAAGCCCATTTTTGCACCTGGCCTTTGTACACCTTTGTCGAAATGCCATTTGGACCGGGCGCCCCCCTGGGCGCATTTTTTTAATGATATAAGCGACTTGAGTTGATGTTATGTTTGCGGTGGGCTCTGTTCCTATATGAGAGTTGACATGCTTTAAACTGTGGCATCCGATCCGTTTATCAAATGAGGAGCTCTACGTAGAGTGTTTTAATGTGGGCCTCCAATTCGGTGGGAGCAATGTTTGTGGCAGTTGATGGTTGGTCCGGTCTGACACATTTGTTCATCCAAATCCAAAATTTTCTTTGGTCTATTGAGTTTATGATTTTGTGCGCAGTTTCCCAATGATGCTCTTCCTTCAGCCTCTTGTAGGGGATCTTACTTTCCTGTACTCCTTGCGAGTAGTCGATACCTTCCCTTGGAGAGATTTGTATTCAATGTTATCATGGGTGCGTCTACACAGTATGTTATTTAATTTGCGTTTTATTTTCACTATTGTTTGTTTGTATTCGGTAAGACGTTGGGTTTTTGGTGTGGGTTTATAAGGCCCAGGCATTGGCCTGGTGGCTAAGTTTTCTCTTAGATCTTCCACTACCGTTTCCCATGACATTACGGTCAGTGCATGGCTTCGTTCTTGTATTAATTTATCCAGGAACAACAAGAACGAAGCGATCCACTGACTGCAATGTACTGGGAAAGTTTGTTAATCTGTATTTCCCTGGGGCAAAATGCCAGAAGGATTACAAGTTTTGACGCTCACAATGTGGAATAACAAGCATTATTGTGGGTACAGATGGAAAAGGCAGAGAAAGTCTTTTAGGCCCCAGCAGAAAAGCAAGTCACTCCAGTAACAGCTACCAAGGGTCGAATGTACCGTAAACAGCCAGAGCGATATATAGGCGACAGGTGGAAATACACTGGGTGGGTGACATAAACACACTTAAAAACTGTCCAGATTAGAAAGAAGAAGAGACAATGTAAAACATTGGGCAGCAATACAGTAAAGAAGGGACAAGCCAATAAATCAGAGACATGTAATGCAGATATGAAGAAGCAGAAGAAACTCCCCAAACACCGAAACGACACACATAACCATTGACCTCCCAAGTGCTGTACATGTGGAACGTGGAAAGAAGCGGGGGTGATATTAACAAGAGCTTAAGAGCATATGTAAAAATTCCACTGGTTTGAGGCTCAGGTTTACTGTTACTTGCAAGAGCGCAAGATTGCTACCAAATGTGGTGAGAGTAAGCACCCTATTAACAAAAACAAGAACACACTGCCTATAAATGAGCGACATTGTCTGCTTTTTAGTGAAGTAGTTGACTCCAAATGTGCAATGAGCAATCTTTTGGAAACAAGGAGGTGTATACCTGTAAAAGAACTGGAAAACTCGACTTTCAGGAATAGGCGGAGTGGAGAGCGGGCGATCTCCTTATTGAAAGTGTAAACTAAACGAACAATAAATGTGGTGTGTGGGTTTAGAAACAGATCTATAAACAGCAACACTAGGGAGTGCTGTGGTGGGAGGCTATTGATGTAAGTTTAGGAGAAGCCAGGGCTTTAAGTGGGTTGAAAAAACTTGGGGGGGGGGGCTCTCAAAGGGCCGTGGCCAATGTAATTAAGGGCATGGCTTAAAACAAAAACTAAAAATCTGACCTTAGCATAGTATGGCGTCGGTCGGGAATTTTGCTGCTTCTGTCATTGTACCCAGATACTCACACACTTATATCGTACAAACTGTCTGGCCACTGCTGGGTAAGTAAATCCATATAACCAATTAACATATATGTATTTTCACTGGACACCTGAACACTGTCTTATGTAAAATGGTCAAATTTATTACACAATTTCTCCTGTGATCTTTACACTCATGAATTTGACTAGATTAAAAACAGTTATTAAGCTACCACAAGTACATCAATGTAATTATAATCCAACTCATTTCTTTTAAGTATCTTTATAACAATACTCTGTGTTCAAGAAAAATTCAAAATCAACATTGAAAAAACTCCAAACAATAATATACTATTAGTTCACATCCATTTAAAAAAGTTGTCGACCCAGCGTTTTGGTGGTTTATTGGTTTTTCTCCACCTTCTTCAGGACAATCAATTATATTAAAAGCATTGATTTATCTTAAATCAATCAATCAATCAATCAATCAGGGGTTTATATAGCGCACTACTCACCCGTGAGGGTCTCAAGGCGCTGGGAAATAAAAACAGTATTTGTGCATAGTCAATTCACTATTTTAAATTTGACAGATCTACATATCCAGGTTCAGTGTTTATGTCTCTTCTACGTTCTAGCAATTTTGATTTTTACTAAAATTACTCCCATTCATTCTTCATAGCTATATTTAGTAACAACAAAAGAGTTGGAGTACAGTAAATCATTGTGTGAGGACCAAACTTCCAAGTACCCTTATTTTTACTTACAACATTCATTCTTTCAATTTCCTTTAATCTTTGGGTGCCCCTGCTGGATATTTGCACATCCCGGAAATTTACTTCTCTATAGAGGTATTTTACACACCTATAAGATGAGGAAAAGGTATTTATCACCCCTGTCTTCTGCACCCACAGTAAATAGAGGGGAGGTCTTCCTCCTTATGTAGTTTTGAGTAGTTTTTTCTTATACAAATTTAATTTATCTTTCTCAAACCACTCTAGAGGAAACAATGAAATTCACTGGGACCCTGTCCCTTATCGATAAGCAGGGTACCTCTCCCAATTTTATGGATTGCACCCAGATATACAATGCAACAAGTAACATTTCGCCTACAACAAGCCAGGACTATTGGCTTCATCAATTAGCATAGTATGGTACCCCTCGGGTATTTTGCTGCTTCTGTCATTGCACCCAGATATACAATGCAACAAGTAACATTTCACCTTCAACAAGCCAGGACTATTGGTTTTATCAATGGTTGTTAGTTGTATAAGAAAAATAAGAACCAACTATGGCTTCGTGGTATATAATATTGAAAATGTTTCCGTTGTTGTGGGAGAGATTGTCTGCGTAAGGGATAGAGCTGCCGACCTTGGAGCTAGGGAAGCAAGTTCGAGCCTAGGGTCGGCTTAACATTCTGTGATTCTGAAAAGGAATATGTTCTTGTGTAATATAACTGGTGCTCACAGAAAGAGCTCAGATACCTTCAAGTCAACTTCGCGCTATATAAAACTGAAAAAATAAAGTTCTGGAATGATGAGACTATTAAGGAACTATAACGAGTCTGTGTGAAGGGTGGCAATGCTGCAGAGCTAGAAATGTTTTTTCCACCCTGAGGGGAGGGCAACAAGGAGAGCCCGATAGGGACCGGTTTCAGCACCTGCATTTTAGAGCTGCTGGTGCTGAGCAACAATGATTTAAGAAGCTCCAATAAATGTGACAAGCTTTTCTACAAGCATCTAGGCAATGTGAGGGGGAGGGGGCGGCATTGCAGTCTGGAAGCAAAAAGCAACAGATGGGGACAGAGCCGAGCCTTACTGACCTCGTGGGGTAGCGCTTGTGAAAAGCGCATTTAAGTAACAAGCATTGGCATAGCCAATAGGTCTCGCCTTTGGGACCTTATAAGTGTTTAGCCATGCAACAGTTGATGTTGTTGCACCAAGGACATTGTGCTGCATAACTAAATACTTATAAGGTCCCAAAAGCGAGACCTACTGGCTATGCAAGATTTACGCTCTCTCTTTCTGTAAACATCAGGTTAGGATGTGGGGGCCTTGCAGCCCCATATAGCCAGTTATTCAAGACAGAGTAGGGTGGAGCAGCAAAACGACCTCTGTGACGTATACAGAAAAATACAGTCAGACATCCTACATGTTTAGCCATGTATAGAGGGACCACCGAATACTGTGAAACAACTAAAGAGCTCGGGCTAGCTGTGGGCAGGGAGGAGCCTGATCCTTCTGCAGGTTATCATCCTAACAAGCACATACTGATCCCTGTGTACTCGGGCACTATATAGCACATAGAGGCCATGCGTCATGAGAGTACGAACATTACATGCTCGAGGATAGGAACTTGCAATATTTGAACGCTTTGGTTGTGCCACCAAATATAAGGAATCTTCCTTCCATCTTTACCACACCTGATGAGAGGGGACCCAATCAGACCTGCGGAGACTCAGAACTGAATATCCCAGCTGGTGATTTCAAAGTGGAACAAACAGCAACAGATAGCGGAGAGCGAGTGTTCTGCCAAGGCACAGGAGGGGCACCACCGAAGGAAAAACAGCCGTAACAGCAGTGCCCTCGTGAGAGGCGGGGAGAACCACAGCCAGCCCCTGAAGTTATGTCTACAGAGGTAAGGAACGACATAAGACAGCCGGCAACACAGGGCAGTGTTTGAGACTGAAAGAGCGTTTCACCCAACAGATTGGGACCGGTTTCATGTATATCTTTCCTGCGGTGTGCACAGCAGTGAAATCAGAATTTATTCTGAGGAGCAAAGTAGTTAATTGGACAATGGAACATTATTACCAGACGGAGGAGCGAGTTGGACACAGATATGGACTTAGCCAGTGTAAATGCTTCCATAACTGGAAAAGGTCTAGGCACACAAACTGTGAGCATGAGCCTTATGTTGAATGTATCATTTATTTTAAACAAGGACGGAGGAAAATGTACACATTGTAATTGATTTGAAAGCCTTCATCCAATCATAGCAGCACCAGAAGCGGCACCTCGTGACGAGAATGCTAGTGATGTGTTAGCCCTGCGTTGTGATGTCACAAGGACTAGGGCACGTGAAGACAAGGAAAGCCACACGGGGCAGACCACTACTGCAGCGGTGAGGAGGAGCCGTTGTTGAGTCAATATGTTAGGAAACACGGAGTCATATTTTCAGGCGCACGATTGGATCAGTTTTAGGGACGTAATGGTTAATCCTGTCAAGATATTCTCCATATCTTACGCTGCTCCCCCTTGGCCTGAAAATATATGGTATCACCCGTGGTGTAGTGATGTCATGGTGACATGATGAAAGCGCCCCGCGAGTGGTGCGCGCTCGCTGCAGCGTCCCGCGAGTGGTGCGCGCGCGATCGAAACAAGCAGCAGCTGTTTTCAAGCACACTCGTGCTTGTGGCACCATCCGCCTTGCGGGAGCGAGCAACAGCCAATTAGCATGCACGCTGCTGCTCGCTCCCGCAAGGTGGATGCCGCCACAAGCACGAGTATGTGCTTCAAAAAGAGCAGAGCGACGGCGAAAGGCCCTCCTAAGCAACGCATGCGCGCTGCGTAGGCGAGACCTAAAAAGGGCACTGTAACAAGACGCTATTTAGTATCCAATTTCTGCCCTACAACCTTTGTTCCATACTTCTAGCTTCATCAGGCATGGTCTGAAATTCCTCTTTCTCCAATTTCAGTCATTGAACATTCCTGTTAATGAGTTCCTTATGAAACTATTGCCAATTCTAGCATATATGTTCTTGGGATTCAAGAGGAAAGGGCAGGCTATATATGTGCATCTGTACAACACATTTCTAGCACCTGTGAGGTACCACAGCACTTTCAGAATCTGAGCCCTTTAAGTGTCTGTGAGTTTTGTTGAATGGGGTCGAGGTTGGGTGTTGACATAGTATATAGTTGTGTTTCCTATAGTTTAGAGGAGAGTCCTACTGGATAGAGGACAAAAAGGTTAGAACAGACTAATACAGGCGGGTCTGGCACAGATTCTATCAGGAAACCCTCTTCAGACCAATAAAAACAGACAAGTTTAGTATGTGTATGCCTGAGATGAGCGTGTGTGTGCCAGTGCCATTAGGTAAGCCATCATGCATGTTTGTCCCCATCTACAAGAAGTGATGCTGAGCTTAACGAAAGTCATTTTGGCCACACTGTACTCACATTGGCCTCTGAATCCTCCCTTTCTAGGCTCATGGATCTCAGCTGAGTGCCATCCTTTATTAATTCCTCTGAGCTTGCGTAATGAGTTCTGCACCTTCATTCTCTAACACAGAGCTTCAATACTGATGTACTCAGTAGTACACTCCAGTGCCAGATAGTTTTTTTCTATTTTTTTTAAAACTGTATTTAACTTTTTCAACAGTAAAGGAGGCCTGGAATCATGCATGCTGGATTCCAAATCCAAATACCTTGCAGCTGGGAAATGGTTAACCCTTAGCTCGCGCCAAATCTTGTGGCCCTACCTAGGGAGCCCATCATTCCGTTCAGTTAGCATGGCAATTAGCCCATTTCTTGTCCTTCCCTCTTTTAAAAAAAAATAATAATAATTTTGATTATCAAGCAAGTAGAAAGCAGGAATTAAATTAGGATAAATAGGATACAATTCATCTTGCCGTAGCCGCTTGCTTAAAAACAGCACAACAATACACAGTTAATCGCAGCCCCTTTTCTATGAGGGAAAGACGAGAAAGAGAAAAAGAAGAGAAAAAGAAAAGGCAATACAATAATTCCTTTCATTTACAGTAGGATACATCAACTTAATTTCGCACGTTATTTCGTGGACATAACATTCAGAAAATCCTAATTAATCCTAATTAATACTCCATAGGAATTTAAAAAGAGGCATAGTAGGGGCACTCATCAGGGCTGTCCGATCTCTCCTGTTCTTTTTGCACATTTTATCGAACCGCTAGCTCTATCCTTTCGCCAAGATCCACATATGAACCCCCGTTCTCGATGCTCCCAAGCTTAAATTATTTTTTGATGACTTGATCCTCTACTTGAATGCAGAGGAATAAAATATCAAAAGAACATTTGACAGAATTTAAGCCCTTTCTGAGCTGGGGGTGTATAGAATTAACCAGTCGAAATCAGAAATGTTGCTATTTGACGCCTCTGTCTCCGTATTACCTAATAAAATGCAACACAAGGTGCAAGTCGTGCATTCTATCAGATACCTAGCTATTTTTATCTCACATGATTTTTACTGATCTGTATCAACTTAACTATTTACCGATACTGGCAAAAGCTCAGATACTACTATCGCAATGGCAGCTATATCCTATCACAATCACTGGGCGAATAGCTTTAATTAAAATGATGATCTTACGTCTTTTTCTGGTCATTTTCTCGAATATTATTATAAAAGTTCCCCAGAAGTTCTTTCACGAAATTGACCAGATGCTGCAGAATTTTAAATGGTCAGGCAAAAAACCTCGGATCAAGTTAGAAACCCTACAATTATCAATCGAAGATGGTGGCCTAGCAACCCCACATTTCAAGACGTATTTCCAAACTTTTTTTTAGAATGGTGTGTGAGGGCAGAAACCTCTCAAAATCCCAGGAACAAGTTCTATCTTAACCTTATATGAAAGGAAGCAAATATCAAGCTTTTCCCCTTCCTTACAGTTACCAAGCTCCCAAAACGGTGTAGGTATAAATTCCCCTTGGTAATAGCCTGGAGATTTAATCAACTGAAGGAAGTCTACGATTTCCTGTCCTTCCCTCATAAAACAATAAAACAGCCAACTCCAGGCCCAAAGCGAAAACGTTCACCCCAGCTACACGGGAGTTATCTATTATTTTATTTTTATTTGTGACTTAATTTAAAATGAAATCACAAGCCTGAGTCTTACAGATGGTGACAGCAAACTAAGGAAGTAGATTAATTAGCCGTATTTCCAATTAACAGCAGCAGAGTGAGGGATGTTTGGGTCGTGACTCATTCTCGTGCAAGCAGATCTTTTTTTAACTGCGAAGTTAACAAGCATTGGTCGCGCGGCCGCGAAACTGACACGGCCGTGAAAGTAATCGTGAGTAAGCGGGTTTTGGAAGTGCAAACAGTGGCTTTTGCTGGCGACCAGCTTGCGTTCACGCGAGCGTCCAGATGGCGAGGGAAGCCATAAGGCGCCTGATCGCGCTCGCCAGCAAAAGCCACTGTTTGCACTTCCAAAACCCGCTTACTAAAACTCTCGCCAGAGCAGCGCATGCGCTGGCTCAGGCGAGACCTAAAAAAGTAGTCCAGAACAGTGCCCTACAATGCCGGCTGCCCAAGATGAAATGTAGTTGGACAGAGCGCTCGGGGAGGGCTAAACACCGGAAAAGGCATGACGTATGCATGCCCTTCACGAATGGGTAGACAAAAAATGGAGCGAAGGTGGTGCCAGAAAATGGCAAGCCTGTGGGTGGACTGCAAGCCCAGATGTTCCTACATCAGTCTCGGTTCGAGACAGCGCATGGTCGCCGTCTATAGCTGAGACCTAAAACAAACCCAGTCTAATGACCATACCAGTCAATCGTGGTGAAGGGTTAGTTCTCGAGATCATGGCCTGGTATGCATCGTTCCAGCCTGTGTCCAGTGGATATTAAGACCAGGTAGTGTGTGTATAGGGCATTGCTGAAGGCCACATTGTATGCCCTAAAATCTGCTGTGTGTGGTCACAGGTCATGTGTAGCTGGTACTACACTCATTATCTAATGGGCAATTTTGACATACATGCCCACCAGGTTTTAAGGTGGTACTCTGGGGTGTGGTGCGTGGGTGGAAAGTACTGGGCGTAGGGCATAGCCAACAGGCCATATGTCGAGTGCCCTCTGAGCATGCCTGAAAACCATACTCAGCAGGTCCTGAGAGCAGGGTAATGAGTGCAAGACATGGCTGATACCTTTACATAGTATTCAGTGGGCATGGTTTAACAACATGCCTAGTTGGTACTGTGGCCACAGTCAGTGAGGAAAGTTCCCCAGTGCTCTCCAGCCAGTCACCCATGGCATCACTCATAGCAAGGGCAATCTCCCTTACCTCCAGAGAAACACTTGTAAACAACATGAGAAAACGAGACTGGTTCCAATAGAGCTCAAAGAAAGTATGGCCTGCTCTGGATAAGGATTAGGCACACAATCTTTAAGGTGAGGGCCTTATCCTCAGAATTAGAACAAGGAGTGGTGATGAAGAGACACTTTTGTTAGTGGTGCTCCACTCTCACAGAAACCCAATTCTACCTCGCTTGTAAATTAGGAAGGATAATGTTCATAGAGCAGGCCCAGGCCTCATACCCTACTGTCTCTCGATCTTGTTTATCACTGCGAACCTGTCACCAGCACTATTCGGTGACATACACAAGACCCAGAGCCACGGTAACCAGTGCTGTGCAGCTTAGTTCTATTCTATCCTAACTCTGTGGTTATTCAACCAAGTAAGGTAACAGAAGGGCCACCTAAAAATGTCACTGCAGGTGATCTTGGATGAATAATTAGATTATGTGCAGTTATTTATCTTACTGTCCATGTGTTTCCATTCAGTCACTCTTTCTATGCATGTTTCTATGGTATATAATGCAGCACCTAGTTCACCATGGTCAACGCTGGGTAAAGATGGAACCTTGGGCCATTTCATATTTAGTGATGAGATGTGATCCACCCCCTGTAAACTGGTACTACTTTTCCTGCTGAGTCAGAGAGGGCTGTACACCAGTTATGTAGTCTACCATATGGAGCTTGAGGTCAGCAAAAGAGGGTGTTTGGGCATGCATAAACTAATGTAAAGAATGTTTTGCCAGTGCTACTTCTCCTATGTGATAATCACTAACCCATCGGAACACTTTAAGTTTAATTCTATTTTTTTGTTAATAATACAATTTAATGTTTTTTGTGATGGCAAAGGAATCAATGTTCCATATTGTGCATTTGCTCTGGTTGTATTAGAAGCTGTTTTTGATATAAATGATGTACTCACCCCATGCAGTGTATACGTGTTGACACGTTTGTGAGTCGCTGCTGAGGATGGAAGACGCGCTCTTTGTAAAAGCACAGTTGAGGCTGGCTCCGCCCTCTCATTTCACTGCCACACTCTCTGCACATTGACTCCTTGTCAGACCAGGGCCAGGCTGTCAGGGAATGGAAAGAGCACACAGACCACACATTCACTGGAGCCGGAACCCTGCCAGCTGGGTGCCCAGGGACCAGAGCAAGCTGTAACATTGTTTACTTTTAAACCCCATCTATATTCCGTTGCTTCATTTTCTCAGATTCACATTGCAGACCTCTGGTAGGTGCGGCTCACACTTGTTTTCTGCACTGCTGGTCAGTGAGTGGGAGCTGTGATTTGTGTTCTGTGCTTCACTGTCTCTGGCCCCTCATGCATTGTTCGACTTCAAGAATATGAAACACCCACTGCAGCCCTGCATAGTGTGACCCTGGTGTGCTGAGCCATTATGTCTAAATAAGATTAAGGTGAATAAAATACTTAAATGGTTTGATGCAAGAAACACACAGGAACAGATTCACTACGCCTTTTTCGCCTGTCAGGAATTTACAGGACTACTGACGGGTGTAAATTGTTTTACTACTGCAGAGTCCTCTGCCACAAGGGTGGAGAAATCTGCAGTAGTAAACTAAAGGCGAAGGGTGGTGAGTGGGTGGCCCAGACAATGGCTGCCTTGAAGGTTTGTGAACTCCCATAGACTCATGAGTTTACTGGCTTTAAAAAATCCTATCTGTTCATTTTCACCCCTCGAAATGGTCGAGTTTTTTCTTCAGCAAAGGGCTGGAGTGACTTCTCTTCCATGGTTGAAAGGAAACGGGTGACCCCCAAACTTGCAGGTGTAGGGGAAGGGTTTTTTTCCCACAGGGGAAATATTTTTCCCGGGGAGAAAAACAAAATGTACAACTGCACTTTAGGCTGCATTTCCACGGGGCAGAATTGTACGCTATGTACACTTCCACATTGAGTAAATGGCAGGACCGGAGGCTCAGATTATGCTTCTCTATTTCTTTACTACTCCAAACAGCAGCCAATGAGAACACAGTAAAAGTAGAAAAAACATATAACATACTACATATCCCATGAGGCTTTGAACCACGCCTCCAATATCAACCAATGAACAGAGTCCAAAAGTATACAAATTAACAAGGCACCATCCTGACTGCCTCTTTCTTTTCTGCTCCGCAGTCAAGATAAGTGCCTTGCTAATTGCTCAAATTTACATGGTTATCGTTGCGTTTAACTTTATTCATATTATGGATCTCAATTGTGTTTTAATGGTTTTCTGATTTATTGGTGATATTGATACTTGTTGGTGGCGTTAAAATTGATAGAGTTTCAAGTTTTACTTCTTTGGGCCTAACTTTTAATAAGAACGGTACATGGGGAGGACACATTGAAGCAACCAATTTAAGATTCTTACGCACTATGGAGGGTATTTTTAGATTTGCCACAAAGATAGGTAACAAACCGGTAAGGGAAATCCTTACCCTATATCGGAGCAAATCTATTGCCACCGCATGTTACAGGGCAGCTAAATGGGAAGGTCCAACGTCACTTCCCTACAAACTCAGGAGAATAAGTTTTTAAAACGATTGTTGGCAGTCCCTACCTCAACATCTAATTATATAGTGCATAGTGAATTAAATGTACCCTATATCCGTGACCTCATAGGCCTGGCAGGAATCACCCTATGGTATGGGATATGGACTAAGGAAGAGACGATGTTTACAAAAAATATAATTATGGACTGCCTGGCCCTAGATAACTGTAGGAAAATCCCCTGGCTAGAGTATATTCACACACTCCTAAATGGCTGTAAGATACACCTAGATCGAAAAGATCCTTCGCTCATACAGGAATATAGCAAAAAGGAGCTGAAGTCAAGGTTTATCTCCTCTAAAGAAACGGAAAGAGAGGTTGAAACAGGCCGAAAACAAAGTGTGATTACATACCGTGAGTACCCTCTGTTTACGGGCACTCAATCTTATCTTATTATGATACGAAACATCCAGCAAAGGTTTTTATTAACGAGGCTTAGGTTCGGTACTCTACACCTCCTAACCGCTTTCCCTAAAATGGGAGAGTGGTGTCCCAACCTTCCGAATTGCCCATGTGATAGGAAGTCTCCGCAGTCTACACTGCACTTTGTATTATTCTGTAATTTTTATAGGGATATTAGAAAAATCGTACTGAAACCACTCTTTTTAGTAAATAAATGTTATCATTATAGAAAAGTTTTAAATTTTATTTGTAATCTAGAGAGCGCAAAAACTATGAATACTGTTATCAGATTCATTCAGATGGTTATTAGGAGACGCAAGGAAATTACCTTTTTTTAGAGGCTTTAGTCTATGAGCAATAATATGATTGATTATGGTGACGTAAAGAATATAGGCTTTTCGATGAACCTCAAAATTTGATTTTTATATGATCTTAATGTATGTAAATTGCACAGTACGCACTTTAGGAGTTTATTTTATATACAAGATGACTAGGCTAAGGAACTATCGCGCACTCTACTTTCCTAATTGATTTTTTACCCTGGCTTAATAATAATGAAATATGCTGTTTTATATGGTTTTTAGTAGGCTTCTATATAATTAAGATCTCGATGTATGTAAATTGCACAGTACGCACTTTAGGAGTTTATTTCATATACAAGATGATTAGGCTAAGGAACTATTTTGCACTATACTTCCCACATCGATTTTTCACCCTGGCTAAATAATAACGAAATATGCTGTTTTATATGATTCTTAATAGGCTCTACATAATTTGATTTTTTTTAGACCTAATACCTTGAGTAATTAATTGAAACTGAATCGCATAGCACTTTGTTAGAATGTATTGATTTTAATGTTTTTATAACTATGTAACTTGTATATTGTGATTAGAATGCTTTTATGGTCGAATTTAACGTACCGAATAAAGCTGCTTTGATTTGATACTTGTACTATTGTGCGCGTGCGGCGTTGTTCTAGCGCGACTGTTCTGAACCTTCCTCGGCTCCCGCAGTGCGTGTTGCGCTGCTCGAGCCTTAGGCTTATGCGGTGCTAAACTTAGGTTTATTTCCAGTTTTCTTACACAGTTTCAAGCATTTTGGACCGCGCTCACTCCGAGCACGGGTCCGTGTGTTCGCTTGACACGCCGATCGGGGACTGGCCCCCCTCCTTAAACGGAGCGAGGCGTGCGTCGCATGCCCGCCCGGGCTGGTGCGTACGTCTCGGGAGCCTGCACGCGACCTCGCTCGCGTTCACAGGCATCCCTTCGAACACGCTGGGAGAAGCCTTGCCCCGGGCTGAAGAATAGAGGGTGTGGCAGCACGCAGGAGTTCGCCGGTACCGGGCCTTTATTGAAACAGTTGGTTTCTTCAGCTATTGCTCAATTGGGACATTATTGAGGCTTTTTAGCCCAGTGAACTTTTCAATAATTTTTGGGAACCCTGCACCTGATAGGCAGGCAGAGTTTTGACCCTCCATTTGTCCTAAGGGCAGGATTTATGGTACCTTGTGGCCCTCTCTGCGCCAGCACTTGCTCCCGACGGACACCCTTTCTCAGTGAGAGTTAGGGTTGGATAATCATTGACTTTCTCTCTGGAGATTTTTTTAACTGAATATTATTATATATTCTCTGCATGATGTCGGACTCAGAGGTCCTCGAGGAGGAATTGGCTGCCTATGGTCCTGACGAGGACGAAGACTATTACTATGATGATTCTTTAGAGACTTTAATTGACAAATCTCTAGATAAGAAATTGGATAAGGTTCTCTCCTCAGCCTTATTACCTATCTCGCAACGCCTTGATAAATTAATGGGTCCTCCCACCCTGCCCCCCTCAGGGAACCCGACCTCTTCCCACCTTACCTCCCCGAGCCGCCTGGCCTCCCTTGGCCCCATGTCCAGATTTATTCTAAACTCAAGAAGGCTCAGGATATCCCTGGGGAGACTGACCCATGTCTGCCTGCCCCCAACCCTGCCCCCTCTGTGCCCATTTCACTTACAGACACGGACACTGATACAGATACTTCCCAGGAGTCACGCCCACGCAAACGCGCCAAGAAGCGCAAGCATACCCACTCCCCCGTCCAGCCCTCCCCCTTCACTTTCGATCCCTCTGCCATCGTTCATCCCCGCTCCTCTGACTGGGCTCCCGCCCCGGCTGTGGCGGATTGTATGCAGAATAATGTGCGTAAGAGTTTTGACAAGGAGGTTCGAGCCCGCCTCCGTTCAGAATGCCCTCGCCCCGATCTCGCCAATAAGACGGCTCTTACACCCGAAATAGACTCTTCAATGCAAACTTTCCTCAAAAAATACAAAAAAGATCCTAAGAAAGGCATTGATCGAGCCCTTAAGGCATGCCAGGATAAACTCCTAGATGTGTCCGGCCCTTTGGCAAAGATTTTGGAGTTAGCGCTCAATGCGCCAGAGACCGGAGCTGCGATCCACCTGGAGGTCCTGGCAGGGTGGACGCAGCGTGCGATCTGTCTTTTAGGCAATGCTAATTGCGCTTTGTCATCGGAGAGACGGAAATCAGTCCTCCTTCGAATCGACCCACAATTGGTGGAGCTAGCTTCAGCGGAACCGGGCCCTTTGGCTGAAGGGCAATTATTTGGTGACAGATTTGTAAAGGACATTGCCAAGTTTGTGAATACCTTTACTTCAGTAGAGAAATCACAATCTTCCCTGAAAAGGGTGCTACATCCCCTCTCTGGCAGGGCCGGTCGTGGCAGAGGACGCTCGGCTGGCCGCTTCACCCCACAAGGTCCTCGACGTGGATACGCCCCCAGGAATAGAGATTACACACAGGAGCCGGATCAAGCCGGGTTCTATCCCTCCAGATCCCGTGGTTTCAGAGGCAGATACAACCATGGAATCAACAGGGGCTTCAGAAATAACAATGCCCAGACCTCAGGTAATTCTCCCGCCTTTTCCTACAGTTCCTCTGGGGGGCAGATTGTTGCATTTTCTGAGCAATTGGCGCAAGCTCACGTCAGATGCGTTGGTGTTACACACGGTGCAGGGTTGTCAAATAGAGTTGGTCGATGTGCCTGTTCAGGCTACCCCTCCTCCCCCTCTCCTTTTTTCCCTACGAGAGCAAACTTTTATAGACTCAGAGCTTCAGGAACTCTTGACCAAGCAGGCCATTGCTGCGGGGCCCTTCGAGGCGGAAGGGTTTTGCAGCAGCGTCTTCTTGGTGGAGAAGAAAGGAGGAGGTCAGAGGTTGGTGCTAAACCTCAGAGACTTCAATCCCTTTGTGGTCTACCGACATTTCAAAATGGAAGGGATTCACCTGCTGAGAGACCTGTTGTTGGAGAACGATTGGATGGTCCGGTTGGACTTAAAAGATGCTTATCTCACGGTTCCCATTTGCCCTTCCCATAAGAAATTTCTCCAATTCCGATGGAAAGGGCAATGGTGCCGGTATCTGTCTCTTCCCTTCGGCCTATCCTCTGCCCCTTGGGTCTTCACCAAACTCATGAAGCCAGTGGTCAATCGGCTCAGAAAAATGGGAGTTTGCATGATCATCTATCTAGACGACATGCTCCTTCTAGCGCAAGATCCTGCGCTCCTTCTCACACATTTAAAGTGGACGATGTCTCTCTTAGAAGACCTCGGTTTTGTTATAAATCTAAAAAAATCTATGACATCCCCATCCCATCTGATGGACTTTCTGGGCTTTCAGATAAACTCGGTGTCGGCGCAATTGCTTCTCCCACCTTCCAAAATAAAATCAATCAAGAGGGAAATTCGCTCGACACTGTCCAAGCAGATGATATCCTTACGATCCCTAGCGAGGATTGTGGGTCTTCTGGCGTCGTCAATTCAGGCCATCTTTCCAGGTCCTCTGCACTACAGAGCATTGCAACGCCTGAAGATTCATTATCTACAGAAGCGGTTCTCTTACGATCATCTCATTGCACTATCACCAGACGCTTAAGACGAGCTCCAATGGTGGCTAGACCACATGGAAGCGTGGAATGGCAAGGCCATTTTCGGAGCTTCTCCCGATATTATCATAGAATCGGACGCCAGTCGCTGGGGCTGGGGTGCAAGATATGAAGAGATCGCCACTGGCAGAAGATGGTCAGCGGAAGAGTTACAACTACACATAAATTGTCTAGAGTTGTTAGCCGGCTCGTTTGCCATAAGATCGATCTCACCTCAGAAGAGCAATTGTTGCATCCTTCTCAGGATGGACAATGTGTCAGCAGTGCGGTATATAAATCACCTGGGCGGAACGAAGTCTCGCCTCCTCGCCAACATTGCGAGAGAGTTTTGGCACTTCTGCCTCTCCCAGAAGATCAGAGTAGTGGCGGAATATATCCCAGGCAAGAGCAATCTGGTGGCGGATTGGAACTCCAGGTTCCTCAGGGACTTCAGCGACTGGAGGTTGCATCCTTCAGTGTTCTTGCAGATCACGACTATTCGAGGCCCGTGTCAGATAGACCTCTTTGCCTCTCACCTCAATGCTCAGCTTCCCCTGTTTTACAGCTGGAGGCCGGATCCGATGGCGATGGGCACGGATGCCTTCTTACATCATTGGGGTCCTCTGAGGAATTACGCGTTTCCTCCGTTTGCATTAATCCCCAGAGTAGCTGCTCAGATCAGGCGTCAAGGAGCCTCAGTGATCTTAGTCACACCATTGTGGAAGACACAGTCGTGGTTTCCAACGCTTCTAGAGCTGTCAGTGGATCTTCCGTTTCAGTTACCCTCTTTCCCGATGATTCTCCAGGACCCAGTGGGCTCCCCGCATCCTCTGGTCCTTCTGAACCAGTTACCTCTCATGGTCTGGACGCTCTCCGGCGACATGACCGCATTGAAGGCCTTTCATCGGCGGCTGCCGATTTTATACAACAGGCTTGGGCTCCTTCCACCCGCAAACGATATTCTGTATCATGGAAACGATGAGTGGGTTGGTGCCTTCAACGACAGGTGGATCCCGTGGGATCTGATTTAAAAGATGTTCTTAATTTCCTGTCAGAGTGTGCAAGTCAGGGTTTGTCCTATCGGACGGTGAATAATTTCAGATCAGCGCTCTCAGCGGGGCATGATCATATTGAAGGGAAACCTGTTGGTGTTCATCCGTTAGTTTGTAAACTTTTGAAAGGTATTAGAGTGTCTCGGCCTCCTAAACCCAGATACACTTCGTTATGGGATGTCTCCAAGGTTCTGGATTATTAGAAGCGTGGCCTGACAATAAAGATTTGTCATTGAAACAGTTATCAGCAAAGCTCACTATGTTATTGTGCCTTATTTCATGTCGCAGAGTGTCTGATGTTCATGCACTAGATTTGGATGGCAGAATTTTTTCTCCCCAAGGTGTTTCTTTTGTCATTTCCAGGAGGACGAAAACGATGTCACGTTCAGTTGAGTATCCTGCTTTTCCTCATAATGAAAAGTTATGTGTTTTGAGATGTTTAAAGATGTATGAGGAACGTACCTTGGGTCACAGGGCCGACCCTTTAGGGCCCTTGCTTTTAGCTATTCAGAAACCCTTCAAACCTGTTTCATCGGCCACGTTGGCCCGGTGGGTTAGATGGGTTATGGCGGAAGCCGGTATTGATGTTACTGTGTTTGGTGCACATTCTGCCAGAGGCGCTATGGCGTCTAAAGCTTTTATTATGGGTACTCGTCTAGAAGACATTCTAAAAGCTGCGGATTGGTCTTCCGATTCTGTGTTTAAAGTGTTTTATTATAAACCGATACCTCATGTTTCTTCTGTTGTTGTTGGTCAGCTTTGAACCAGCATAATCCGAGCCTCCGGTCCTGCCATAGAATACAAAATTTTCCAGCATTCGCGACAAGAATTTTTGATTCTATTAAGGACACGGAGGCGAGGATTATCTCACCCGTTGGGACAGGTAAGATTTTCACTGTCAAGTTGATTTATTATGCATAAGTTGTATGTCTTTCCCTCCCTGTTATTATAGGGTTTTTGTGCTCTGTGCTCAAACTTGTTTCTGATTTTCAGGAGCGGATTCGAAACAGATTTAATTCTGTGTTCCGGCAGGACTAGGAGATCTTCGCCTTGGATGTCGGTTTCCTGTTGGAACCTTGTTGGAGATGCTCTCCGTTGAGAGATTGGACTGTTATTTATCTATTTAACTTTGGACTTTTCAGCTGCGTTTCGCAAAGAAAGAGGCAATCAGGATGGTGCCTTGTTAATTTGTATACTTTTGGACTCTGTTCATTGGTTGATATTGGAGGCGTGGTTCAAAGCCTCATGGGATATGTAGTATGTTATATGTTTTTTCTACTTTTACTGTGTTCACATTGGCTGCTGTTTGGAGTAGTAAAGAAATAGAGAAGCATAATCCTCGCCTCCGTGTCCTTAATAGAATCAAAACTTCTTGTCGCGAATGCTGGAAAACTTTGTATCCAGACTCACATATGGCCTTCCCAGTAGGAACTCTGGAAACAAGGAAACGCTGCAAAACAGTGGAGGTTCATGAATCAGAAATACACAAAAGATGGGGCTAGTTCAAGAAATGGGGATACACTGCTAAGCAAGAAAGAAGGATACTCTGCAAGACAGTGCAAGCTCAGGAAACAAAGAACTGTTATAGCAGCCAGACAGGATCACTGCGTTAATGTCCAACTTTAGACACTATTTTACCATTATTTTGCAGGGTTTATATCATTTCTCATTACATCACAGATAAGTGAATCCAGAGTCTTTATATCAAGGGTAGGATTTCAGTTCTTTACTACACAGGACTTTATTTATTTAAAGAGTTTTATATAGCGCGAACTAGACCCGAAGATATCAGGTATCAGAGCGCTTTATATGAGCACCAGTTTCGTTACAGATGGACACATTCATTTTTGTTAGGCACTGGGAGATTAAGTAATTTGCCCAGAATTACAGGATGTTGAGCGTCGTTGCAGAGAATCGAACCCGGTTCCCCAGCTTTGTAGGTAAGTTAGTTTTCAATTGTTTTAAGTGCCCTAACCTTAATTGATTATGTATCCATTAATATACATATATATCAAAAGGGTAACATCACTTACAATTATAATAGTAATTTAAGTTAATTATAAATTAAATGCACATGATTAAGTACAAGATTAATTTACTGTTTAATAGTTAATTTAAAAAGAAATAATAAAAAAGAATGTCAAATATTAAGGTATTGTTTTAAATGTGTAAGTTTAACAGAAGCGGCTGGTGTCAGGGCAGAGTGGCGAGGCGGGGGTGGGCGAATACACATAAAAAGATGGGAAAAAAAGAACTTACCGGCCACCTGCTGCATCACTGCTCTTCTGCTCCTAACTACAGCACAGGCTCCTAGACTCCCCTATGGCCAATCCTGACGCTGCTCTCATGCTGCTGTCAACATAAGAGCAGCGTCAGGATTGGCCTGAGTGGCCTGGATGTTGGCTCCCAGAGAGCCTGTGCCTGATGTCTCCAACATGGCAACGCAGCTCGGGTTGGAGACAGCTGAGTGCGTATGACGGTTTGGTCATCCTAAATTCGCGGACAAACTGAGATGCACACTGATAGTAGTGCCCACCACTCCCCCTCCGTGACTGCCGCCACGATGATCCCGTCCCCAAGACTCGGCACTTGGAAGTTGAAAATAAAGCAATAATAAAACTGTTTTATTATTGTTTTCTTTTTCAACTTTTGGGGCTGCTGGCAGGGGCGGCGATGCTCCTCCGCCATAGTGGAGGAGCTGCCGCTGAAGTTTACACAGCGATAGGAATGGAATTTTTAGGGTTCAGGAATGGCAAGTGCTTAGGGGTTGTAAAGAGGTAGTAGGGCTCAGGAATGGGAATTGAAAAGGGATAGTAAGGAGTTTTTAAGGTTTTGGAGTGGTTTTTATATAGATGTAGTAAGGTGTTTTAAGGGTTAATGGTTGGCTAGTTTAAAATATTACATAAAAATAATTTTACAACATTCGGTATATAAAAAATACAATTACAGACACACACACATACACACACACATATACATATATATGAAAAAGCAATACTTAAAACCTTGCCTGTGAAGTAAAGTACTCCAGATGAATAATTTATGTCCGAGGTAATAACCACAATGCAATTACTCCTGATGTACAGATATGCGCAGTAACACTTTATATTACTCTAGACTAAATGAAACTCAGGCTTTTAAAAGAACTCACTAGTGATCACATGCCTTTGGTGTAATCAAGCTAGCACCTGGCAGCCATAGGTGTGCTTCCTCCCCCGCCCATCCTTGGCTTGCAGGATGGAGACAAAGCAGATTGCAGGGGATTATCGCAAACCGTGCAGGGGATTATAGCAAATACAATCTTTTGCAGGAAAAGCATATAGGCGACCACAAAACCCAGAATGGATAAGAAATGAAAGGCAAGGTCTGAATATTATTCAAGAGACTGGAAGTCAGTACAGGGATGTGACACAAGGTCAGGCTGCGTAGTCCGTTATTGAAAAGCAACCCCGCGCATGCCCCTTAGAAGTGGGCAGAAGAGCGCAGGGAGCAAACCATAACAATATTCCTCTCATGTCCACAATATGAAAGTGGTGCATGCAGGCAATTTCACGCTGATTTTCTCTTTATAATGGTGACATAACTCACTGCAACTTCAGTATATGGGCCATAAATGCATACAGGTTTTTGGACGAGAGGTCAGTATATCATAAACCTTTGTCTCTGAAGAAGGCATGTTCAATGAAGATCAGGAAATGTGCAACCAATGCCATGTAAGCATATCTCTTTGAACATGGACAATGTCACTGCTTTGTCACATGCAATAAAGCCAGTGGAAAAAAAGTTGATGTTCTCCATCTCCACGTCTGCACCTGCCATACCAAGAGTATCGTCAACATTTGAGCTATAGTGTTGCTAAGAGACACTCTTCTACTGTGGATGATAAATATGAGGTACCAAAGACAAAATATGAGGCTACAGTGGGACAGCATAAAAAGTGATGGGTATAATGCTTGGATTAATCAAAGCCACTGTTAATCATGTTGAGAAACAATCCAGTTCATTTTTAGCGTCTTTCTGCCATTATGCATCTGCACCATCCATGTGCCAATTAGACATGACCCTGGCTAAAAAGGGGCAGTCCAGTCCTAACTGCTAGATCACATACCCTCTGACCATCACAAGTAACTCCAGACTGGCGTTGGCCTTGTTGGCCCCCTTCTGGAAGGTGTAGATTCAGGCCTATGGCACTGTGAACATGGGACTCATGTAGGCAAACTCTTAGATAGGAATTACTCTCAACTACTAGTAACCACTATGGACTGCATTCCAGCCCATTGTTATTTAGATTGTCAGTGCCATGACAGACCTAGACCAATGATGTTTAAATCAGTCTTGGCCCTGCCCCAAAAGGGACAGTCCAGTCCAAACTGCTAGGCCGCATACTCTCTGAACAGGAGCACAAATAACTGCAAACTAGTTGCAACCTTATTGGGCCTCTTTAGTGAGGTGCTGCTGCAATCTTATGGCACAGCAAGCTTGGACCCACATCTAGACATACTCCGCATACTTCGGGAGAACCACCAACAGTTGACTGAGACTACAATGCTCACTCTTTCAGAAGAGAAGTGTGTGGAGTGTGACGTTTAGGACAATGGCATTTCATTGATTGTTTCCGGTCCCAGGATGCTTTTTTTCCGGTCCAGGGAATACCTGCCTTGGCAGTTCGGTCTGGACTGTTCCCAAGGGGAACAGGGTCAAGACTGATTTGCATATGGCTGGGTCTGAACTGGGGTGGCGAAGTGAGCTAAAGAACGATGATGGATTCAACCCAGATCTGTGACTGGGGGTGAGTGTCTGAAAAGTTTCAGCGCTCTGTCTATCATCTCCTTGTGTTTGCTTTATTTCATTGATTCTTTCACCATAGAAGTTGGCTTGGTGTGAATGAAGAGATATTGGGATGCAGTGTCACTCAAATTGGAAGGAAAATGGAAATCTCACATTTTATACCTGTAGGGCCTTAAAATTGGACCACAAACCTACATTTCACCACAAAGCTAGTGACTAGTTGCCAATGCCTCACACTGATTATTCTTTCAATTTTGGACACCTCGCTCCTTGGGTGAATGACTAGAAATATCTCTTGCTCTAGCTATTTGTGCCTTACATTGAGTACAATTCTGGGTCACTCTGACAGTTGGTGATAAGATGCTGACATTCAGAAATAGATACTGAAGAAATCCCCTTTGGCATAGCACTAAAGGGCTGCCAATATGTGACTTTGGCTACCGCAGACCAGCTGGCTAATTCTTCAAAATCATCCATGGTGGGGGGCAAAGATGGCATTACGATCAATGTAGAGGTACTATGTAGATGTATCCATAAGTCTTTTGCATGTTGATCGGAGCCAAAGTGAATTTAAACATAAAAAAGGGAAAGTGATTTTGATATGTACATGTACCAAGCTTTTGAATATGGCTGAGAAAGAGGATGGACCAGATATAGAAAGTCAGCTTTTCAGCAATTGCTTTATCAGGCAGTTGGGAAGCTGTGTAAGAACAATTATGGATCCAAACAAAGTACAGGTGTCCGAGTGGTAGGCTTCTAGCTGCGGTGTGTTTCAAGGTTCTAGTAGAATTACAGCATTTGAATGCAGCCTTTTCAGGCAATTATCACTCTATTAGGATCTAGAAGACCATTCCATAACATTCTTGGTGATATGGCCTTCTTTACACAAAGCAGAACAGGCTCAAGAAGAAGGCCAACAAGACCACAGTGACTAGGCTGTGATTTCACATCCTTTTTCCTAAAGAAGGTGTGTGTCAGTAATGGTAGGCTGATGACCTTTAGGTTCTCCTGTTGGCCTTTGGTTCCTAGGTTCCCACTTGGAATTTCCAGATAGCTGTGTGTATGTAGCATGTATGTATGTATGTATGCATGTATGTTTGTTTATCATATTTCTATAGTGTGAACCTAGCCACTAGGCAGCAGAGCACTGTACCTGGTCAGAAACAAGTCTAAAGTCAATGAGTAACAGGAGAGAAATCTGGGTTGTGGCTGGTGAATGCACTATAAGGTAGTGTTCTTGAAAGAGGTGTCTTCAACTCTTTCCTAAAATTTGAGAAGTGCTGGAGAGGTCCTGATGGATACGGGGAAGGTGTTCCAAATCCTGGATGCATAGATTGAAAAGGCCTATTGTCTTCTTTTTTCACACTTTTACTCTGCTGTCTGATGGTGGCCCAGCTGCAGGTGTGCCAAGAAGTGCTATAGATGGCGAGGTTGTCTGCAAGATAAGCGGGGTGCTGGTTGTGATGGCTTTGGAAATGATGCCACTGGTTTTGAAGATGGTGCGGGCCAGCAAGGGAAGCCAATGTGATCATATTTCTTCAGGCCATGGATGAAATATGCTGGGGCATGTAGGATGCCCCTAAGGGGTGCCAGTGTGGAGTCTGGGAGGCCATGGAGTAGTGCTTTACCACCATCTGGGTGCAAGTAGTTCGGAAGTCACTTTCTGGAAGAAACGGTTTGACTTTCTTTAGAAGAGAGAGCTGGTACCAGGCTATTTTTCTTTTTTTTTGGCAAAATGTTCCTTGAGGTTGAGGTTGGTGTCCACGGTGAATCCAAGTGACTTGGCATTTGATTAAAGTGGGGGTTCGAAGACATCAAGCATCATGTCACTGAGCCAGGTTTGTACTGTATCTTATTTATTGTTCTTGGCAAATAACAGGAATTCTGTCTTCATTGGGTTGATCTTTGGATAGGTGCTGGACATCCAGGTCTGGATGCTGTGCAAGCAGTGTTTGAGAAGTTGGATATCTGTAGCAGAGGAGACTTTCAAGAAGAATTGTGTATCATCAGCATATTGGTGAATCTTGATGCTGGTGCCTGTGAGTAGAGCACCAAGCGACTCCACATAAAATCTGAAGATGGCAGGAGACAGTGTGGAACCCTGGAGGACTCCATAAGTAATAGAGATCTTTTGTGACCTGGAGATGCCCATTTGAACGCATTCAAATGATTACCCAAATGCAATTTCTTTCGACAGGCCTCAGGAAGTCCCAGTGCAGCAAGAAATAGAAGAAATGTGGTAAAATGCTCTATCATCCGAGTGAGGAACTTATTTATAGTTCAAAAAGAAAATGAGGGCATGAACAGTGGCGGCTGGTGACATTTGAAAGTAGTGGGCCGTAAAAGTACAGTATTGAATTCAACTGAATGGTGTACTTATAAAGCGCACTGCCACCTCCAAATGAGCATCCTGACGCTTTGAGTGCCCTGTGGTGAGTGAGAGTAGCGAGCGAGCCCGACCGCCTTAAGGGAAGTACAGGGGGTTTCTCCCATGGCAAAGTTTTGAAAAAAATAATGGGCAAATGGTGCGTTCTCAAGCAAATTTAAGAAAGCATGAAGGTTAATAAAGCAAATGTGAAATTGTAGTTATGACATCAATAAAGAGATTTCATATGATAATGACGTAGGTAGCTGCCTATTCAGTATAACCAAAGAACTTCATAACAGACTTTGAGATAACATTGCAGTGAGTACCTCACAGATTTCTTTATTTATTGATATAACTTTACAGAGCCCAGTGATATAAGCAATATCTTCGATTTCAATAAGGACAATTTTTTTTTAGAGCAGTGTTTCAGTTTCAGGCTCTGTTATGTAACATGAGTAACCGCTATGGGGCACTGAATCTCAACTGCATACAGCACTGTTTCCATGGCTACAGACCAGATGTAGCTGTACGACAAACAGCACAGCAGCAAGGGTGTACCATACAAACTACATCCATAGGACTTGCATTTATACGACATACATTACCATGTAAAAGCAATATAGAACTGTGCTTCCTATACAACATACATCGGAAAACTGCATCTATTCTATACTACCCGCAGTACAGTCCTGCCACTACATGGTAAGCGGCACAGCACAGCACTGCACCTGCACAGTACAGTGCAGTACTATATGAATACGGCATCTGATGCAGTACAGCAACTAAATGATTAGGTGCAACTCTTGATGTATACGGTACAGAGCACTGCACTGCATCTATATGACATCCAGCATGGGACAGTCTATCCAACACCGCACTGTCAGTGCAACACACAATGCCCTTTGCATTTCTATTGCACACAGCACAGTAGTGCTTTCAAATGAACAACATCATGAAAGCTGCACAACCAAACACCGTTGATTGATTGACTGATTGACAGACTGATTTTTCATTTTGCTTACACATGTACTAATGCACGTTAGAAATATTCATATATAAAGTGTGATTTTATGTTAAAGTTTGATCGTAGCTAGTGAATCTCACGGTATAATTAACCTTAGTTAAAGTATGTTCATGTTAAGTTTCCCATAGCTTAGGTAGGCCTTGGTTTAACAAACTCGTGCCAGCGTTTAAAATGCATTTTGGCTGTCTTGATTCTTTCACCATTTTTTTCGTTCCAGGAGTTGAACTGCGGTAGCTTGAATGTAATAAATAGTTGCGATTATTTTCTGCAGAAACCAAATAAAAAGTGGTTTATAGTGCAGGACCTGTGAAAGAGCGTTAATATTGTTGTACCATGTTGTTCTGTGGAACTGAATCCTGCCTTGATATTGTTTCAAATACCCTCTGAGTGGTTTACGTTCATTGACCTGTGCCACCATCCCACGATGCAAAGAGAAATCAGGATGCTTCTGGAAATGGTGAGCTACTGTTGTTAGTGGATTCCCAACTTTTCCCTACTGGCAAAACCTCAACAGAGGCTTACACACAAAGATGTGCCTGATTCACTACCATGGGACAACGAAGGCATGAAAGCCTTCCTCGAGCTGAGAGAAAGTCTCTGTCGTGCCCCGGCTCTAGGAATGCCTGGCTGTGAAAAGGACTTTGTCCTATATTGCAGTGAGAGGGATAGGTGCTCTCTCTCAGTGCTTACACAGGGTTCACTGACAGAATATCGATGTAAAAAATATAGAAGTAAAAAATATCGATGAAAAAATATAGAATGCAAAAACATGGACTCCCTATACTTAAACAGGTAAGTACAAAAATATTGAAAAACAAATATCGATGAAAAAAATATAGTTGTACAAAATATCGATTTTTATATATAAATGAAATAAAATAATAAATATTAAATATGTTAAATAAAATTAATATAAAAAATAAAGTAGATTTAATATAAATTAAAAAAATATAACAAATAAACTTAATTAAAAAAGTTAAACACACATACATAATAATTAATATATATTTACTTTAAAACAATTAATAAACTATTAATTTGAATTTATTTTATAATTTTAAAATTATATAAAAATTTACAAGTATATATATATGTACCAATACCATAAAATCTCATTTTAAAAAACCATTCTATTATAAATTAAAACATTAAACTATTTAAAAATCTTCAAACTTAAATTTCCCACTCCAGTCAGTGCAACAGTAGGGAAAGTGTTAGATAGCGGAGGGGTAAAAATTACTATTCCCACTCCAGTGAGTGCAACAGTAAGGAAAGTGTTGGATAGTGGCGGGATAACATTTACTATTCCCAATCCAATCAGTGCAACAGTAGGGAAAGTGTTGGATTGCAAAAGAGTAACAATTAATATTCTCACTCCAGTCAGTTCAAAATTAAAAATTAACAAAATATTAACCAAAATATTTAAAAAACAAAATTAATTTCAAAATATATAAATATGTTACAAATTTAAATACAATGTTAGATAAGTTTAGTTTTGTTTTTTAAGGGGGTGTTGCGATGCTAGGATCAGATCGAGAAGGCACGGTTGGTTTATTATGTGTTTACCCGGTGGGTGGGGGGAACAGTTCAGTTACTTGTTTTTAATGCGACGACAGCTCTGGCGGAGAGACCGTGATAGTCCCAATTTAACCACGCAATCTAGAGATGGTAGGTTTTAATATCGTTACTTGGAATGTACGGGGACTTGGTACATTTGTTAAAAGATATAGGACACAAACATATCTCCGTAGGCAGCGGA
Organism: Calotriton arnoldi; assembly: GCA_963921515.1. NCBI lineage: Eukaryota > Metazoa > Chordata > Amphibia > Caudata > Salamandridae > Calotriton > Calotriton arnoldi. Next base: position 169,259 of record CAWUFW010015047.1, on the reverse strand, counting down.
CCCACATAGCCATGCTGCAGGAGACACACCTAATAATGAGGACCAAAAGCTACACAGGAAGTGGAGGGATCAGATGTTTTATGCAACATACTCCAGCTACGCTCGGGGGTGGCAATTTGGATAGCTCCACAAACTCCATTTTGGGTGCTGAGCTACACCGCGGACAAACAGGAGAGATATATACTGGTGCATGGAGTGCTAGACGGTCTGCCTCCTGAATATCTATGCCCCCAACGTAGACGACGGCGCTTTTTATTTGGGCCTTGAAGAATTAATAGTGGCCCATGCAGACATACCACTCTTGTGGGCTGGCGATTTTAATTGCGTGTCAGAGGGGACAATCGATAGACTCCCCCCGAAATTGCACACCAAACCTAATATGGTGGAGGCCCTTCGGGGGGTGATGCAGAGACTCTGGTGTGTGGACTGGTGGAGGACGGTACACCCAACGAAGTGTGAATATACATGCTTTGCCCCGACCCAAGAGGTCTATATTCGCCTTGATCGCTTTTTGCTCTCCGGGGATGCTGCCGAACATGCCCAAAGCATACGTATACTCGGGAGATTCCTGTCGGATCACGCCCCAGTAATACTACAATGGGGTGTGGAGAGAGATAGGCCCGCGGTCCCGCTTTGGAGACTACAGCCAAGGGCATTGAAGGATAAGATATTCCACACAGAGCTCAGTAGTTCAATCGCTAACTACTTCAATAGTAACTGGCTGTCTACAGACTCCAGGGACACGGAGTAGGAAGCGTTAAAAGTGGTGTTGTGGGGGGAGGGCTTATCAAAGGTGGGCAGGATGAGACAACGGCTAGAGGTGGACCTGGTGGCTGCCGAGAATGTCTTGAACACTTTGCAGAGTGTGAACCCTAACACAGGTACGCTGGATGAGGATCGGCTGAGAGCTCACCGTCGAGTGGGAGAAATATGAGACAGGCTGGACTGCCTGGTTAGGTAAGGATACTCATACACAAATGACCTGGTTACATAGAACACTACAACCTTTCAATGTTACACCAACAGCAGAAAGGGGGGGAGGGCGGGTTTTCTTTGAATGTATATACTCAGGCTACGCTTGTTTATCAGTCGTGCCCAACTCCAAGTGTTCTTTATTCTAAAAGTTTACAGTTTGTCAACCCACCACACACATGCTCACATCAATTACAGAGAAGAAAAAAGGTGTGAAAAGTCAGAAAGTACCTCACGTAAGCACCACCTATCGAGCTGCCGGTTGGTACTCACCAGTTTGCTCACGTTGTCATCATTGGTAACTTTCATGACAAGAAAAGAAAAGGGGAAAGTGAAAATTTGTCCCCAAATCTTGAAATCGTGTGAGAAAAGGTGAAGAAAAGTAAGGTGTCGATGATCTTATCATCCATCAACCATTTGGACCCCGTAAAGTGCAAAAGAAACCACTTTTCTAAACTAAAATGAGTTGTGGCTCACTTTTTGTTATACATACTTTAATTTCCACAGTGTCCACACTCAGATTAAAAAGAACGGCATGTTTAGACCATCTTAATTGGAACGGCCGACATGTTTCATTGCCATGCACGTTTTTGGCAATTTCATCAGGGCACGGGGACTCATCTCCACCTCACTGATGCTTTCAAAACGATCAAGTGGTTGCCCGGTGGACTCCTACCAGCAACTCACTCAGAAGGGGAATAAAAACGAATTTTAATAACTTTTTCCCATCAGGTAGAACGCAGCCACCAGGAAGCCGCTCTACTGATGCTTTGAGCTTCAAAGGCCTCCAACACCGACAACTTCTGCATAAAGAAGGTGATAAAACTGGGAAGCTGTTAGCCTGGCTTCTCAAGAGAGAGCGTTCACCCCCTACCATACTATCAATTAGTCAGCTGGACGGGTCCCTCGCACACAGACAATCTGACATAAATGTGCGGCTGCGTACACATCTAGCAAGCGTAAAACAGTAGGGGCCAGGTGACCTGGAGAGGCGGCCATAGCGCAGTTCATTGATGGCATACCCCTGCCACGACTCACTGATGAGCAGGGCGAGATGCTGGAGGGGGGGGAGATCAGCCTTGAGGACCTCCAGGAGGCAGTGCGAGACATGGCAGGTGGTAAAGCCCCTGGGCCAGATGGCCTCCCAGTAGAATATTGCAGGGCATTCGCAGACCAGCTGCTCCCGGGGCTGCTGGAAATCCTGCGCGAGGCTAGGCAGACAGGGATACTCCCGAATACCATGAGAGAAGCTCAAATAGTGATGCTACTCAAACCGGGTAGAGACCCTACGTTGCCGAGCTCTTATCGCCCCCTCTCCATGCTGCGAGTGGACACCAAAGTCCTTGCTAAGGTTCTGGCATCAAGGCTGAACAGGGTGGTGACCCAACTGGTACATGAGGACCAGTGCGGATTTATGCCGGGCCGGGGCACGCACATGAATCTGCGCAGGCTGGCACATGTAATGAACTCTGTTGCGGGCCTGGAGATACCAGCCACGGTGATCTCATTAGATATAGAAAAAGCCTTCGACACCTTACAATGGGACTACTTATGGCAAGTACTGCTTAGAATGGGACTGGGCCCGGATTTTGGGGCATGGGTGGGCCTCATGTGCCAGAATCCCACGGCTAGAGTGCGTACTGGCGGGTTGGTCTCTGCCTTGATCACCATCGAACGGGGCACTAGGCAGGGCTTCCCCCTGCCCCCCCTCCTATTTGCTCTCGCAATGGAGCCACTCGCAATCCATCTCCGGAGAGACATGGAGCGCTGGGGCCTGGTGGTGGGGGGGGCGAACGCATGTCATGTGCCTTTCTGCGGATGACGCGCTGATATACATGCATCATCCTGCAGAGGCTGCCTCGGACCTCCTGGCTGTGTTGGACGATTTAGGAAAGGTGTCCGGGCTGATAATTAACCCCAAAAAATCAGTTGCGTTCCCACTGGCGGGACGGGATGTGACTGAACTCCCACCGCTAGCGCTCACCTGGAAGAGTGATCAATTCCGCTATCTGGGGATGCAGATAGCACACTCACCTGAAGCCCAATATAACCTGAATATGGGGAAAACTCTTGAAGGCCTGAAAGAAGCAATACTTTTCTGGACCCGTTACCGTTGTCAGTCATGGGGCGGGTGGCGCTGGCAAAGATGGTCCTACTCCCCCGTTGCCTATATACTCTGCAAAATTAATTCTGCCGTATTCCGAACGACACCTTTACCACTCTGAACAGCCTCCTGGTCTTGCTGGTCTGGGCGGGCAAATGCAGCAGAGTCAAACTTGATCTCCTAAAGCTGGACATGGAACAAGGCAGCCTGGGGGTCCCGGATCTACGCCTTTTTTACATTGCGGATCATCTTCATTATGCGGCGCAATGGTGCGCAGACGGTTTGAACATAGAAAAAAGTCTGCTCGCTGGCAGGTGCCCTGAAGCAGACCTCCCTAAATATCTGATGATGGGGGCTAGAACCCCTCCGGACTGCCCATTCGTGATTAAACAGGTCGCCTGGGCATGGGAGCGAGCGGTCACTCTCGTGTTGCGGAGAGCCCCTTATGCACGTGCTCTCCCCCTGAGTGGCTCCTGGGGTTCCGCCAGATACAATCAGTCATGGATGTGGCTCGTTGTTGTGAGGGTGGATGCACCTTGGCAGGGGATTTATACCTTAATTATTCCTTCCTGTCCTTTGAGGCTGCAAAGGAACATTACGGGGTCCCAGAAGGCCACTTCCTCCAGTATGCGGAGATAACTTGCACGTTCAGCGAAATCTGGACCACGTTTCCGAACGAGCCAGAGGAATCAAGCACACTGTGCACAATCCTAGACCCAGGCTCCTTTCGAGGATTAATATCCCTATATATATATGGGGAGAGAAGTTGGCCTAACGGCTAGGGCGGTCGACCTCGAATCTGGGGAACCGGGTTCGAGTCTTGGCAATGACGCTGAACATCCTGTGATTCTGGGCAAATCACTTAATCTCCCCGTGCCCAACAAAAAATGAATGTGTCCTCATGTAACGCAACTGGTGTTATGTAAAGCGCTCTGATACCCGATACCATCGGGTCAAGTTCGTGCTATATAAAACTTCGTACAATAAAAAAAAAATCCCGGCTATACAAGGCCCTTAAAACAGATCGTAGAATGGACTTAACTGAGACTCGAAACAGGTGGGAGGTAGACCTACCTGTGTCATTAACGGAGGGGGAATAGAAATGCGCAGGTCCAAGACGTCTCGAGCAATGCCCGAATCAAGCTCACTGAGTTCAACTACCTCCACGGCACTTACCTGACTCTCCTGCGCTTGTGTAAGTTTGATCCATCGCACTCACCTAAGTGCCCGAGATGCCGCGCCACCCCTGCCCATTTCGCTCATGTGACCTGGGATTGTCGCATGACCCGCTCCTACTGGAGCACAGTGCTGGACACATTGCGGAGGGCAACGAAGCTCACAATTGAGTCCTCAGTCAAACACTGTCTGCTGGGGGTGCTGCCGATCCCCAGGGCCACAACCCGCAAGCAGCATAAATTCACTATGCTCCGGCTGGTGCTGGCAAAACGCTGCATAGCTATCCACTGGAAGTTAGCCGCACCCCCCCCTCCCAGAGAATTGGAGGTCAGACCTCTGCGAATGGGGCGTAGCGGAGGAGCGCCGGCTACGCGTGGTCCGCACGGATGGGAACGCAGACCGTGATCTTGAGACCTGGGGCATTATGTTGGATAGCACTCAGGGGATGGATCACTCCGGAGAGAGTAACTCTGAGCGCCCTAGGGTCGAGACCAGGACACCTACACAGCTTAGTTCCCTGGCGGGCACCCCCCCTCACCCATAGCTACATAATGACTACAATGCCAGGTTCCCCCCTCATCGAGGCAGTACTCCTGGGCCCACAACATGCACTCAGGTGTCGACCGCCAGCGGGCTCACATTCTAATGCCTCAGAGACCCTGCGGATGAACTGTGCCTTCCCTACTAGTCTACCCCCCAGTATGCCCCCTGCACATCACTCTCCCCCCACTCAGACGCACCCCAGTTGGGGACAGGAAGTGAGGGACACTACACCTCGCAAAAACCTCTCTCGAACATCAAATATAGTCACATAAGTACAATGTGTGGGTGGATGCCTTTACCGCCAGATGCTGTCAATAGCAACAATAAGTTTAATTGTTTTGTATGTTAAAAAAAATATATAAGTAAAATAAAAAGTAGTAATGTGACGGGAGGATAGCAATTACAGATGGATTACCCCTGGGGTAGTACAGAAGTGGCCCTGAAATGTTGCACCTGAAATGAGGGCTGGGTTTAAATGGGGAGATTAGCTCCTGCGAGATGCCTGCATGACGCAGCTCTGTGCTATGCGAACTGTACCACGGGGTGCCTTGGCGGGGTAACAGTATATTTATCGATGTTGCTGAAATAATGTCTGTACATTGATCCTGGTTTGCTTACTACCAATAAAAAAGAATTTAAAAAAATAAACACAAATATATTTAATATTAAAAATGTTTAAAAAAACAAATTATAATGTTAAATACAGATGACAAATACCTCAATTATTATATTAAATAAAATGAAAAATAATTTCCAAACAAATAAATATTTTTAATCAGAAATTATTTAGAAACAAAAACCTTAATTATTACATCAATGTACTTTTTTTATTTCCTACCCTATAACACCACACAATCCACAACCCACATCTAATTTTTTTTTTTAATGCACTCCCTTAATTAACATAATTAATTAGCAATTAAAGAAATATTATTAATTAAAAAACAAATAAAAACTCATAAAAATTAATTGACTTCCCACACTTTACCCCTGTAATCCCCACAACCCACAGCTAAAATTAAACTATAAAAAAATTTATTACACAATTTAAACTTATTTTCAATTAAAAAACTAATATTTACTCCCCACACTGTACCCCTATAACAGTAAAACCCACACACAAAAAATATAAACAAATACCCTAATTAAATATCAATTAATTAAAATTAATGATCAACTAATTATTAATTTACTAAACATAAATTACTTCCCACCCTTTACCATTACAAACCCCACAACCCGTACCTAAAATGAATTGCACAATTTACATAATTAATTTACAATAAATTAATTAATATAAATTAACAACTAACTATTAATTAAACATAAATTTCTTCTCACCCTTTACCCCTATAAACCCCACAACCCGCACCTAAAATTAATTACACAATTTCCATAATTAATTTTCAATCCATTAATTAATATAAATTAACTAATTATTAATTAATCAAAAATTACTTCCCACCCTTTACCCCTATGAATCCCACAACCCGCACCTAAAACAAATTACACAATTACCATAATTAATTAGCAATCAATTAATTACCATTAATTAACAACTAATTAATCATTAATTACAAATAAATCACTTCCCACCCTTTACAACTATAAATCCCACAACCTGCACTTAAATCAAATTACACAATTACCATAATTAATTACCAATTAATTAATTTTTTTAATTAACAACCAATTAATAATTAATTACAAATAAATCACTTCCCACAATTAACACTATAAAATCTCAAATAAATAAATATTAATAAATAAAAAATAATCTAATTTATTATAGTTAAATTACTTTCCACCCTATTGCCCTATAAACCCACAACCCGCTACGGAACTAAAAAAACACAAAATTTACTTAAAATAAAATTGATAACTACTAAACATTTAACACATATACTAAAAAACATAAACAATACTTATACAAAAAAACATACATCACATACATTTAAAATATAAACTAAAATACATAAGACTAATTTAAAAATCGATATTTTAAACAACTATATTTTTGCAAACAATATTGACTTCTATATTTTTAAAAGGATATTTCTTACCTTAAATTCGATATTCTTGACCACGATATTCTTGATGTCCATATTTCTGTGTCACGACATTTCCAACTAGATATTCTGTCTGAATACCCTTACACAGACCCATGGAAGTTCTAAACACCCTGTTGAGTACTTTTCTGCCACCCTTGACCCAGTAGCCGCAGTGTTGCTGAGTTACCTAAAGGTAGCTAGTGTCAGCATTCAGCAATGTGAGGGCATAGTAATTGGATACCCTCTTGCGTTACGGTTCCACATTCTGTTGAAATCCTGCTTACCCGCACTGGAACCCAACACATGACCAACAGCAGACTAACAAGTTATGAGCATGTTATCCTCGCTGCGGAGAACATCACTCTGTGGAGGTGCTCCTGTCTAAACCTTGATACACTGTTGCCTCTACCTGTGACTGATGAGAATGATGATGTGGTTGAGCACAACTATCTTGATGTTACAGAATTGTGTACCAATTCAAGACCCGACATTCGAGGTGTCCCTCTGGAAGAGCCAGATTAAATGCTGTCTGTTGACAGCTCTTGTTTAAGAGATGAATGAGGGCCTATGCCATTTGCACCTTAGAAGGTGTAGTGGAAGCCTCTTGTTTGCCTAATGTGACCACTGCACAGGTGGCTGAACTGATTGCTCTTACTAGAGCCAGTTCTGTCTCTGATCATTTTTCACTCTCTATACCAATACAGGTTTGGCGTGGTCCATGATTTCGGACAGTTGTGGTCCCAGAGGGGTTTTCTGACTTTCTCTGGCTCAGCCACCTGAAATGGAAATGACGTTATGCACCTGCTTGAGGATCTGCAATTGCCTGCTGAAATCGGTGTGGTAAAAGTGTGCAGTACACAAGAGTGAATGTAATTTTGTTACCGCTGGCAACTGTTACGGGGATAAAGTAGCCAGCTACTGCGGCTCTTGCACATGCAATGGAGATTATTCAATTGATTCTGAAAATGATGTTGCCACAAGCCTCTTTTTGACTGTTGCTGATACATGTGAAGAGGTACCAGAAAGTGAACAGGAGTGGTGGATCTGAGCAGGGTGTGTGGAGAATCAGGGTAAGATTTGGGTTTCAACAGAAGGGAGACCTGTTTTGCAGGATGTCATGTTGTCCCCTATGGCTAGATATTATCATGGACCCACCCATATACAGACGGATGCTGTGCTTGTTTAAGACTTACTGGTTCAATCTCTGGTTCCCCTTTCGTTGCTGAGAATATATGTCACTGATGTGTTATATATGTCGGCAGTTAAATGCAGGTAGAAGGATCATGGTGACACTGAGTCATGTAGCGAGAGCAGGTGGACCCTTCAATCACATACACCTTGATTTAGTTGAAATGCACATGTGCAAAGGGCTTCGCTACATCCTGGTAGTAGTATGTTTTTTTCATGTTGGGTGGAAGCGTGCTCAACTAGTAGGAATAACAGTCTCAATGTGGCCAAACTTTTTTTGCGGGAGCTGGTCCCTCATTTTGGCTTTTCGTTTTTTTGGAGTCAGATAGCGAAACTCATTTAAACAATGAGGTGATGGGGATCCTGTGAGTAGCCCTGCACATGGATCAGAGACTTTATTGGAGCTGTAAGAAATGGGGTTGTTGGCTGACTGGGGTGTGAGCCCTGGTCAAGCAGCAACCACAATCCTTATCAGGGTAAGGCACAAGCACATCCGAAATTAATCTGTGCTCAACCCCCTGGTAGCTTGGCACAGAGCAGTCAGCTTAACTTAGGGGCAATGTGTAAAGTATTTGCTCAACACTTCAACCAGTAATAAAGTGAAAACACCACACAGGCTATAGGGACCTAGTTAGGCCCACTGAGCAAAGTACCTTAAATCTTGTTTTGCAGAGTGTTGCACAATCCACGTCAAAGATACGTCGCGCAGTCGAAGCGATGTGCCAGTCCTGAGTTGCGGCGAGGCTGCAGTGTATGTTCCTACTTCATCTTTGAGGATCCGGATGAAAAGGGCTTGTGATGCGCGGTCCGGTGTTGAGGAGGGTCACACAGTCAGGGCAATGCATCGGTACCAAGCAGCTGCAAGGCTGCGATGCAGAGTCCTGTGCCGTTGTTGAGGCTGTTGTCGACGAAGGATGTGGGGTGCAGCAACGGTTCAGAGGAGCTGCGTTGTGATGTAGGTCTTTGCTGCAGTTCCAATCCACGCAGCAGCGGCAATGCGTCATTTCTGCTCAGGGTTGCGCCATGCAGCAGACAAGATGTGTCAGTTCCGCTGAATCCACAGAGGCTGGCAGAGCACCTCAGGCCCACTTCCAAGGGACCAGGACTAGGGTGGCACCACTTGGCAGAGTAGACTCACAGATAGCAGAGTCCAGGTGCTGTGGTAGAGGTTGTTGGAGCCTTTTGTCCCTGAGGCTCAGTCAGGAGACCAGCCAACTAGCCCTTCGAGTCACTCTGGGGTCCTTTCAGCAACACAGCAGCCCTTCTTCCTGGCAGAGTATCCACGGGACTAGAAGTGTACTGAAGAGGTGGTTTCTGAGGTCCAATATTTATACCTCTTACCCTTCTTCTGGAAGGTGGAAGAAGCTACTAGAAATTCTCTTTAAAGCGCACAGGCTTCCTGCCTTCCCTGCCCTGGCTTCAGCGGGTATGTAGCCAATTGTTTGGAGGCAGGACACAACCTATTCAAGTGTAAGCAGGGCTGGGCCCAGCCCTGCTTGAGCATGATGGGAGGGCCAGTGATGGCCAATCCAGGCACACCTAATCTATTTAGGAGAAATACACGAGGCCCAACTGTCAGCTACACCCAGTCATGTGACCCAGAGGCAGGCTACAGGCACTAAATGGCTAAGGCAGGGAAATGCTAACTTTCTATAAGTGGCATTTTCAAAATTGTCATTTAAAATCCGACTTTACCATGAGAGAGGATTTTTCAATACAATTCCAAAGGCACCAAACAGGATTACAGCTTATTAAGTGTAAAAAAGGAACTCCAATGTTAGTCTATGAGAGAGGTTAGCCTTGCAGTAGTGAAGAACGAATTTAAGAGCTTTTCCCTACCAGGACATGTAAAACTTAAAAGTACATGTCCTACTTTTTAAATACACTACACCCTGTCATCTGGGCTGTTCAGGGCCTACCTTAGGGGTGTCTTACAATATTAAAAAGGAAGGTTTGTGCCTGGCAAAAGGTTTATTTTGCCAGGTGGAAGTGGCAGTTTCAAACTGTAAATACAGGCTGCAATGGCAGACCTGAGACATGTTTAAAGGGCTACTGAAGTGGGTTGCAGTGCTGCAGGCCCACTTGTAGCATTTAATTTACAGGCCTTGGGTATATGTAGTACCACTTTAGTAGGGATTTATAAGTAAATTGAACATGCCAATTGGGCATAAGTCAGTTTTACCATATTTTAAGGATAGAGCACGTGCACTTTAGCACTGGGTAGCAGTGGTAAAGTGCACAGAGTCCTAAGGCCGGCAAAACATGAATTTAGTAAGAAGTGGAGGGTAAAGGCAAAATGTTTGGGGGTGACCCTGCAGAGAGGGCCAGGTCTAACAGCAGCTATAGGCCCGAAGGGTCAGGTATTGCCAAGCAGATCAATGAGACGCTGAAGTCCCAACTTTCCAAAGTGTGTACGTCCACATCTCTCAAATGGCAGGATGCCCTTCCCTTAGTGCTGCTAAGTCTCCAAAGTACCCCTAACTGGAGGACAGGACTGTCCCCACATGAGATCCTCATGGGGAGAGCCATGAGACTTTGTGCTGGGCCTGCAGCTGTGCTTATAAATATTACTGATTATATGGTTCTCAACTACTGCAAGGGATTGGCTTATGTAGTATGTTCTGTCTCTCATCAGGTCAAAGCGGCGACTCCCATTCAGAGCCAACAAAAGTGCCATGACTGAACTGGGTCGAGTGAAGAACCATGTCAGGAAGTTTGTCTGGAGCACCACTGATGTGGCCCCTTTCAAGTCATCCTGGTGACCAACAATGCTGTGAAGTGCAGTGGCCTTCCAAACTGGGTACATGCTTCAAACACCAGAAAAATTAGACAAACTGGTGAAGAGGTCGTGACCACAACCACTGACTTGTGGAGTGTAAGTCCAGAGCACCCTGAAGAAGCAGAAGAGGGAGAAGGGTACGCCTAAGTGTCTTAAAGTCAACCTGAGACAAGTGCTGAACCTGTGGTGAATGAACCAAGAGTAGCTACGGTGAACCCGCTGACCCAGGAGAAGGGCCAAGTAGTGCAGCCAGGGAGGGGGCGAGAAGCGAAAGGTGGCTAAGTAAGGGTGAGAGACTGAGAGCTTTGCGTCAGAGGAGTGCATCCCAGAGACAGTGACTGAAGAAACAGAGATGAGTCAGCAAAGTGACAGCAAAGATGAACAGCCAGTGATTGAGAGATCAAGGAGAACACGGGTGCCTATTCAAAGGTACTCTGCTCCTGAATGTACCTACTTTGCTGAGCGTGGGGATGATTCAAAAACACATGAGACTGAGGATCAACCAAAGGTGCTTGAAAAGTCTCCGTGAATAGGGCTACAATAGTGAGGATCAATTACTTTCTCACATTCAAGCAAACTCCACAAACAAACTGAACATTTCTGAACTCTTTGAAACTCCTTTGGGCCCAGGCTCCAGTAGAAAAGTAGGGTAATCATTTTAGAAGAAGCTGATGTGGGGGGAGGAGCCAAGATAGCCGCCTGAGCGGAACCACCTTCTCGTTGTTCAGAAAGATTGCAGCTGTAGGCCCCCCCCCCCTCAGTCCTAGAACTGCAGCAAAGGAGAGCTTGGGGAGGAGTGCCTCCCCACCAGTGCCAGTTGAAGGGATTGTGCAGTGGTCCCAGGCAGTGACCTGGGGCGCGTCAGGAGAACACTGTGAGCGACCATGAAGGGGATAGGGGCTGGTGGTTCTTCTGGGCCTTCCGGAGGCCGACATACTGCGAGCCGAGGACCTACAGCCTCAAAGTGCTATTGGTGCAGGGCGGTACCCACTGCGTGAGTCAGGAAGGCGATGGAGCTGGGCGAGGCCCCAGGGGAATCACACCAATTGAGTCTCGTTAGAGCTGGAGAAGGCTTCAGTGGTGACAGGGTGAGCTGCGTGATCGTGCAGACCTGGCTGCAGGGTGTGGCGCACACTCCAGGGGCACAGAGGGGGCTGCACGGACAATAGACCAGATGCCACAGCATGAGGTGAGCACCCCTGGGGGGGGCCCAGACGGTGGTATCACCCTCGCTGCTATACAGTGCTATTGAGGATATCCAAGGTAACTGGGAAACTGGCATGCATAGGCCCCATACTGGGAGCGGTGCTGTGGCCCTTCGGTGGCGGAGAACACAGGGCGGACCCACCACGCAGTAAGACAAGCACACCCATAGACACAGAAGCGTCAGATCACAGAAATGACTACAGGGTAAGGACCTATGATGCTCGCCTGGTGACGGTGATGCCATGACCATGAGACAGAGTGAGGGGAACCCTGAACAATGTTGCGGTTTGCAGGGACATTGGAAGCATACCACTGACCCACGGAAGTGTACACGTTGCTCCGGATCCCGCCCAAACCCAGGAGTGGGCTAGAGGCTCCCTCTAAACAGCGTCACATGATGGAGGTAGAGCTAGCCAAGATGGCACAAGGCGCAGCAACCACAGGTGGGCCACCGACCGGGGATATGGAGCCTCAATCCACCCTGGAATTAAAACAGATGATTTTAGAAGGTAACAGGGCGATCACAGAGAAGACTGATGGGGTAGCAATCACAGTGGTGCTGCTGCACCAAGACATGGACAAAATGAGGGAAAACATAAAGGAGCTGGTCACTAGGGCAGTTGATACGGAAGAGATCTTGGGCAGAACATTCATGAGGCATGCTCTGCAATATTATGATCTGGGGGGAGTACCCGAAAGGAGTGTTGCTGCTATACACGCACAGTAGAGCAAGAGTGAAGGTCGGCCACTGGTTAACAGATAGTTGGGCAGTGGAGAGAGGAACGCGACAGGGATGCCAGACATGGGAAGGATGGTATACTGGTGGGTGGCAGGCATGAGATCATATCATTGTGTGCAGATGACATCTTGATGACTCTTAGGACTCAAGATGTCATGTGGCCTGAAGTTGAGAACACAATTGGTGAAGTCGGATGCCATTCGGGTTCCCGACTGAATGCTGACAAATCAGTACTATACCCTATTGATGTCAATTGTGTCCTGAGGGAGGTCTTACCCAAAATAAAAGTCCAGACAGTCCTGAGGGGGGTCTTACCCAACATAAAAGTCCAGCCAACCCCGGTTAAATATCTGAGCATTTACCGGAGCTCCAGCATTACAGAAATATATAATTCTAATGTGGGAGCACTGCTGACTGGATTGGAGCTTAGTGTGCGCGGATGGCTGCGATTCCCGATGTCCTTGGTGGGGCGTATAACAATGAGCAAAATGATAGTTTTACCAAGAGTTCTGTATGTGTTGCAGCATATGCCAATATGCATACTGGATGCATGCTTTCGTAGATTGGTTGAACTGCTTTGATTACTGTACTAGGGCTCCGGGGGGGCTAGGATCAGCCTGGATGTCTTGAAGCTCCCGTGGGAGGGCGGTGGAATGCAGGATCCGAATTTTAGAGTATACTGCCGGGAGGCCCAACTTCAGAATGTCGTCCCATGGGTTGAGGACAGGGGAGTGGATCCGGTGGTCAGGATTCTGAGATGTTTGTCTCATCTGCTCAAGTTGCTGCCGTTACTCCTGACTTCCCAGAAGAAAAAGATAGCCTTGCCACTGCAGGTCCGGATGTTACTTGATGTCTGGGTGTAGACGCCTAGAGGAGAGGGGGGCGAATATATATACTTACAGCAGCTGGTCCCCTGAACGCTGGGATTTGCCCGACACTGCCCATATTCTTATGACATAGAAATGTAGGTGATAACCCTCAATGTATGGGAGATCTGTAGGAGGATGGCAGAATTTATCAGATATGTGGCGTTTGTGATATGTTAGGTGCTTTCTTGCATATGCTGGATTGGCGGCTGCGATACGGAAGGCTTGGCCGAGATTCCCGCAGGAATCAGACACACATATATTGAACTAGACACTCCCAGATATGTATGGTAGTGGCAAATTGATCTCAAGGTTACATATGCTGTTGATCCCGCGTATGGCTGCCTACATGGCGAATCTCAAAGTACATTGGGATAGAGATGTGGGTGACGTAGTGGGGAAACGTGAGTGGGGGACTATTCTTGGTAGTCGCAGACAAGTCACATGAAATGTGAGGTTAAAACGAATCCATTATATGTGTATGAATAGAGATTATGCAACACCACGGTGACTACACAAACTACATCTGTCCAAATCAGAGAATTATCCTAAATGCAGAGTGGCGGTGGAGACTTATATACACATGTGGTGGACCTCAAATGCACATGACTGCTACATTTGTGTTTACTTGCCTGCAGAGGGAGTGACCTATTATCACTTACCTCTTACATATTCCTTTTCATGTAATATAATGTTTAGTCTTCTTTATCAATAGGGTCGCTTTGAATATTATTTCTCAAATTTTGGCCTAGTACTTGAACAAGTGCCTATATACAAACACTTAAATCCTCATTGCAACACTAGCCACATGGATGCAGTTTGGCATTTCTGACCAAGATTGATGTTTCCAGTGCTCAGAAGAAAGTGTTGGCATGTAAGATATCAAAACCCGAGAAAGAGTTTATTGACGAATTGGAGGACTTAAGCACAAAGCCAAGAGAACATTTCAGACTGAGTGAGAAGAGGTAGAAGATAAGTTAAAGGATGCTGGGGTACACCCAAAGTTGAATTTGGACTGGCAAAAGGAAAGACAACTTTGTTTCATGAAAAGAAAGTAAAATATTAGATATCCAAATGATGGGTTGGAGTGAATGCCCACAGAGGTTTGAAGTGTTGGGAGAGCAGGTGTATGGTGGAAATGATCCTGTTATTCTCAGAGTTTATTATGTGTGTAGGAAGAATGCTTATTTTAACCTTCCTTCAAATTGGATAGGCAGCTGCTACCTAGCTTTAGTGTTTTCGAAGGTGTATCATGTAAATAAATTTGTTCTACGCCTGAGAAAGAGGGTGAAGATACCTCATCAAGAAATACAGAATTTTGATTGTTCTCCACCTCTTGCGAACCCAAGGGAGCTGTCCTTCACTTTAGAATTGAATTATGCATTGCTGAGTTAGTTAGCTTCAGACACTCCTATCTACTCATTGGAGAGCAGATGCCCCTTTCTACTCTCTTGAGACCATATTATTAACACCCCCGCTCAACGAATTATACTCTCAAATAGAATTATTTTTCTCTGTCCCTTATCTGATTCTGCCTTTAGAGGGCTTACTTGCTGACACCTGCTGGGTGCATTTCCTCAATCCTTCTTGAATTTCAGCTCAGCGTTTAGGGAAATTCTCTGCAGGGGAACTGAATCTTATTCAATTTGCATATATCTTTAAATAACTAGCCTTTATAACGGTTATTTTGACCAGCTTTCAATTATATTTGACCACACTGTAATAATGTGATTATTGATTTATTACTAATCTGATTATGTAACTTTGCTAATCTGCTCATACACCTTCATGGTTTGCAAATCTACTACTCTCTGTCGTCCGAGTGGGGAAAAATGTGCTTAACTGTCATTTACATTGTTGAACTGTTGATGTTAAGCCTCAATTCGAGAAAAGGTCTATCCACTCGCGTGCAGCCTGTACCTGAATTTGCAGCAAAGATTTGCCCTGTGCATACCCCATCCCGGGTTGCTTCAGTGCTATGCACGTTTGTACAACTAGCACTATTCATGCTTGGCCCAGGATATATTGTTAAAAATGTAAAATCTTAATACCTAAGAAAAATGTCTCTGAGTCTAAAGATTAAAAACATACACAACCAAATACTACATTATCAGTGAATTGCTGTTGCTTTTCCAAAGTGTTTGAAGTGCACTACTTGGTAAATATTACAAGGATTTTCAATTTTTTGAAACAATTCTGTTTACAGCTATGTGACTTTCTTCAAAGAATAATCTCAAAAGACGTTGGCGGTATGTTTCCTGCCTGTACAAATGGTGACAGAACATAATGAACCAGGATTCCTACCCAGGAGATAAACTCAAAGCCACTTTGCAGTGAGAGTTGGGTGTAGAGGCAGAGAACTGATGCATGTCAGATTCTTTTTGGCATCTCATCTTTGGATGCATGGACTTGTTGATGCCGTGTTTCCAGGTCATTACTCTCCCATCACGTCAACATGGTTGATTAGATCATAATTTGGCAATGTTGCAAACAAGTGGAAATGTGTGTTACAGCTAATCTGTCATTTTTTGTAGTCTCACAGTTTAATAAGGAACTTATTTGCCAAACTCCGTTCTAGGAGGGCACACAGGAGCCTCTGGGCCTCAGCCGTGGGGGCTGAGGTCTTTTGCCTCTGATGTCCTGCAGTGCGTCTTATTATGGCTCCACAAAATTAGGCCAAGCACAACCACTTCAGCACTTTACACTCCGTGGTAGCGATGCAAGCAGTCGCATGATTCGCAGGGAGGTAGTGTGGGGGTGTTCAAGCTCAGAAGTCAGCAATCACCCAGCAGTGCAAAAGACTGTCCAACCTAGTGCTTTTTCATAAAGAAGAGATGTCCAATACACACAGAAAACTAAATCCTCCACAGAATAGGCAACAGGGACAAATGCTTCACTGGCACTGGGGCAGCTGCACCTTGGATCTTGTGTCCCTCCTCTCGCTCTCCACTTCCCTGGTGTCCCTCCTACATAGTGGTAGTCCCCCCCCCTTTCTGGGTTCAAGTTCTTTCTGGCCAGGTATAAAGGTACAAGTGCAGATTCCCCCTTTTCCCTGCTTCTTATGCTGAGCAGTCTCCAAGTGTTATTTCTCACCACACCAGAGTTGCTCAGTCCTTCTTGGGAGACCGACATGGACCCGGAGCATGCGTCTGGTTCTTTCCCTCTTCCAGGAGGAAACGCGCCAGTTGGAGGGTCTCCTGCATTCGAGCCACAACCACAGCAGGCTGCCATGGAGGCTGTCTCTAGGAGTCCAAGTAGGCATACAGGGCACTGGCAAACGACTAGTCCCTTTCTGGGCTTCCGGTGAGATGGGGATTTGAACCACTGAGTCAAGGGTCATAGTCCATCTCGATGCAGTCTTCTGGGAGGGAGGACCCCACCACAGTCACGGTTTGTTGATGCAGAACCACAGTCCACTTGAGCACAGTTCATTGTTGCAGCATTCTAGTCTACTGGGCACACTTGGTTGATGCAGTGGTACAGTCTACTCAGGGACAATTCACTGATGCAGAGGCACAGTCCGTTGGTACCACGGCTACCAAATAGAACTGTTCATGTTCACTTGAGTTCTCCTCAGCCTTCCTGTCAACCCAATGAGGCCAAATAGATTCCGAATCTCCCTGTATAGTTATAATCCTTTCCTCTCTTAGCAGGCACATTGGCTTCCAAGTGCTTCAGGGTAGGAGAACAGCTTCTTCCCTCTTGGCAACACTCCAGGTGATGTCCCCTCTACTCTGAGAAGCTGGCTGTCAGGCTGACACCACTTCTGGTTGCACAGTAGTCCTCTGAATACTCTGTGGAGCACACCCTTCACAACTTGAACAATAAGTGGGTCAGTGGCTTGGACTTTTAAACAGTGAAAGCAGACAGGGGATGTGGATTCTCTCTCTACACTTTCTGAACGAGGTTGGGGTACTTCTTCTTTCAAGTGTCCTCTCCAGGTTGTTCTCCAGGCAAACCCTTTCTGTAAAGTGATACTCCCCACAGCAGGGTCGTCTCCAGCCTGGAGTACCTACAACAGTGGCATAAAGACATCTGGGTGTTCTGCACCTTGCTAACAACAGCCACACTGAACAGTGATAAGTAACGCGCTATTTATCATCTTGTGCTCCTGCGGATGAGGGTCTTCTTCTCCTGCGCCTCTGGTCCCTCTCTTTCCCACTTCGGCCTTGGCTGCAAAATAAAAACTGAAGATGACAAAAGATAAAAATCATGAGTGCATATGCCCATTACTTCATGTAGATAACAATAAATCTGTGTACATTACAAGAAGGACCTCAACCACCTCCGATGCATCCTACTGAACACCCGCTCCGCACGCAAACACGCCGTCGAGCTCTGGGACCTGCTCGACACATCATCACCAGACGTCGCCTTCCTGACAGAGACCTGGATGAACGACTCCTCCGCCCCCGACATCGCCATAGCCATCCCAGACGGCTATAAGATCACCCGCAGAGACCACGTCAACGCAGTAGGAGGAGGAATCGCCATCGTCCACAAGAACACCATCAGGGTCTCGACCAGCACCGACGACACTCTCAGCACCGCTGAACACATGCACTTCCAGATCCACACGGACCCTAACACCACCCTTAGAGGCACCCTTGTCTACAGACCCCCTGGGCCCCGACCCCAGTTCAGCGACTCCATCGCCGACTTCATCAGCACGCACGCCCTGACCTCTACCGACTACATCCTCCTCGGAGACCTGAACTTTCACCTGGAGAACAACAACGACAGCAACTCCACCACCCTGATCGACAACCTCGCCAACCTCGGTCTGAGCCAGCTCGTCACAACACCGACCCATTCCGCCGGCCACACGCTTGACCCCATCTTCTCCTCAAGCTCCCACGTCTCCTTCAGCCACACCACGGAACTCCTCTGGACCGACCACCGCTGCATCCATTTCACCTTCCAGAAACCCACCACACACCACCGCACCCAACAGATCCCACGCCGCTGCTGGAGCAAAGTCACCGAAGACCAACTACGGGCAACCCTCGCTCTCAGCCCTCCCTCCGACCCAGCCAACACCGACGACACCGCCTGCAACCTCAGACGATGGATGGATGACTGTGCCAACACCCTCGCCCCGCTGAAAAAACTCACCTACAGTGACACCACCAAAAGAGCCAGCTGGTTCACCTCGGAACTCCTAGCCTCCAAGCGCACCTGCCGGAAACTAGAGAAGAAATGGCACAGTGATAAGACACCGGACAGCCACGCAGCCCACAAAGACGCCACCCGTAACCACCACCACCTCATCAAGTCCGCCAAGAGAATCTCCTTCAAAGACCGCCTCGACAACAACGCACACAACAGCAAGGAGCTTTTCAACATCGTGAAGGAACTCTCAACCCCAGCTCCAACACCAACGACATCCCGCCGTCGCAACCCCTGTGCGATTCCCTCGCCACCTTCTTCCACCGCAAGATCGCCGACATCCACGACAGCTTCAACACCCAGACAGCCCCAACTAAGATCGATGAACCAGACCCGCCGCACACGATCGACCACAACCCCCTGCCAGCCTGGGCCAGCGTGAACATTGAGGACACCATCAAGACCATGAGCACAATACACTCCGGCTCCCCGTCAGACCCTTTCCCGCACCACATCTTCAACAAAGCCAGCAGCTCCATCGCACCCCACCTGTGCAACATCATCAATCTCTCCTTCGAGACCGCGACCTTCCCAGAGAGCTGGAAACACGCAGAGATCAACGCCCTACTCAAAAAACCCAAGGCGGACCCGAGAGACCTCAAGAACTTCCGGCCCATCTCCCTGCTTCCGTTCCCAGCCAAGTTCATCGAGAAGATCGTCAACAAACAGCCAACCCGATACCTCAAAGAAAACAGCATCCTGGACCCATCCCAATCGGGGTTCCGCAGCAACCACAGCACTGAGACTGCCCTCATCGCCGCCACCGACGACACCAGGATCCTGCTGGACAACGGTGAGACCGCAGCCCTCATCCTGCTGGACCTCTCCGCCGCCTTCGACACTGTCTGCCACCGCACTCTACGCGCACGCCTCCACGACGCAGGGATCCGAGACAAGGCCCTGGAATGGGCCACCTCCTTCCTCACCGGCAGAACCCAGAGAGTCCGCCTCCCACCATTCCGATCCGAAGCCTCCGAGATCATCTGCGGCGTACCCCAGGGATCGTCCCTCAGCCCAACACTGTTCAACATCTACATGGCCCCGCTCGCATGCATCGCCAGACAGCATGACCTCAACATAATCTCCTACGCCGACGACACTCAACTGATCCTCTCCCTCACCAAGGACCCCCTCGCCGCCAAATCCAACCTCCATGAAGGAATGAAGGCCGTCGCCGATTGGATGAAGATCAGCCGACTAAAACTGAACACGGAGAAGACAGAGGTCCTCATCCTCGGCTCCAACCCCTCAGCCTGGGACGACTCCTGGTGGCCAACGACGCTGGGAGCAGCCCCGACACCCACCGACCACGCACGCAACCTGGGAGTCATCCTCGACTCAACGCTCTCCATGGCCAGGCAATTCAACGCAGTCTCATCCTCCTGCTTCAACACCCTCCGCATGCTTCGCAAGATCTACAGGTGGATCCCGACAGACACAAGAAGAACAGTCACCCAGGCCCTCGTCAGTAGCACACTTGACTATGGGAACGCCCTCTATGCAGGAGCCCTGGCCAAGCTCATCAAGCGACTGCAACGCATACAAAACGCCTCCGCACGCCTGATCCTCGATGTACCACGCCACAGCCACATCACCCCCCACCTGAGGAACCTGCACTGGCTCCCCGTCGACAGGAGAATCTCCTTCAAACTCCTCATCCACGCACACAAGGCACTCCACAAGACTGGCCCAGCCTACCTCAACAGACGACTCCTCTTCTACGTCCCCAACCGCCAACTCCGCTCCGCCGACCTCTCCCTCGCCACCGTCCCTCGCATTCGAAGAACTACCACCGGCGGCAGATCCTTCTCCCACCTCGCCGCCAAGACCTGGAACACCCTTCCACTAAGCCTACGACAGACCCAAGACCTGCTGACCTTCAGGAGGCTACTCAAGACCTGGTTGTTCGACCAGTAGCAGCACCCCCTTTTTTCTCCCCAGCGCCTTGAGACCCTCGCGGGTAAGTAGCGCGCTTTACAAATTCTGTGATTGATTGATTGAATATTAAATGTAACAAAGACTGACATTGTCACATAACCTAGTCCTGTTTGCCATGCAACGTTATAGTTTTCACATCAGTATCTATGGTTAACAAAGATACATGAAAAGTATGTTACTTCCCAAACAATATGTATTGTCTGCAATCGAGAAATGTATTTTCATGCAATCACAAACAGGAACGTAGGCATGATTCAGTGGTCAACAGATGACTGATGGGTCCATTATGCATGGGTAGGTAGCGGAGACTTCTGAGTGCAGATGTACATGACTAGACAATTACTATTTTGTGTGTTACAATGACAACATTGGGCAAGACCTGTTTCACCCTGTCTATAACATGATTTACTTAACCTAGATTTTAGGTGTTATGGCATTTAATAATATTAATTCATTCAGTGTAAGAATAAGGCCACGTAAAAATGATTGCCCTGAACAGTTGTTAAAAAACAGGTATATTTTAATTATCTAGTTCCTACATACCAACGTGCAATACACTTTAAAAAAAAATAGCAAAAAAAAAAAAACGAAGTTAACAAATGTTTACATTAATGTTCCATTCAGGTGTGTCCAGCGCCAACGTCCTCCCAGCAACAGCAGCAAGCCCTGGAGCTACAGGTGGGCTCTGCAGCGCATGGACATTCCATACAGATTTCCATCCATGCTGCATTACTCAGCTGGGTCTTTTGACCCCCATAGAGCAGACACAATTTTTCGATGACCTCCTATTCCTCCTGGAAGAAATTGGGGTCCACAATTCTTATTCTCGGCCATTTCGGGGGTTTGGAGCAAAAAGAACAGCAGAATGAGGGAGGAATGTGGGGTGAGCCTTGGATGGCTCAGGAATGGCCTACTACTGGTTCCTGGATACCACTTCCTGTTTGTTGCGGTTAGTGGAAAACTCCACTTCTCCTATATTGTTCTCCATCTCCGCTATGGAGTTCTCTGCTTATGTTGCAGAGGTGAAGAAATTTGCCGCAATGCAGAATAAGTACAAAATTTAACAGGGAAGGGAACACCATGTGTGGGGTTTTAAATAACACCTAATAGTTCTAAATAACTCCTAATTGTATGTAACAAAAAATTGATTCTAATTTGTTTTTTTAGAAAACTGAAGTATTAAGATTTGTGGATGTGCTACAATATGTGCTATGTTTCATTCTCTGTACACTACATCTGAAGTGCCCTGATCTTAAGGTGACATTACAATTTTGGGCGAATGATTTATCCTATTATATTTCTATTTATTGGCATTTATAAATAGGGCTTCCCGGCGATAGACAGAGTGATGTGTTATTTTTCATATAGGTACCCCGATATAGGTCCGGGTAACATCATAACCCTTCACCTACATTCTCGCCTATACTACATACATAACGGATTTGAAGGACTGACCTTTTACCTAGTTACAATACTACACACAGTATGTAAGGTTTTTCCCTGAACACTGGCCTCATAAATTATGCATGAGGATTCTTAGCTTCTTGGAAACCCAGCAGGACCATCATCTCCTGCATAATAACTATGTATAAAGTTCATTCCTGACGTCATCCTAAGTCCGACACTGGCACAGCAAGGTAGAACCCCTGGGGATACCTTAGGGTATATAAACATCACATCTTGCTGAGATAGTCAGAGGAGATCAGGGCTTCCCGCCCACACACTGACGCAAGACGCTGAGGTTCCTGCATTCAGATACTCCAGCTCGCAGTGGTCTGACATCCCTTGCGGGGTGTTCAGCTCGAGACCAGAACGGGGTCCCGCAGTTTCACATCAGGTAATGGGGTTGGCTTTATCCTAGAGGGATTCTTGGCTTTACACCTACTCACATGCTAGGTACACTTAGGTACATCTAGTTAGGGTTGCATCGTAGGAGTACGCACTTTAATGCCATGTATTTTATATACTTGCCTGTATTTATGATTTTAGCAAAATGGTAGAAACCTACCACCTGTTTACCTTCTTAGTGCTTCTATTCATTTATCTATGCTACTGTCTACTGGTGATTTCAATACACTTATTTTACGCTAGAATAACGACTGTTCAATAAATGCTTATTGAAAACGTCCCAACCGTTTATTCTGTGTATCTCTCTGAGAACAAGTGAGCACAAGTAACTGAGTGAAAAGTAAGTTACTGTTTCCACGGTCCTGAGGGATCAGGGTTGTCATGTTCGATAGTTGCCAAGAACTTTTCTCTCCTTGGTAAGAGGAGGTTATAGTGGCATTGTGAGCTAGCTGGTACACAGGCCAACATACCCGGTGGGGGTGTCCGGAATCAGTCTGGATACCAGTTCCACAGTGTATGTTGTCTAAACGTGCAGATCCTATATAAGGTTTATAGGAACTACACGATATGGGGCCGCCAACGTTGGTATTGGCACTTACTTAACAGTCAAATCTGAGTAGTTCAGTCGTGCTATTCTCAGAGACCCCTACTCAATTTTCCCAGAGACGTCTGGAGTGGGAGGGAACAAAATCCTCCACAGCTGAGTAGGAAGATTCCTATGTATTGGCTGTTGGTTTAATCAAGCTTGAAGGATGCAGTGTTCCTATTGTGCATAACACCTTATCTCAGTTCCCTTGAAACGCTCTCCTTTCTGAAAATAATGACTGAGCAGGGAGATGTAGATAAAGGGAATGCACTAAACTTCACAACAGAAGAAGATGATGCTGATGCAATACACATTGCAGAGAATGTTAGGAATGCCGTCACCCTAAAACTAGTAGCATACGGTGTTACAATTAGGGGTGGGCAAGTAACCTTCATGATTGAGGCACACGATACAGAACAGAGGTATTCTATTCATGGATTAGATTCCCGCGGGCTAATGCACAAACAAAAACATTCCACTACTATGTCGAAGATGGCATACCAAATGAATATTGTCCCTATGAGGACATTGAAATTCCACTCACTTACCACGAACATTTATACTGGTTTAAAGGCGCCCTCCCCCATACAAGAAATAGAGTAAGACTCGGTCCGCTCGGAAGAGACGGAGCAACATTGCCAGTGCTAGCGGCCTACACACCACATCCTGACATTGACACAATGCCAGGAGGAGACTTACTCGTACAGCATAAAGAATTAATAAGACTTTACAGAAACATGACACAGTTTGTGATGAGAACACTCACACTACAGCCAACACCGGCTACTCAACCAGGACCAGTCCAAACTCCTACAACCAAAATTACACCACAAACATTACACGCAGTAATGGGAAAAATGCACAGTAAACGTGAACAAATGCCCTTCTGGATAGCTAAAAAAATAACACAACTGGAGGCGGTGTTTCCACACACTGGTCCTGAGGAAAAGCATGGAATACGGATGATTTGCTTGCCAATGGGGATAGCTCCCTCTATAGAGGATTGTACTTCTTGGGGTACAGTCTTCGCTGCAATATATACCAGGACTCATGGTATCCCTTCATTAGCGATAATACCAGATGTATTAAGACAAATACAGAACGAGTATGGAGCAGAACCTGCTCTAAACTTAGGGATGAAGTTGCTAAATAACTTTGCCCAGGTATCAGCGATAATATTAGCAAATATTAAAGGGGAAGCAGCATCAGTGGCAATACGCCAACGTCTGAGAGACTTCACTCCATTACAACAGGAGACAGAACTACCTAAAATAATTGAAACTGCTTATGCAGAATTAGGTAGAGACAGTCTGGGAGCTAGACCTGTAAACCCTCAACTAGTGGGAGGTCCAGATAAAGAACAGGCAAGGCAAACACCGGTTTCTTCAAAGAAGAAATGGGACAATAACAAACAGCAAAAGAACAGATCTCAATCCAGGGGAAGGTCTCCTCAACAGGAGCCCCTGGAAAGGAGGTATAACCTTAGGAATAGAGATAACATTAAAAAACCTGACAGGTATCAGGACACTGATACACATTCCTTTCGTTCCTTTCAGGGTTCATCAAAAAACTCCGAGAGGGAAGGACGGTCAGAACAGAGACAAGAAGAGCGTACAAAGCCCAGAGACAGGCAACGCACTTCGGACTACGCTTCCAAGAAAGAAGAAAAGCCTAAAGCAAAATCTCAATTCAAAAATAAGAAGGTAGCGGGTCTAAAAGTTAGACATGCCCAGAATTCTGAGGACTCAACTACTGAACGGGGAATGGGCTCTGACGATGCTAGACAGCGCAGCAGAAGTAACAATAGCTCGCCGGAACCTGATGGAATTTCTGGTGACAGCAGAGTTGAGGGAATATATCACGGTTGAAACACCTGATACTAGGGTGAGTGTAACACACAAGTTACATGAGATAACACTCCAAATGGAGGGGGACAAGCCTAGACGAGTGTAAGGTCTCTTTTGGGAGAACCTGACTTCTGGCTACGACATCCTATTAGCAGAAAGAGATTGGCCGCCTACTATTGTTATGGAATGCCCAAAGGGAGAAACTGTAATTTTTCCAGCTTTCTCCGACCTAGTCCCCATACACCTAAAACATACATATGTACAGGAGTGGGCGGTAGCCCTTGCTCCAGTGTTATACCGCAACCACGTTGGGTGGGATGAAGAGTCACCCCACCATGTAATTCCAATAAAAACTACCCAACTCCACAAAGACAGTATCCTATAAAACAGGAAGCTAAAAAACAGGTCGGGGAGATCTTAGATCAACTTGAATACCAAGGTGTAATTAAACCATGCACCTCATCAATGAATAATCCTTTGTTTCCCGTAATGAAACCCGACAATTCATATTGTATAGTTTTAGATTATAGACACTTAAACTCATGCACAAAAACATTTGCAGTTCAGAATGCACACAGTGCCGCATTAATGAATAATATTGTGCGGAAAAAATACAAAACAACATTAGATATCTAGAAAGGATTTTTCTGCCAAAACATAGCACCTGAAAGCAGATATTTGACAGCCTTCTCAGTGCTAGGGTCCCAGCGTAAATTTTGTCCACTCCCCCAAGGGTATAAAAACAGCCCGGGGTTATTCTGAAGGAGGGTAACAGAGTTGCTACAGAATTTGGATGAAGAAGCATAGTCCTATGTAGATGATATTTATCTGACGGATGATGACTTAGAGGAACACTTGACCAGGGTGAGCACCATAATTTTGGGTTTCGCCTCTGAGGGCTACAAATTTAATTAAAAAAAAAAAAAATAGCCCACCTCAATGTCCTATTTTTGGGATATGAGCTTTCAAGTGAAGGCAAGAGCCTGGCAGCCCATTTTTTAGAAAAGTGCGCGCTGCTCCAGCCTCCAAAATCATTGAAAAATTTGCAGTCCATACTGGCATTTCTTAATTTTGGCAGAACATACATTTTGGATACGAAGAGAGAGTAAAACCTTTCTACGACCTGATAAGACCTGACCTTTCAGTTAGACAATGGACACAGGAACACACAAATATCCTTTGTTCCCTACACGCTGATATTATAGCATCAAAACACTTACAGACGCGTAAACGTACGCAACCTGGTGATCCGCGTAGTCGCAGGTCAATCAGGTTACACTTACTTAACCTTCAATGAAGGCGAAACAGTTCCTATTGCATACAAATCACATTTGTACACTAACGCTGAGATGCGTTTTGCACCCACAGAAAAAATTCTGACAGCAGTACAGACTGCAGTAGTGAGAGAAAGAGCACTGGCTCAAGGGAAACAAATAATTGTCGTAACCCCAGTACCGGCCGTAGAGGCTGCCACAAAGGCAAGCGTCCCAAATGCTAAAGCATTACATCCAAGATGGATACAATGGGCTAATTCTCTCACTGCAACAGATGTAGAATACAGATATGATCCTAGTTTAAAAACACAAGCATTCCTGCAATACGAAGAAGAATATCCCCTACCTAATTAAATAATGCCTCTAGATCGGTATGAAAGCATTAATAATACTGACGGATCTGCTCAACCAGCCATTGGAAGTAAGCAGCAATACAGTGCAGCATGCGCTATTGTAACAGGTAGGATGCAGGACAGCAAGTTCCGTCCAAGCTGTACAAAAACACAGTCTCTCGGAGACTGCACAGCTCAGCTGGCAGAATTAAAAGCACTGTTACTGGCACTGATAAATACGGATACAGAATTCCCCACACTGATAGTGTGAGATTCCTTTTACTGTGTCCAGTCATACAACGAATACCTCCACTATTGGGGACAAAATGGGTTCAGAGATTCAAAAGGTGGCACAGTTAAGCATAAAAATCTATGGGAACAGGTAGCAGAGTTGAAAAATGAACTACCAAGAGCTCATGTGATACACATGCTGAGTTAACGTGATGGCGTTCACGTTGAAGGGAATTCATTGGCTGATGAAGCCGCAAAGGGAGCAGTATGCACTGCATCCGTAGCTGCAATCACCCGTTCAAACATGAGGGTAGACGGTAGCACAATGGTAGCTGTAATTGCTTCACGCAATAACAGCAAAGCACTACCTAAAGGTATTCCACTCAAGTACTCCTACAAGTTAGATGCAAACAACGTTCCATTTGCTCAGATTCCTGGAGTGGGGGATAGAGTAATACCAAACATGGATCACAGGTTAGGTTTAATCTTGGCTGCACACGAGGGTCTGGGTTCTGCGCACGCAGGAATTACTGTGACAGTTTCTTTACTGAAACAACGCTATTGGTGGCCAGGGTTAACAAAGCAGACCAAAGACTTCGTCTTAAAGTGCGATATCTGTCAACAGATAAAAAGGTCCACCATAGCTCGCCCGGTGCAGACACCTTTGTTAATATCAGACAGACCGCTCGCGTGCGTTTACCTGGACCACTGCGGCCCCTTACAATCTGATGGGGCTTACAAGTATATCCTGGTTGGAGTGGATTCCTGTTCAAGATTCTTTTGGGTATGGCCTCAGCGCTCGGCTGACGCCCGAACTGTTATAAAAGATTTGCGAGTCTTTATAGGGACATACGCAGTTGGCACATTACATTCTGACCGTGGCCCCGCGTTCAGCTCTAGGGCTTACAAGGAAGCCATGGGAAGTTTGGGTGTTGCATTGCGGTACTCCTCTCCGTACCATCCAGAGGGAAATTCGGTTGTGGAGAGGAAAAACCGAGACTTAAAGCAATCTTTAACAGCTAGGGTATTAGGCTCGGGTGGTAGTTGGGTCAGTGACCTATATGGGGTCCAGCGGTCCCTTAATAACCAGCCAAGAAGCTCTCTAGGAGGTGCCACTCCATACGAGGTCCTGTTTGGGACAAGAATGTGGGTACCTGATCTCGATTGTGAAAGCACAGTGGCGGATGAAAAACCGTTTGACATCAATAAACGTTTGGCTGTTTTACAGGATCTGAATGAATCCAGAGCCTCCTTAAGTAACGTTGAGACAAAGACAACTGCAACTGGGGAAGTCAAGTCAGCCACGGCAAGACCTGCCTGGATTCCTAAAGTTGGGGATCTGGTCAAAGAAAAGATTGTGGACAAGAAAGAATTTGTGCCATCCTATCGAAAGCCTGTACCTGTTCTGGCAGTAGAAGGATCAAGAAATGTACTTCTACCATCTCTTGCCGGAAAAGAAAAGAGATTTGTCTCAATCGATCTGATCAAATCGCACTATGCGGCCGATACTGAGTAGCCGACGTCCTCCTCTCGCTACAATATAGGAAGTTCAAACAGAAAGACTCATAACATTTGAAGAGTCACCTTTACAAAACAATGGAATCGATAACAATGCAATGGAACTAGTTCCCCTTGACACAAACTTTCCAAATCAAAATGAAAGACAAATTTCAATTCAACCTAACAAGGAGGTCTACGTGAACATGTCTCAACAAGGGCTATCTACAAGTTCAACACAACCTGCTGAGCTACCTTAAATAGATCGAACTGCATCTGGCTATTTCATCGACTTCGATACCTTTTCTTTGGATCCAAGTGAACCTGAAACGACGCCAGCCCAAATTTCTCACAACCAAAAGATCAAAGACTTCTTCAACTTTCTTAGAAAGACTTATTTAGTATCACCTTGGCTAGAACTTTGGATAATCACCGGTAACTATTTCTTCTTTTTTGGTTAGGATTAGTAATTGTTTTCCACTTACTCATTATGGAACTTATCTTCAACAGAGCTCTGCAACGTCACAAGTGAACTTAATTTTAAAACCTCATGTTTCATCTCATCGTGAACAAAGAGACTTGTCCTTCGTGAACATTTCAGCAGTTCCTATACCAGATGGTATAGTGTGGGATAAGGTTAATTATGATTAGGGCTCCCGGTTTTATGGTATTTATTTTTTTGCCATTTCCGTCTGTATTTATCCATATTTATTTTTTGGCCATTTTTTCTGTATTTATCCGCATTTATTTTTGCCACAAGCAAAAGACAACGCTACAGCTAGTATTTTCCCACATTTATTTAAATTGACAAGGCACACCTGCGCCCGGTTCTTATTGGTCAACACAATACATTCATCTGAAAACTTTGCCATTGTAGTACAAGCACATGTGCATTTCAAGAGACTTTGAGGACATTGAGGCTCTTTCTGGTTTGTTAATGAAGTGAAGACCACTGAAAACCCGTTCAATATTTGCTGAGGATACTGGAATGGCCAAAAGATTTAAAGAAAGATTACACAGTGTTGGCCATTCTTGCTTCTGAGAACGCCAGTATGTCATTGCACTGATGTCTTTTTGTGGGATAGGGTGCATTACATATTTCTTGAATTCTTCTTCTACAACATTCATTACATGATCAGAAGCTCCAACCAACATGAATAAATCTTTGTAATCATTGAAATCCTGACTAAACTGAACTTTCTTGAATGGGTCCAGGATTGTAACCCGCTTCCAAAAGAGCTATAACTCATTTGCCCAGTTATGTTACGAGCTAGGACAGCATCCCACTTGTTTTTCAGTGCATCTTTAAAAGTAATCATCTCTTTTATTAGGGCATTTGCTTTTTTTGGTGGTAACATCTGCAATAGGCTGGTGATCATTGGGTCTTGCGAATAGTCTTGCTCCAATGCCAAAGCCATGTCAATATCTATGGCTGAATATATTTGGTGGGCATGTGTTTCTTCTGACTCGAGCTTCTTCTGAATGTGGATGATACCAGTGAGAGTTTTAACAATGAAATGCATCTTCACATAGAAAGATTGGTGGTTTGCACTGTTGGGGCCGAAGTAGTTTACGTAGGTGATCAATTTTGGATCCAGTGGCTTCTTCATTGTTTACAAAAGCAAGGAAGTAGTGCCATATTTCCAAAAGTCTTACTGCTCCCTCATACCAGCTGAACCATCGGATCACAACAACCGCCCTTGGATATCTCATTCTCCCGTCTACATTTCCTTGCGAATAAATGCGTATTAAGTTTTGCGCATACTTAAATACTGCTCCAGCCTTTATAACAAAATCATACATGTCCCGGTTCTCAGGCTGAGACAGAGCATATGAAACAGCAGCATGTATAAGATGACATGGATCTTTTATATGGATGGAATTAATCCTCTGAGCAGCGCGCAAATCAGTTAC
Source organism: Calotriton arnoldi (assembly GCA_963921515.1). Lineage (NCBI taxonomy): Eukaryota > Metazoa > Chordata > Amphibia > Caudata > Salamandridae > Calotriton > Calotriton arnoldi. The sequence goes on along the minus strand of CAWUFW010015047.1, from coordinate 138,999 downwards.
TGCCTTTGTCATATAGGATGCAGAATCAGAACATATTGCAACAAGATCATGCCATGATTTACCCAACTTTTGAAGCACACTGTATACAATTAAGGCAATTTTAGCAGAATTACACTCATCAGATACAGTGATGTCAACTAAGGCTGAGCGGCGACCCTTTTCTTCATCATCACAGTAATATGTGACCAATGTTCCGATGGCTGGGTCACCATGCACCTCTGTGGTTTCATCAATTGTTAACGAGATAGGGACATTTGCTACAGCTTGACGTATGTTTCCAAGCTGTGCTTCAAACACTTCGGGGAGATATTTTTCATACATTTGGCTGGATTTGCACATTGTCCTTGCTGCAGGGCACAGCTGCCTAATCAGCTCTCCAATTGGACCATCAGTCTGGTGAAGTGGAACACCACCTTCACACAGAGCTTTCACAACTTGTGCGGGATATCCGCAGCCACTTCAATATTTTGGCGTGCACGAGTTGTGCATTGCTCCATGGTCATTTGCTCCATGCGGGCCTTCTTTACGACTGGAGAAGAAAGTCTCTCGTGGGTTTTGCTGCTTAGGTGGGCTTTGATATTATCCGCTGCCCTGTTTTCAATGTCAACAGTTGTTCGACATGACTTGCAGGTGAACATTTTCATCCCTTTAAGGGATACGGCTTCAAATTCTGCATACTCCTGTACGTAATCGTCAATGTCCTTGCGTTTGCGGCCCATCTCTATAAATGTAAGGATTCAACAATTAAGCAGCCATTGGTTTGATGTTTAAAATACTGTATGTGACCATGGCAAATACTCAGCCATTATCTGCACTGCGGAATTGGGTATGTAGGAATTTTACTCCAAAGACATTCAAATCCATCAATGTTTCTCGTTGATCTTAGCTTGTACATGTTTAGTTGCAAATAGTTTCTTCTTTATCAAAATATGTTCACATATACCAATTGTTTCTTCATTGATATATTCAGACACTCACTCAATAAGTTGATTTATAGAGCTCAGCGAATCACCTGAGAGGGGAGTGTGGGCGAGCGAGATGGAGGCGATGGTGACGTGCTATGTAATCTGACATGGTTGCCTTATTGTTCCGGATTTCCTCTGAGTTAAAAAAGCTTTATTTAAGGTTTCAAATTCTAGTTTTTCCAGTGGGGAGACAGAGTTAGACAAATGGTGTTTTTTTGTTGTTTTATGACATGCTTTTTCTCTGAACAGTTACCCTCACCGTAGGCATACACCATACTGACTTAAAACTAGGTGTTTTATCAACCTGATAAGGATGAAAGGCCGACTGGGCCCACCGATTCAAAATTGACAACCTCTCTTTTAAACAGTGTGCTAATAATTACATGGAAGTGCAAAGGTAAACGGGGCACCTCAAGGAAGTATTGAACCCTAAACTTAACAGGCTTACCTTAATAAGTGTTAAACAGGAAGTGACGTCAGGACCTTGCAGCAGCAGGCGAGTCAGGAGAGTGCAACACACTGAAAGCAAGACACACAAAGTGAACACAGACCCCTCACATATAGTGCAGAATTACCTCCTACAAACACCGGACGTCACATGTTACACCAGTATAAGTTGCAGCATAGTGCTCTGTCCTCCACGCACACTACTTTGATAAATGCTTCAAATTGGCTGCTGCTCAAACGAGGGAAGGGGTAGAGACAAAGTCCTACGAGTTATATAAACTGGCACACATAGATAAAAAGCAAACATGAGCCATGAAGATTGCAGCGCGATCTCATCCCAGTACAAAATTAGTATTTTCCTTGTAAAATAATGCCAATATAGTCAAACCCGCCCCAAAAAACACATGTGCAACTGCTTGTACACGGAGAGCAGAGGGAACAACAAACTAAAAATGGCAAAGCAACACACACTAATAACAAATTAAAACACTCCCAGATTCCTAGTAACACTTTCCATTTCATATTGCACTCTATTAACTGAATCACCTTCAGGCACTTGGGCTTCAGTGTCTAAGAAAGTCAGCCATAACCCTCTCCGCCCACGCTTTAAGTAGGATAAAAAAAAGGTAAGTGTCTCTAGAAGGAGCATGGCCAAACAAGCATTGGCATAGCCAATGGGTCTCGCCTTTGGGGCCTTATAAGTGTTTAGCCAGAGCTATTGACTTTGCCAATGTCTTCAAGCTGTGCTGTAGAGAAGTGTGGCTGCTGTGCGGCATGCTGAGAAGTTATGAGAGTGGAGTTAAGTAGAGAGAGAATTAGAGAGGGAGAGAGACAATAAGAGTGGGGGGTGTGGAGTTTAAATAGAGTGAAGAAGTGACGCGGAAAAAGTAACCTTAAATATAGCTTTGTGCTCTGTGCGAATAAATATTTTTAAAAAAAATAGTGAGAGACAAAAATACTGGTAATTAGGCTGTGACTCCCAATATAAAACAAATAGCGATATAAGGTGAAATCAACCCACCGAAGCAATATTTCTAACTAGACAAAACAAGCATTTGCAATGCAACAGGTCTCGCGTTTATGCAAGTTTAAGCTATTGGCATTGTAAATGACAATGCCTTTTACTTATGTTTTAAAACCAAAACATAAATAAAAGGAATTGGCGTTTACAATGCCAATAGCTCAAACTCGCGTTAGGTCATTTAACAGCATACGCCCGTGGCTCTTGAGCAGACAGAGGGTGGCTGGCAAACAGGCGACACACTGCAGTACTCCTGGCAAACAGGGAGAGCGAAGTGGTGCGGTGCCTTAGCCTCTCAGAGGGACAGCCGTGTGGGGCAGCAGCACAGCAGAGAGTGGCAGCTCCTCACTCACCTTCCAGCACAATTGCAGCCCTCCTACGTGGGTGCATAAAATGGGGAAGGACAGGCCGCAACACAGCGCTAAGCAGACCAAAATGCATCAATTTATGGCCATGGGGACGGGTGCCAGGGGCCCACCTCGGACTGAACGGGGGGAGGGACTATGGGATCCTCACGGTCCCTCTGGTGCTCAATTACTAGCAGCCATTGAAACATCGAACGCAAATGTGCAAGTTAAAAATCAAAGCTGTCTCAAAGGATGTCCGCTTTCTTCGAGTTGACCTAAACAAAATGTAGCCAAGATGCAAGAGGAAATAGCTGCTCTCAAGACCACGGGGAAGATGCGAAGGGGTGCTCACGGCGCTGTAATCTCTAATTTGTTGGCTTCCCGGAGGGGGCAATGGACCAGACACTGGAGCTCTTGCTGGAGCAATGGGCGAAATAAACGATACGTACTGCAACGCTATCGCCGCTCTTTGTGATTGAGGGTGCACTGGGCCTTTACACCACGGCCGCAGGCAGGGGCACCACCCCAAACAGTGATCACTAAAGTCTTCAATTACCGAGATAGAGTTGAGATCCTGCAAGCGGTCAGGCAAACTGGAGATCCTAACTTTGAGAACCATGTGATTCAAATCTCCCCGATTACACGCAACAAGTTCAGCAAATACCTGTAAATAACTTCCAATTGGGAAATTCTGCCCCTATAAGTGAAAACTAATGCAAATTGTTGTCTTTGTGTTGATAGTCTGTCCAGGAGAAAATCGTGCGCCGCCACACTTGGGTTTTTGCTGTCGACACAGCTCTACGTCCTACCGAGAGCGATAAAATAAATTACTACTTAAAGCGTCTACCATACGTATGTGCTGTATTACACATTCATAGTTGAGCGAGTTAGGCGCTTTACGCTTTCGTCGTGTTTCACGAGGTAGCCGTGAGTTGGAAGCTTTGAACAACCGGGTGGCATGCTAACGCCCTTGCTACTTCTCTGGAGACAGAGAGGGGTGGGATAGAGCAAGTCCTGCTTGGCATTCTTGTGTTTCCATTCCGTCTTAGACCTGGACTTATACAAAGACTTTGACTGGGACAATGATCTGCCGCAAGAACGGTCTTGGAAGAGAGTCTGTGCTCTCGACTTTGAAAGGGAATGAAACTAGCGAGGTTTCCTTTGGTGTTCGGCTATGCACAGTTTAACTTAATGGTGCACAATAGCCTTCAGGTTCATGAGGGCGCACTCCTCTATTGACTGAATCATGCCCAGAACTCAAACACAGATGACATATCTCGTGGGGGTGTCTCACAGATATTTGTATGCGACAGTCCCTGGATGCTTTACATCCTACATTCACTTGAGGGGGAACAGTTTCCTTGCACAATACTTTTTGAGAAAAATTAATCTTGCAAAAAGTTTACTAAACAATGATGAAAAAGAAGAGCGGACCTCTGGATCCGCATCTGAAGGCCCATAAAGAAAGGGTCTGAAGACTGCATGCAAAATCGTGCGCCGCCACACTTGGGTTTTTGCTGTCGACACAGCTCTACGTCCTACCGAGAGCGATAAAATAAATTACTACTTAAAGCGTCTACCACACGTATGTGCTGTATTACACATTCATAGTTGAGCGAGTTAGGCGCTTTACGCTTTCATCGTGTTTCACGAGGTAGCCGTGAGTTGGAACCTTTGAACAACCGGGTCAGCCTTTCATCCTTACGAAGCCGATTACTTGAGTGCTGTTAAAGTGAGTAATACTAACACTTGGTGTTTACAGCACTGTGAAGGGGCAATATTATGTTAACTATAAAAAGAAAAGTTAACATGTAGCTTTTTATGGCCCAATCCGAAGCAGACTGAACTGGTTAGTATCGCGCTTTTTATTGCATATCCAAACATGTCCGTCGTAACGCACTTACCTTGCGAGTAGGAATGGCGGCGGGCTGGCGCAGAGCTAAATCTGATGGTGGCAACAGGAAGGCAGGAAGGCACCTGGTGGTCCGTAGTGCAGGCAAACAGGACAAATAGGCAGGTGAGCCCCCAAAATAAAGCACAAAAGTTATGAGGGAGGGGCCGGAGGTGTTGGCACGCCCACACAGTGACGCTTGGATCAGACCAGGATTGGCTGAAGAGGACGGTCGTCACTGAAAGACCCTGAGCCCATAGGTCCACACGAGGGCACTAAAAGACCCTGATTGGAAGGAAACTCTGCACTGGAGTACGGCAGCGCAGCAACATTTACTCGTATTTTGCCGTTTTTAAATATAAATACAGACAAAGGAAATATCGATTTCCGTCTGTATTTATATGTAAAAATCCGTAAATACAGAAAATCGGGAGCCCTAATTATGATATATTTGGACCGACCGAACTTTTAAAGATTCCACATTTGTTTAAAATTTCATTGAACAATATCATTACCTCTAGTACATTTTCTGATGATTGGGATTTTGAAACTGTTAACAACTTATTGTCTGATTTGGAACAATCTGCCTCATTTTCTAGCACTGAAGTGTTAGAAGACACATCAGATTTTGACAAAATGTATTGTTACCAACATTATGGTCATCATTTCTTGCATAAATCTAGCAAACCTAGAAATGTTTTCACATACCACCAGTGGGAACATTGCCCTACACCACCGAAAGGTAGTTCAAAAACGTTTACACAGAAATTCTCACATTTTTCAGGGTGTAACACTTCTGACTCGACCTCGTACTATTATAAGGTTGCACCTATATCTGCACAGAAAAATATGTTAACAAACACCAAACTGATTTACTCTGCTTCCTTTATTACCCAGCTGCCTGAACAGGGTTTCGACTTATGGATGGACACTGTAGACTTAAAAGCAATCTGGGGTTCTAGAGACTGGCAAGTCCAGGGAACAGAAGCACTATTTAGAGCATGCCTCATTCCACAACAGATGGTTTTTCTGAATGACACTGTGAAACAGACTTCCTGTCTTGGAATAGCCAAGAATAAGGACTTGAACACGCCTCAAATTCCAACACCGTTAAACATCGAGGGGAATTTTACATCAGATAGAGGGGCTAGGTTGGATGACATATTGCAATACAATAGATCAGACCCCAATTGGAAGGGATGGTTGGTTTGGCCCACAGACACAAACAAATGTCAGGAAAGATTCAGGGGTACCACCGAAGGGTTTAGTATCCATAGTCCAGACCCATGTTATGTACAACGAGAACATCCGGGGGTAGTGACATCATACAGTGTTGGGAAGTTATGCCTCGATTGGCTAAAGACCTCGACACTACCCCAGGTGAAACAACACTTGTCCTTACTTACAGAAGATGTGGACCTATGGGATTTTTTATGAGGTCCCAGAAAGCCACATCAAAAATGTTTTCTATATGCTGTCTATAACGAAATCTGGAAAATCTCCCAACAAGAAGCAGCAGAGAGATTGAGAGAAATAGATAGAATTAACCTAGAGAAGGCGTTAGCCGTAGTTGACAATGGCATGACTACATTAACATCCAGGATATATTCACTGGGCAACATTGTATCTTCTGCTATCGATGTAATATAACAGGATTTGTCTATACTACAACACGGACAGTCACAGTTACGTTCTATTATTTTGTTAAGCTGGACGCTGCAGTCATTGCGCGCTGGTTATGTGCCTTGCCGTTTTATCAACAGTACGTCATTATTTTCTGCATACAATCTAACAGAAAAACAGATGAAAATGGCACAGAGGGGAGCAAAATATACAATGCTGCGTATTGAAAAGCTGGATAGGTTACCCTTTACTGTGGCAGAGTCACCGTCCACAGAGTGGTTAATCCATTGCCATATAACATTACTGGTCGCAACTTTCCAGTTTCAATATTGCCTAGAACAGCATCATGCAGGCAAATATGAAAAGATGGGTAAGGAATTCATCAGGGAGTCCTGGGATTTGCCGTACAGATTTCGATGCAGGAGTGGGGATCTGGAAGTGCTTCTAAGCGGAACTAACTGCGAGAACGCTTTAAGTGGATCTCTCATATGCCAGGATATTATGCTACACGGGGCTTCTAATGGGTCTGTGGTAAACCTGTCCTGTCACTTGAGAGGTACCCCGGCAGCTGTGATTAATCCGGTATTCAGGCTTCTCTCAAATGGGAGTTATTTGATGCTGAAAGATCAAGGTTGTTGTGGGATGCTTCCGGGCATCGCATATCTAGTCACCGTGAGTTCCAGGGTTACTTGCTGTATGCAAGTATTGTTTCCACCAACACATACAGTAAGGGAGGCGCCGTTATGGCCTTCGCTAAATGTTTCGTTTATACGGTTTGATACTCTGAGCAGAATGAAAGCCATGCTTTTACAGCAAAACGTGCCCTTAACATCCGCCCGGGAGACTTTTGATCTCCAGACCGCAAGGTCCTCGGCAGAGATACAGGCACTTATACGTACAAACTGCCCCTTCCATTTCACAGAAATGGTAAGTCGTATCTTTAACATGTCTGAAACGACGGGTATTGTACACCTATTTAAGACCATAGGTTCCGGAATGTTAAGCACCTTTCAGACGGTCCTCGGAGTTATACCAAACTTTATACACTCCGTCTTTGGAAGCATTTTTGGAGGGCTTCCGCTGATCCTGTTCCTAATAGCAGGTATCCTTATTGTTACTTTTCTGCTACGCAATGGACGTCCCAGCCACCAAGGAAATGGCGACAGTACTCCTGGAGCGCAAATACCGTGATCGCATGGTACAACATCTGGGCACACCTCGCCTACGGGAACTGAGCGCCTCTTGGTTCCTGTCATTTAGACCAGTCTGGATGGACTGTGTCCTACCTGTTCTCCGATGCCTGTTCTGTGGAGAAGAATGCGTGTTGGACCTCTGTCTGACACTTCCATCAGCTACGCCACCGGACGTTGATGCTTTACTGGATCGGATAACGGCCCATGTTCTGCAGTGTCCTCAGCGTATTCCTATGTTGTTGGCAGCGTTCTTAGAGCCACCACAGGTAGTCTCTGCTCCTGTTGGTATGGATACCGGCTCCTCCGCCAACACTCAGGCCTTGGATATCGCAGAGGCTGCCCCGGCTTCTCCTGCAGGCAGTATGGAAGATCATCTGTGCTCAATTGACATTCTTTGCGAGGTGTTACAGGGATCGTCTGCTGCGAATGCAGGCAGCAGCAATGTTGCGTCTACCAGCAAGGACACAAACATTTGGCCCGTCGCATGCTGGGAAGATTTGGCCTTTCACTTTTAAACAAAATTCCAAATTGACACCTTTCGACCTGCATGGCTTTCAGATGCTTGTAGTTGTTCGGACTATATAAACGGACACTTTAGAGGCTGTGCTTGAGTGAATTTTTTACGAAAACTTTTTAAAAGATTTTTTTTTAACACTTTTTAACTTCTCTTACGATGTTTTTATTGTTAAGTTGCGTACAAATCTCTAGACGCCTTGGTAGTATGCTAGAATTTTGTAATGTCGTCCAGTCGGATGAGGAGTGGGTGCTATATTTCATATAGGTACTCCGATATAGGTCCGGGTAACATCATAACCCTTCACATGCATTCTCTCCTATACCTAAGACATAACGGATTTCAAGGACTGACCTTTTACCTAGATACAATACTACACACAGTACGTAGAGTTTTTCCCTGAACACTGGCCTGATAAATTATGCATGAGGATTCTTAGTTTCTTGGAAACACAGCAGGACCATCATCTCCTGCATAATAACTATGTATAAAGTTCATTCCCGACGTCATCCTAAGTCCGACACTGGCACAGCAAGGTAGAACCCCTGGGGATACCTTAGGTTATATAAACATCAAATTTTGCTGAGATAGTCAGAGGAGAGGAGGACTTCCCGGCCGACACACTGACGCAAGATGCTGAGGTTCCTGCATGCAGATACTCCAGCTCGCAGAGGTCTGACATCCCTTGCGGGGTGTTCAGCTCGAGACCAGAACGGGGTCCCGCAGTTTCACATCAGGTAATGGGGTTGGCTTTATCCTAGAGGGATTCTTGGCTTTACACCTACTCACATGCTAGGTACACTTAGGTACATCTAGTTAGGGCTGCATCGTAGGAGTACGCACTTTATTGCCATGTATTTTATATACTTGCCTGTATTTATGATTTTAGATAATGGTAGAAACCTACCATCTGTTTACCTTCTTAGTGCTTCTATTCATTTATCTATGCTACTGTCTACTGGGGATTTCAGTACACTTATTTTACGCGAGAATAACGACTGTTCAATAAATGCTTATTGAAAACGTCCCAACCTTTTATTCTGTGTATCTCTCTGAGAACAAGTGAGCACGAGAAACTGAGCGAAAAGTAAGTTACTGTTTCCACGGTCCTGAGGGATCAGGGTTGTCATGTTCGATAGTTGCCAAGAACTATTCTCTCCTTGGTAAGAGGAGGTTATAGTGGCATTGCGAGCTAGCTGGTACACAGGCCAACATACCCGGTGGGGGTGTCCGGAATCAGTCTGGACACCAGTCCCGCAGTGTATGTTGTCTAAATGCGCAGATCCTAAATAAGGTTTATAGGAACTACACGACAGATGGACCAAATTCTGATATGCCAAATCAGTCTCTCTCGAGCAACTAAGTCTTGAGAGACTTCATGAAGCTAAGTGCATCTGCGGAACTGCGAAGTTTTAAGGAAAGGGAATTCCAAAGTTTAGCAGCCAGATAAATAAAAGACAGGCCTCCTCATCTGCCCTTATACATTTTCTGGATCCTTGCTTGCAACGCATTAGAGGATCTAAAAGATCTTAGTGGCACTTAAGGCTGCAAAAGACAGCGTAATAGAGTCAGGCCTGTTTTATGGAAGGTGCAATATGTGGCACACAGTGTTTTGAATTGAACCCTACTTTTAATAGGAAGCCAATGAAGCTTGGCAAGTAACTTGGAGGTGGAGTGATGCTTAGGTGCATTCATCAGCAGGCGATCTGCCATATTTTAGACATTCTGTAATCTTTTAAGAGTGGACTGAGAAGTACCTAAGTAAAGTACATTACTATAGTCAAGACGCAAAGTTATTAAAGCTTGAACAACAGTTCTTTGGGAGGTAGTAGGCAAAATTCCCACTAATTTTCTGAAGGTTCTCAAGATGTTAAAGCAGCCTGCCACTAGTTTCCTGACCTAGGGCCATATGTATGAAAGTTTGGTTTTGCGATTCTCAAATAGCGAATTTTAGAGAATTGCTATTTGAGAATCGCAAAACGAGATGTATGTAGGATTTGCAATAAATTTTGCGAATCCTTCATATTCCTTAATTGCGAATCGCAAATTGCGATTCGCAATTAAGGAATACCTCCCCATTCATTCCTATGGGCCTAGAGGCCCATAGGAATGAATGGGAAGACATTCTCAATTTGCGATTAGCAATTAGAGAATCGCAAATTGAGAATGCAATTTCAAGGGTGCCAGGGTGTCAAAAGGACACCCTGTTGCACCCCTGAAATGTGCATGTGTGCACATGTGGCACACATACATGCCCTAAGGGCATGTATGTGCGCCACATGGCACTTTAAAAATGCAAAAGTGCATTTTTAAGTGAAATCGTAAGTTACCACCAACTTGAAGTTGGTGGTAATTTGCGATTCCTTAAGCCCAAATTGCACTTTTTTGTGCTTCTTACATTGCATTTAAGGAATCGCAATTAGCGATTCCTTAAATGCAATCGCAAAATAGGGAATCGCAAAATTTGCGATTCCTTATTTTGAGAGGGGGTTTCAGTGTGATACATTGCACACTGCGGCGTTTGCGATCGCAAATTGGCTTCATACATATGGCCCCTGGACTTCAAAAGACAACTTGTCATCCATCCAGATCCCCAAGTTCTTAACCAAGGATTTAGGCTCAGGCTAAGGTCTAAAGCTGCCAGGCCAGCAGTTCTATTCTACTCTACTCTATCAGGATTTATAGAGCGCATGGCTACCTGAAGGCTTTCCAGCGCTACCATCCACATTACTGGCACCTATGCTTCTCAGCAACTCCTCTAAAGATAAGGACTAAGATAAATAGAGCCATGCTTTTAAATGCTTCCCAAACATAAGTTCTTTCTCCAACATACGCAGGCTAAAGGGCATAGAGTTACACAGCTTGAGAACAAGATAGATAGAAGGAGCACCCACCCCATTGTATCCTGCGTATTTGGGTCACTTTCATAAGTTGAGCATTGGTTGACCTCAGTGCCTTTCTTCGTAAGTACAGCAACATAAGGCCCCATAGCAAAGGAGGACCTTTCGCATGAAGTCCTCCATGTGCCAGGCATAGAGCCATGAACTTCACCCGTTGATCAACGGGAAGAGAAACTAGGGCCTCCTTAGCTGCGATATGTCTTGGAACATTATGCAGAAGCCGAGCCGCTGCGTTTTGGACAACTTGTAACCTTCTGGTCACGTCATGGGGCCCCCAGGTACAGAGAGTTCCCATAATTCAGGCGTGAAAGTACTAAAGCCTGAACAACAATCCTTGTAGAGAGAAGAGGAAGCAGATCTACAATTTTCCAATGTGTTTAAGGAGACTATAGCAGCTGGCGGCAAGTTTCAGTGCTTGTGCTTCCATTGAATGTGATTTGTCAAGCCACATCCCCAAGCTTTTTAAGGGGGTTGTAGGAATTGCTGCTGTACCTAGACAGTCAGGCCATCCTAGTGTCATCTGGAAAATTGGATTAGTGCCCAGCACCATAATCTCTGTCTTACCCCGATTGAGCTTAAGGCAGCAGCTCGCCATCCAGCTAACTACCTTTTCCAAACAAGGGGCAAGTTATTGAGACTTTAGTCTCTGCCCAGGTGCAAGGCAGAAAACCAGTGTGTATCATCTGCATAGAAAACAATTGACAGTCGGAGTTCAAGTACAATGTCTGCCAGTAGATGCATGTAAAGGTTAAAAAGCGTGGGACTGAGTGCGTATCCCTGTGGCACTCCGCGTTTCCGAGGGAATGTGTCCGAATAACAGGCTTTTTCACAAACCTGAAACGTCCTGTCCTCTAGGAAAGAGGTGAGACAATTCAAAGCATTATCTGTTATTCTGGCTTCACTAATTCTTTGAATAAAGATTCTGTGATCTACTGTATCAAATGCCACACTCAGATCAAGGAGAATGATGGTGGCAGACCCTCCCTTGTCCAGCAGCATCTTAAGCTCCTCAGTTACCACCAGGAGTGCGGTTTCAGTGCTGTGTTGTGGACGGAACCCAGTCTGAGTGGGGTACAAGATGGCATTTGCCTCCAAGAAAGAGGATAGATTCTGATTTGCATGTTTTTCTAGAATCTTCCCGCTGCAGGGAGCAGCAAGATAGGCCTGCAGTTCCCTGGATGTACGGGGACAAGATTATCCTTTTTTAATAGCGGTTTTACAACCGGCTGGGGGGACTAAACCACTGGATAGTGAGAGGTTGAGAAGATCCACCAGGGCTGGAAAAAAACATTCTGCTTCTTGAAGGAGGATATGAGGGGCAGGATCAAGATGGGACACGGACTTCACTTTACTAAAGAGCTTTGGAAGTAGTCCAAGGGTGATGACAGTAAAGGTTGTTAGGCATGTTGTGACTGTGCCTACCATCTTACCCCCCTGGGATAGGGTCAGGCATACTTTTCATACTTTGTAAAGCAGAATAGATATCGGAGATTTTCTTCTGAAAGAACATTGCCAGGTCCAAGCAGTGGGCTACTGTAGGCTATGGAAGTATACTATCTGATTTCAATGTAGTTAAAGATTTAACAATTTACAATAGTCCCTGACGTGAATTAGAGGCCCTGTCAATCTTGGATCCAAAGTAGGGTGCTGGGCATATTTAGTTTCTAGATGAAAGTTTCTAATAGGCAGGCGGTTGTCCTTTTTTCCTGCTCATCTTATGACTTTCTCCATTTTCTTTCTAGCCTTTTAAATTCTTTTCTTAGGGTCAGTTCAGTGTCCAACAACTAGGGTTATTACCTAAGATCACAACCTCTGTTTTACACCATTCAATTTAAGACAGCAGTTGGCCATCCATTTTGATTACCGCTGGCGAGATGGTTAGAGTGTAAGGACAAGGGATATTACATGAACTGCATGGGTGGCGGAAGGTAGGGTTCATGCCCTATAATTACTTGTACTTACTGCTCTTTCCACTTCAATGCCTGCGGACAGCTGAGGTATACAGAAGAATGAGCAATGTAGCCCTCAGATGCGGTGGTACCTCTAAGATAATGGCACAAACAGAATAACGATCTTAGAGGTCCATTCTCTGAGGTAAATGAGGACAAAATAAAAACTTTTCAGGTCACCATCAGTCACAGAATCTTTGATTCCTGGTATCGTATAGGTTAAGAAGGAGTTCAGTTTTGTGCGCTCTAATTTAGACCAGCTTCTACTCCTGCTTAACATCTTAGTAGGAAGGGACATGTTCTTGGGCAAAGAAAGTGAAATTAGAACTACAAAATGATCAGACTGAATAACTGAAAATGGCAGAATAACCAACAAGTCACTGATATTAGAGAACATCGGTTCAAGAAGGTGGCCTTTCTTATGCGTTGAGGAATTCACCAATTGAGTAAGGTGGATAGCTGCTAAATCTCTAGATTCTTCTCTTGTGGACAATAAACATTGTCAAGATGAATATTGAGGTCACCTAATGGTGTAAATGTTGCTGATTTAAGAGCCTGTATGACTAATGCTTCAGGTAACGTTTGTAGAAACTGAGTATGAGGGCCAGTAAGATGATAGATAAGGGCCCCTGAAAAAACATAGGTGGCCGAAAACGTTATAGAAAAATGGGCACTTTCACAGTAAGGTAGCTGAAATGGGGAAATAGTACAACTTAAAGGATCCTTGAGAACGATAGCAATCCCACCACCCTACCTGCTCACCCGAACGTGTCTTCCAATCTTATAACTCACAGGTGTGGCCTGTACTACGTCCGGCATAGTGCTTTCTTTAAGCCATGTTTCATCATTACATTAGGGCTCTCTTTGTCTATAAAGCAAATAATTGGAGTTGATGTCTCACTAGGGATCTAGTTGATCAGAAAAAGCTGTCTGATTACCTTAGTACTACGATGAGTACATTCTCCGGACAACATTGTCGAAAAGGAACAATGTCAACAGGTCAGAACATCTGAGATGGGGTCAAGGGAGTGTTGACAAATGTTCTTCGCACATGTCCTAAGCTGAAGTAGTTGTTCTGCTGACTAAGTAAGAACCTCTCTTTGGAAAGATGCATGGTTCCTGACCCCTGTCGATGTCCAGTCACGGGCAGGCGCAGATGGGCTTGCCTTTGGCGTGCCCCCTGCACATCTCAGCTCAGGCTTGATTAAAAAGGGAAGGGGGCAAACAGACTAGAAAGTCAACAAAGATGGTGTCAGTCTATGTGCAAATCAAAATGGCAGTGAGATTTCCCTCAACAACTGAAGCGCAGTCAGGGAGCAGTAAAGAACAGGGGATACTCTTCTTATTAAGGTGCAATGTGAGAATATTCATGAACACAAGTGAAATCACAAACCCATTCCCTACACAATTGTGTTTATGAATAAGTGGGTGATGTGTTTGTGAGTGCATAGTACATTTACAATTGTTAGTTTAGTAGTGCCGTCATGCTGGTGCAACAGTGGTGCCTCATAATGGTATATGTGGATGGTGTCGTAGTCCACTATTCTCATTGACTAGATACTGTCCAACCATTGCATGCAGGTACAAAACAGCTCAGGTGAAATGCAAGGCCACTAGTTAGTCACTCACCTGGAGACCCAGCTGTCTGTTCTGTGTTCTGCCCAGGAAATGGGATGGGGATGTAGTTCATGGGTAGGGTGTGCATGTAAGTGCCAACTCATGGCAGTGTTGTTAAACTGGCAACAAGCTGCAATGATGTTGCACTGTACTTCTGAGTAGTACTGGACCAACCGCAGTATGATCAAGACATCTGAACCTCATATTGAGAATGCCAAAATTGCACTCAGTAAGGGCTTGCAAGTATGTATGTGCCCTATTGTACCTCTGATGAGGCTGTGTGCTTGGATCTTGGAAGGGGTGAGAAGATGGGGAGAAAGGGCATACCCTGCATCACCTGAAACAAAAACATCTAATATCTGTTTTAATTTGTTTACCTTCAGAATGTTGCAGACATTCTACACATGCATACATTCAGTGTTGGTCTCATGAGTGTATATTGTGATGAGGTGAAGTTATGAGTGTCTATGTTTGCGATACCATTCCCTAAATATTCATGCAATCTCAGTGTGTGTTAATTAAGCCTCCTATATAGTAGTCACTTGCCAGCAAAATCACCAACAATCAACTACCTTGCAATAGTAGACTGTCAAAAGATGTAGCTATGTGGTGGGTACCCAGGAATGATAGCAGATACATCAGTGAAGCAATACCTAACATTGTAGACAGTTTACATAGTTGTTGAGGGAATGGTGTTCTCTGTGGCAGGGTGGCTAAAGAGCCACATGGGAACCTAATATCCCAAGTAAGTAAGCACTGGAATTGAATTCCCATACCGCCTTGTCTTTCTGCCAGTGACTGTGACATGGGGATAAACTTGACATTGACTGCTCGACCTCGCTAAATTGAGGGTCAAGTGCTAAAGAGATGTAGAGTGCAAAGGACAGCCAAAAAAGGCAAAGAGGATCTGTGGAAAGTGATCAGAATGTCTGGTTATTGTGACCTTATGAGCCACAGGGGTAACAGACCGTGTAAACTAAAAGGAGCTTGGTCCCTCTATAAATATGCAAAAATATTAGTGATTAGCTTGCCACTCGTAGGTCATTAGAGGGAGTGAATGGCTTTTAACTTTATATTGGAGCCACATTTTTAACAAGCAGTATGAATGGATGTAGCTCTATGTGAGAGCACTAAAATGTGCCCTTCAAGCATCCGTAGGATATGTACTTAGTTTTTAGGTGCCATGTGGTGTCACCTCATGAGGAGATAATTACTCTGGTAAAATGTCTGATTTCAGCCCCAACAGAAAAAAAGGTGTTATTTAGGTTGTGGGTCTTAGACCAATTTAATACAACCAATCACATGATGTCCTTTGCTGAAAACAGTCTACGTTATCATTGGGGTCCTCAGTGTACTAATTAATGTAAAATGTAAAACGCACTCAATCTCTCTGACGCTCCATGCATAACTAGATAACATGGGCCAAGTTGGACTGTTGCAGGGATTCTGCGAAATCACAGAACTATGCTTGGTATTATGGGACCTTAGTAGGCAGGGACTGAGTTATCCTACCACCTGAGTACCCATGAGCCCGGGATCGACTAGCTATAGTGTCTCACTTGCCCTCCTACTTACTCACAGAGGAACAAGTGATTAGATACCCCAGAACACAACACTCCCGACTCTATCAGGAATCGCGGTTGCAAGACACACCCTTTCGCTCAAGCTCTTGTTCTCATCCACAATAAGATATGACAGAGACGTGAAAAAGTTTAAAATGTTTATTTTAACTAACGTGCTCTAATATGCAGTATACGTGCCACAACCAGTAGAAAAATGCCTAACACAAATACGGTCAGCATAACAAGTAGTCCGTAAATCATAAAAGGAGCTGTCATGATATATGACAGTGTAGCCTAACCTCCCTCCCCTTGTCTAAAAGCAAGATGATTATATATTAGAAGATCTCTGGGTGTTATCAGCAGACCCCGTACCTCAGTCTCTAAATGGTAGATCTATATCACAGGTGCTGTCACGCTCTTATCTCTGGAAAGGTCCCTCTCCAAGTGTATGTTTCCTATCCGTGTACCCTCATATGACCAAAATACATGTTCCCAAACAACAGCTGCATCTGCATGTTTTGTCTAGGTGCTAGGGCCTGACCAGAACAAAATAACAAGGGGCATTGTTGTTCGACCTTGTTCACAATGTTCAGACTAAATCCCAGGAATGAGCAAAGTGCCAAAACAAAATCAGTTTTTTATGTGAAAGTTTCAGTGTGGCACAAGCAAAATAAATTCATGTAGTAACGTGCGCAAAGTAGCAGACAGTCTGCAACATGTTCATGCTAACATAGGGAAGATGACAATGCCCATATGGGCCACGTGACAGGAACTTACATCCTTGATGTGGTTGCCCCCCAACATTTTTCCTTCAATTTTCCTGTTTTTACTGATTTTGTTTTTGCTGGCCTTAGGACTCTGGGAACTTTACCACTGCTAACCAGCGCTAAAGTGCTTGGGCTCACTCCCTAAAACATGGTAACATTGGCTTCCATCCAAATGACACATTTAACTTACTTGTAAGTCCCTAGTAAAGTGGTACTTCCTCTACTCAGGGCCTGTGAGTTAAATACTACTGGTGGGCCTGCAGCACTGATTTTGCAACCCACTTAAGTAGTCCTATTAAACATGTTTCAGGCCTGCCATTGAAGCCTCTGTGTGCAGTTTTAAACTGCCATTTCAACCTGGAAAAATAAACCTTTTTAATTAAACTGGAAAACCATAAGGTTGACTAGAACCAGGGCGCACAACAAAAGAGCCTGTAGGGTAAAGTTGAACACATTATATTCCAAAATCAGTAAATTAAACAAAATTCAACAAGCTAACACGCATTGTTTATTAATGACATGATGCAAAATTGTAGTACATCTTTCTTTAAGTTGATGTGTCATACATATGTTGCTTCACATTCGATGCGCTGTCAATGTGCGACCAGGTGTAAATGAATACTACAATAATAATTTTGTTGTAGAAACGAATACATTTTGGGTGCATGCACCCTTCATCAGGGGTAGCTATAAATGAATAGACAAAACAGTATACTGTCAGATATTGAAACTTTTTCATGAACAAAAGGAAAGAGCATGATGTATAAAAACAAAGGAAAGAGAAAACACTCTCCTTGATTATCCCTATGTAGCTGGATTAAACAGCACGTCCTGGAATTAACTAGTCTATTAGTGTGAGAAAACTCTGTGCTTGAAACGACTTATTGAAAATAAGCGCAATTTGTAATATGACCAAGCAACTTCCAAAGAAAGGACCTGGCAAGCGAAATACATAGTTCACATATAGATACACATGATACCCAACAAGCGTGTCAAGTGGTATTAATTGCCTCCGGTAGACAGGACGCCTTACACACGCGTCCCAGGTATTGATGCCGGGCCCTTACTTGTGAGCCCCATCATGGTACATCTGCAGTTCTTAATATAATAGATACTGGTTCCCACACATGGAACACTGGGGTAATAGTGCATTCTACAGTTGACTTGTACTTGCTTATTAATCCCGACACCCCATCACTGGACCATCTGCCATCTGTATATTATTCAAGCCCTGATGAAGTTCAATCTTTATTGAACGAAACGCATTGGCTGGAGCCTATGTTATGATATTGTTGAAATAAAGGAAATCAAATACAAAGGAACTTTGTCCGTTTACATCATTTGGAAAAGACAATCTAGTGGTGCACCTCTCCATTCTCACCCACTTCTCAATCTGCCTTGCAGTTTGCACCCAACAACGTCAGGTGCAGGAGTTGTATGTGCACACGCTTATAGACTCTCTAACAGACCATTACAAAAGGAACAGAGCAGTATAGTGCGGATATCCAAGTCCGCCGTTGGTCTGTCCTGTTGTTAAAAAGTGTGTTCATGCCTCCAACATCTCAAAAGACCATGGACATCTTTAAAGCTCTAATAAAGAAGGATTTTCAACTCATGAATTTTCAATCCACTCGTACGAATAATGTCACACGGCAATAACAAAGGATCCTATTCAAATTGAGGTAGAATCAAAATCTCATTTTTTAACCAGCTGATAAGGGTGGAGCCTTGGTCGTGATGGACCGGATGTACTATGAAAACAAAGTTTCAGCTCATGCGATGGACCAAGACACATATATTCTCTTGGAGAAGGATCCCACAATGGAATTTATGGCAAAACTATCAAACATTCTTAGTAAAGCTATGGATTATGGTTAGATCACTGAGAATACCCGGTGCTTCTTGTTGACGGCTCATCCACACAGACCGCATCTTTATATGCTCTCCAAAATTCACAAAATATCACAAGATCCCCCGTTCAGGCCCATATTCTCAGTCTGTGGGTCTTTGCATGAACCTTTAGGTAAATATTTGGACAATTTTCTTCAACCACTGGTGGCGCTCACACATCATCACACATGACCAAGTTTTTGAATCACCTCACTGGTTTGTCAGACATGAATTTGGAGTCCTATTGACTATGCACAATTGATGTCACAGCTCTATACACTTCTATCGCCCCATGAAGAAGGTAGTGAAGTAGTTGAGTGGGCTTTATTGCAACATAACGGCATTTGAGCAAATAAAGTACTCATCCTCCAACTGTTACACTTCTGTCTATTCTACACTTATTTCCCTTGGAAGGATTCCTTTTTTCTACCAAAGATGGAGCTCCTTGTTAAGCCAATATCTATATGGCTAAATTTGAACATCAATTCATCTTTGAAAGAACATCTTGGGGCAACAATCTTGTTATTTATCTATGATACATAGATGATATTTTTCTGATTTGGAATACGACCAGGACATAGTTGGAACACAACATTCTCACATTTAACAGCCATAACCATGGATCCAGTTCACACATACTATCAGCAATTCGCATATTACATTCTTGGAGGTACATCTTGAATTGACATCTTCTGGTTTATCAAATCATGTCTTCAAAAATCCACAGACAGGAATAATACTCTTCATTACACCAGCTTTCATCCCTCATCACTGAACAAACATCGACCTTTATCACAATTCATTTGCATTAAGAGGATCACATCTAACCAAGACGTGTGGGATTTCACCTTACATACATATTGATTTCAATTCTAACAGCGAGGATACCCGGATCATGTATTGGAGACTGCCCTACAACACACAAATATGCTGAACCGTGAAACATTACTAAAATAGACCCAGATGGATAAACCTCCACGTGAAGTATTTGTTACAATATTTTCCACAAAATTAGAGGCAATCAAACACAGTATCTGTAAACGTTGGGATCTATTGCAGATGGAACCTGATTTGAGAGGGCTTTTCAATCAGAAACCACTCTAGGCACACTTGTGTTCAAGAATTCTAAAAAAAATCTTGCCCTCTGCTTTGCATCCATGAGTCATGAACCACAAAGGCATGCAAAAATGCCACAACTGCATTCATTGTGGGAATGTAATTGCAGGAAACACAATCACACCTGAAAACGGTCAAATCCATTAAATTACACCACTCGCAGATTGCAATTCAGAAAAAGTAATTTATGCCATCAAATACCCTTGTGGCTTGTTGTATGTGGGCAAGATATAGAGAAAAGTGAAGGTTCAGATGACCGAACATAAAAGCATGATCAGAACCAGGAACAGAAACTCCAGTCTTGTGGTCCACTGGCTGGAACATCACCATACCATTGCTCAACTTTGCCTCATAGTCATTGAAAAAATCATTGTTAATCCAGGCACCAACGTACCAAAAGTCTTATCACAGAGGGAAACATTCTGGATCAAGCACTTGGAAAGTCTTTCTCCAAAAGGTCTCAATGACAAGCTGGAAATGATATGCTTTCTGTAAACTATTTCACTCTATAACATGACACCTAGAGTTATATGTTCACATACAGATTACACTTACATTATCTCACACACACAGAGTCTTGCATACTAGTCACTATAAACCATATATTATTTATTCAGTATGTATGTTTTGGTACTGTTTGATTTACCTTTCTGGCTAGTGTCTCTCATATCGATTCTATGTATAGTTATGTTGTGAGCTTTTGCCTTATCAGCTAACATTGAGGCACAAAATGTTAAAACCCTTTGCTTCTTTATACATATTAATTTGACTCACTAATTCATCAGTATTAGACTTATAATGATAGCCCTGTTATTGTTGTGTTAGTTCTTAAACCTTGTATAATGGAGTTGGCACCTGACTTTTATATCAGTAGTTCTTAAGATGTTAAAATATTTTCCAACTCGTAATTGTACCGGGTGTTTTTCATTATTGGGAAAATCCGGTGGTTAGACAATGTATATTGATTGTCTATACAATGATGTGTTGGATCGCGAGTATAATTGTTTTCATACACAGTATGTCTCATTCCTGGGCAAAGGTCTTTTGTCTATGTTTATCTCCATCTCGTTACGCGTCGCAATGCCTTAAAAAGCATGCATACTGCGCACTCTGGCTTACCTCGCTCGGATTGGCAGAGCAAAACTTGTTACGCAGCAGTCTAATGATCTAGGACAGGTAACGAGAAGCTTTTAACTTCACTTTCATTCACCTAGTCAATTTTTACAATTCCAATCAAACAAGTTGTTCACAGCCTTCATGTTTAATAATTAGGTTTTCTATGTGGCTGACTTTATGACCTTACAGGCAGGGCTTTAAGTGGGCTGAGTCTTGCCGGTGCTCAGCACCGGCAGTTCTAAAAAGCAGGTGCTAAGACGGGTACCCTATCGGGCTCTCCATTTTCGCCCTCACCCTCATGATGAAAAATTGTAAATCTTAACTCTGCAGCAATACCACCCTTCGCTGCCTCTGATGTAACTTCAAAGAGACTCATTATATTTCTTTCACAGTCTCATTTTAGAACTGAAGTATTTTCAATATACTATACTACGAAGCCATGGTTGTTGCTTATGTATTTAACTTATGCAACAAACAACCATTGACAAAGCCAATAGAACTGGCTTGTTGTTTTTGTTTTGTGTTTTTTTTAATTTTTATTGATTTTGTAGCCACAAACATAAATACATCATATCAAGAAAAAGAAGATTCAGTAATAACATATCAGTAATCGTTTGCAGAGCCCATAGGAGCATTAAAGAAAAAAAAGGAGAACAACCACATTGTAAATATATCTGATTACAAGCACCGAAATAGAAATAGAGAACAGCAGTTAATTATATAGGGAGAATAATAAAGAAAATACATTAAGTCCTTAATCCCATTGAAGACTAGACCATAT
The DNA here is from genome assembly GCA_963921515.1 of Calotriton arnoldi. Taxonomy (NCBI): domain Eukaryota; kingdom Metazoa; phylum Chordata; class Amphibia; order Caudata; family Salamandridae; genus Calotriton; species Calotriton arnoldi. The sequence goes on along the minus strand of CAWUFW010015047.1, from coordinate 117,300 downwards.
CCTTCGGAATTTTAACCAAGACCGAGGGCCTCTAACTTTAGCTAACGCTATCTCCATTTCATAGATCTCCCTTAGCAAGACCCAAAATTAATTAATGCTTGGACTCGTACTTTGAATCCAAGAGCGGGCAATACATAGACGAGCACAGGCCGAAAAAATAGAAGCAAAAGGTTTCGTGAGACAACCAAGCTCTGAAAATATTCCCAATAGCAACTCTTTCCCAGAAACCGGGTTGTCATAGCCAACCCAGGTTGCTAGAGCGAGAGTTATATTGGACCAAAATTCCTTCAACATTGGACATGTGATAAGCAAATGGTTTAAATCTGCAGCATATTCTTGACATTTCGGGCAGTATGATTTAGTAGCAGTTAGATTGTTAGCCCATTTGGAAATTCGCTCTGGAGTATAGTAAAGCATAAATATAGTTCTATATTGCTGAAGTTTCAGATTAACGGATGTTACTGCTGAGTCTATAGTTTCCAGAGATTCCTGTATTTCCTCTTCAGTTATATTACAGTTGAAAATCCGGCTTAGTTTAGCCGCTATTTGTATGCCATCATCACTGACCACCTCTATAAGTTTCTGATAGATTTTGCCTATAGTTCCTTGTCTAGTAGTACCAAAAAATACAGACAGAATCTCGGGAGAACTAATCAACTCTAACAATCCCCGACCGCGAATAAAATAATCCCTGACTTGCAAGTACTTGAAAAAATTAGTTTGTAACAAATCAAATTCTTCTTTCAAAGATGAAAAAGATCTGAATCCCTGTCCATCATATAGATGACCCACCCGCGTCACACCCTTAGATTGCCATTCCTTCCCAACATAATCATGGAATATATTAGGCAATAAGGGGTTCCCCCATAGTGCAGTATAAAAATGTAAGTCGGGTAATACATATGCCTTACAAATTTCGTGCCATATATTAGTAATATCCCTGACTACCTTGAATCGTACCCGCTTGTAGTAGTTAGGGTCAGATGTTTTATACAATAGAAACCCAGTACTAGGTCCACAAGCCAGCTGGTATGAAAGCCAGCTAGCACTAGTTTCAGTTCCTCTAAGTAACCTCTGTATTCGCCCAGTAAATGCAGCCCAAAAATACAATTTAAAATCTGGAAGTTTGAAACCACCTTGCTTATACGATAGTTTTAAATATCGGATAGCTCTTCTGGCACGCCGGTATCCCCAAATAAAGCTGCCGACGGCACTATCAAGACGTTTAAAAAAGGTCAATGGTACCTTTAATGGAATTGTACGAAAAAAATACAAAACCTTCGGGAGAACGTTCATTTTAACAACATTACATCTCCCATATATACTAAGAGGTAGCCGGTGCCAGCATCGCAGTTTTGCTACTACTTTTGTCAACAGTGGTTCATAATTTAATACAATAATATCATTAACTTGGCTACTGAGACAAACTCCCAGATAAATTGCCGTCCTTGTAAGCCCTAGGGCTACTGGAGGCATTTCAAGTTGAAATTCAATATCGTCTGCGTCTTATTCAAATTTAATTTATAACCGGAGAAAGAGCCAAATCGCTGTGCTTCATGGGTTATCACAGCCAGAGCATTAACTGGATTAGTCGAAAAAACAGCAATATCGTCCGCATACGCAGTTCATTTTAAATCCATCCCATTTAAAGTAACTGAAAAGATATCAACATTTAACAGTAAGTGCTTAATAAAAGGCTCAATATAAATGGCAAACAATAAAGGGGATAGCGGACAGCCCTGCCGCGTACCCCTTTGAACAAAAAAAAAAGATGAGGAATGGCCATTAAGTTTGATTGCGGCTGTTGGGCACCTATACAGCTTCTGTACTGCCGAGATAAACCTTTGACCGAGACCTATTGAAGACATTGTTGCCCATAAAGCTCCCCAAGTCACTCGGTCAAAGGCCTTCTCGGCATCTAGCATCAACATCCCCATATGCTGGCCCAATTGACCCGAAACATCAAATGCAGCAATTGCCATGTTGATGTGTGCGGCAGTATCTCTTCCGGGGACAAAACTGTGTTGCTGCTCCGAAACTAATAAATGTATGACCGGGGCCAATCGTGAAGCAAGAATTTTAGAAAAGAGTTAGCATCAGCATTGATCAATGCTATAGGCCGGTAAGAACTCATATTGTCTATCGGCTTCCCCTTTTTAGGGAAAACAACAATAATAGTCGCATTCCAAGAGGAGGGAACTTCTTCTCCTTGCATGATCGTATTACATAGCTCAAGGAAGATGGGGATCAGTATAGTTTTAAAAGACTTAAAAAATTCCAGCGGGATCTTATCCTCAACAACTGCTTTGCCAACAGGCAAAGCATTAATTGCTTCCTCTACTTCCCTCACATCAACATCTTTTTGCAGAGGCTCAGAGAGCAGAGAATTCAAAACAGGCATTGCACACTCCTGTATATAATCTGAGGCAATTTGTTGGTCAAAGCAAGCCGAATTGCCGTATAGGTCAGCGTAGAATAACCTAAATTGTTCTACTATGTCCGTAGACCTTGTATATATCAAACCGTCCACCCCTTTAATCAAGGAAGATGGGGTATTTTGAAAAGGAAGATGGGGTATTTTGAAAAGGAAGATGGCGGATTGAAGCCGCGCGTGCGAGGACGCTCTCTGTGCTTCTCCCCTGAAGCTCCGGTGAGCCACTACTGACGACCCGACTGCCTCCCGCCTCCCGGCAATGTATTGCGCCCGCTAGGTTAAGGATTGGGCTGCAATAAGGGACTTGCTCGGATACGCCTCTGTTTATTAATGTAACAAAATCAACAAATGTGCCGTATCTCTACAGCGAGGAGAAAAGTCTACGCGAGCCGCGCGGTGGATTTGTCAATCAGCTCCGCTACAGGCATTTCAGATGTTACAGACGCCACGAGCATTCACTGGGAGCCTTGCTCGGACCCGTGGAAACGGACAACGTTCAGCTGTGCTTTTAGAGGGAGTACCGGGTTTTGAAATGGCCCCGCCACGCACCGCTAAAGGACGGCGCAATGAAGTTCCAGCTTCTGCAAGCGCAGCAAGTCAAACTGCGGGAAGTGCAGACAAGGACAAGGTTGCCGGGAGCAGCGTTATTACTTTGCCAACCGGTGAGCCAAACTTGTCTGCATATACCTCTATGACTGATGGAGATAATACCACCGGGTTTAGAGCAGAGGATGGGTCCGGGTCACAGCTCGGGAAACCCATTTTGAAGCTGCTCCAATCTGGGAGGGCAACTGAACTACTTCGGACATGTGGGTCCGAGAACTCCATTCCAGGCTTTGTGATGGCCGAAGTACTAAATGCTGCAGTACAGGGTGGCAGGGGTGGTGAGGCTGGTTCAGTTATTATGGACAACACTTGCGACTGCCGCGACTGCTGCCGTTAATTCCCAAGAAGCTGGTAAGTCAGCTGAACCAATAGTGAACAGCCTGGTCAATGATACAATATTGGAAAATTTTGCAGAGAAAGATGGTCCTGCAGGTACTACAACTACTACAGCTGCAGCTGCTGGTCTCATTGGTCTTACTGGATCAATCTCAGAAGACCTCACCAATTGCATCGAGACTGCCGCTGAACAAACAGGCGAGAGCCTCAGGGAAGGGGAGGAAGCCACTAGTAATGGACCTATTAGTAAAGGAAGGGATTATGCAGAACAACCAGTTTTGAATCCTGCTAATCCTGTTAATACTACTGCTAATATTGTGGGGGGTGCTGGGTCAGCTCGAACCCCAACTGCTTCAGACACGGAGTGGCGTAATCCGGTACAGGGCTCGGAGAGCAGTCAATGTAATACCCCCGGTGGGGCGAAGGGTGTAAAGAATAAAAACTCTAACATTGTCAAGCTGTCTAAAGGCGGCAAAGGCCATGGTCGGGGAGAAAAGCAACAAGTGACTGATGCAATGGGGCGATTAAAGGAGGCTTCCTCTACTACTACCAAGGCTGGTTCAGGGGTTAGTCCGCTGCGCAAATGGGTGTCTTCTAAAGGTGAGGTGAAAAATATTATTTCGAGGTTATCAAATACTAGCAGTACGGCAAATACTCCTATCGAAATATCAGAGGAAGAGGGAGCTGGAGTGGATATTGAGCAGCAAGCATTAGCGGATGCTCCAGAGAAGTTTGTATCCGCTCCCATTTGTGCATCATCAACATCTTCAGTCTTTCCCCCAGCCTCAAGCCCCGCAGTGCCATCATCAAGTCTGTCGGAACCAGGTGCTAAGATTCGGGAACTGACGGGAGAGGAGCCTTCATTGTCTAGCAATATGCAAGCACTGAGCGCTCAGAGAGCAGAAGCCCAGGAATATTACCAACAGGCCAAAGCTGATAGCAGCGAAATTAAGCAAGCCTTGGTGGAGGTAACATCTAAGGTTGGCCAGCTTTCCTCAGAAGTCATTGATTTACAACAACGAGTGGCGGCCATGGAAGAATCCGATACGTACACAGTTAATCTTGTAAAAACACAGGATTCTCAACTGATGCTAATGCAATCCAAGATTTCTGGAAAATCGCCAGAGGCGCCAGAACCTACGGGCTTTTGGTATTCCAGAAGGCAGGGAAGGCAACGATCCGCGGGCTTTCATCGTCAGTCTCCTCCAAAAAGTCTTCCCGGACCTAGCAGACTGGGATATGGACACTCAAGTCCAACGAGCACATAGACTGCCATTGTCACTGTCAACTACCCATGGAAGTCAGTCCAAACCTAACTTTGCTCGACCAATCCTTGTGTTTTTGGGTAATTTTCTATTGTGCCAAGCTATATATTTTAAGGCACGTCCAGCGGCACCAGTTAAGGTGGATGCAATGTCTATCTTTGTGCGCTCTGACCTATGTAAGGTAACAATGGATAAACGGTGGAAGCTCCGCCAATTAATGGATCCTTTTAAAAATGTGTGCTCGCAAGTGTTTCTACAGGAGCCGGCTCGTCTTAAGATCATAAAGGATGGCCAACAACATTTTTTCTTTAACGAACAGGACGCTAAACAAGCTTTGTCAAAATGGCAAGCAACCGGCAAGGAATGAGTTCAAGTCCTAATGCAGCAATTATTGTACTGTGAGAGGTTGCGCTTGTGAAAGAGGCTTTGTTTCAATTTGAGACTTCTAAATGATTCTTTAATTTGTTGCCTTTTTTCCTCATAGGTACGAGAGATATATTGGGTGGTTGGGGTGTGGTGTGGATATGGTGTGGGTCACTGGGGTCGGTGGGGGGGTACAGACCCTGTACACACTGGGGGGGTACAGACCATGCTGTCACACTGGGACAGCAAGGAAGGGGGCGATTCCTTTTTGTAGGTACTGGGGTGGGGGTAGGGTGGGAAAGGGAGGGCAGTCTTGGGAGGGGGTGAAAAAAGCCACAATTTAGATAATTTCACTTGGGCAGAGCACTGGGGAGAGGGGCACGTAACTTGGGTACTGATGACTGGACCGGGTTTACAAGTACTATTAAATGTCGGAATTTAAATGTATGTGCTGGAATGTGGCGGGACTCAATCAAGCTGGAAAGCGACAGCTAGTAACGGAAAAGCTGCGTGTATTTAAGCCTCATATATTAGGGCTTGCGGAAACGCATATTGCATATAAGGATAGAGCTCTATTAAAACAATTGGGATACGATATTATTGTGTGTACGTCGCAAACAATCTCTATTCGTGGGGTGGCCTTATTAAAATCTAGGCGGTGTCGGGCTGTTGTCCTTCGATCACTTGCTGACCCTAAAGGGAGATGGGCAATCTCCCAAATGATGATTTATGGGCGGAAGGTCACAATATGTATGGTATATGGCCCGAATATTGATTGTCCAGATGTTATATTTCATTTGAGTTCTGAGCTGCTGGAGTGGCCTGGCGAAATGATTGTGATGGGTGATTTTAATTGTATTCTTGACAGAAAGATTGATACTACCAATACTACTGACCGTGCTAGAATGTGAAAGACCAGGGCTGCTATCTTAGAACTTCTTCACTTGCATCAGTTGGAAGACTCTTGGAGGAGGTTATTCTCAAATGTACCAGGTTATACTTTTTATTCATCACCACATAAACACTACTCAAGGATCGATATGATATTTGCTAACAATACTATTTTGGAAAATGCATTTGGGGTAGTATGCCCAAAAATCACGTCTGATCACAACCCGGTTATGTTAACAGTGCAGTTGCAGTCAAGCACTCAGGAACCAATTAAGGATTTTACTTTTCCTAGACATCTCCTCAGTAATTTGGAATATGTGGAGTTTATGCGAACTGTACTTGAGGAGTATATAGATAATAATTTGGGCTCAGCGTCAATTGCAACAGTGTGGGATTGTCTAAAAGCTTATGTTAGAGGGACTACGCTACAATATATTATTAAGCAAAATCGGCAGGGCCTTCGTCAGTCGGAGCAGGAACAAAAGCTTTATCTTGATTTGGAGCGCCAGCATGCCACAGCTATTGCCGTAAAGGATGCAGGTGAGCAGTTGATATATCAACAGGTTGTTGAAGCAAGAGCTAAACTAAAGAGACGGTTGAGGGATAAAGTTGCAAATAATTATCATAAGTACAGAACTAAACAATATGAATATGGCGAAAGGGTAGGCCGACTGTTGGCTAATCAAATTGCAGATCAAAGGGCTAAATCTCATGTTAAAGAACTGGCTTGTTGTAAGTGTGATGTTTACTTGTTGTATTATATATCTGGATGTAAAGACAGGCGTAGCAAAATACCAGTCAGGCGGCACACTATGCTAAGCACAGATTTTCAGCTTACATTGCTTTTAAGCCACGCCCTTAATTACATCGGCCACGCCCCTTTGAGAGACCCCCAAGTTTTATCATCCCACTTAAAGCCCTGCTTACAGCACCGGGTCCTCAATGATAAATGAGATAGAATCAGGGATTCTCTAGAGAAGCAGCTGCAGCTGCTAAGTAAGTAGGCTTGCATGCTAGCGAGTGCACTAACGTTATAAACAATTATATGCCCTAATACAGCTTTTTGTACGTTTAATTTATAGTTAGACGACTCTTTCCTGTCGTCGGATTGAACGTAGGTCACCAACATATTTTGTTGAGGACCAGCATATTCAAGAAGGAGGTTTGTTCATCACACCAGTCACATTGCATGCTGGGTATTGTAGTTACTCAAACATACCATGCACAGCTCTTGGTAATTGTCTTATTGTTCTTGACAACATGTGGTCATGCACGCGCCACATGAGAGTGTTTATTCAGATCATTGTCTGGGCATTAGACTTCCATTAATATCACCGGTGCACTGTTGTCACATGACGACGCACATTTTTGGCAATTACCACCATGTGACACGCTTTTTGGGTACCATGTGTATCTATATGTGAACTATGTATTTCGCTTGTCGGGAGCTTTCTTTTGAAGTTCCTTGGTGAAATTACAAATTGCACTTATTTTCAATAAGCCATTCAAGCACAGAGTTTTCTCTCACTAATACACTGGTTCATTCCAGGATGTGCTGTTTAATCCAGCTACATTGGGATACTCAAGGAAAGCGTTTTCTCTTTCCTTTGTTTTTATACATCAAGCTCTTTCCTATTGTTCACGAAACAAAGTACAATATCTGACAGTATAATGTTTTGTCTATTCATTTATTGCTACCTCTGATGAAGGGTGCATGCACACGAAATGCATTGAGTTTCTAAAACAAAATTGTTACTGTAGTATTCATCCACGCCTGGTCGCACATTGACAGTGCATCGAATGTGAAGCAACATTTATATGACACATCAACTTAAAGAAAGATGTACTACAGTTTTGCAATATGTCATTAATAAACAATGCATGTTAGTTTGTTGAACTTTGTTTAATTTACTGATTTTGGAATATAATGTGTAAAAATTTAGCCAACGGGCTCTTTTGTTGTGCGCCCTAGTCAACCTTAGGGTTTTCCAGTTTAATTCAAATTTTTACGGTGACCGGCAAGTACCGTTCCAAGGCAGCACACATTCTCAGTACACATGGTTTACATTGAAATCAATTTGTGAAATTTGAGTGCACCGTATTACCTTAATTATTCTTAAAATAAACATTTTGCCATGCCTAAACCTTCCTTTTTAATACGTATGTCACCCCTAGGGTAGGCCCTAAACAGCCCATAGGGTAGAGTGCAGTGTATTTAAAGAGATGAACATATACATTTAACTTTTACATGTCCTGGTAGTGACAAACCCTTAAATTTGTTTTTCACTACTGCAAGGCCTACCTCTCCCACAGGATAACATTAGGTTACCTTATTAAGTTTAATAAGTGATAACTTTCAATTGGGAGCACGTAGGAATGTCGAGTTTGGTGTCTAAGGAATTGTAATTTAAAACCCTCTTTAATGGTAAAGTCGGATTTTAAGTCACAATTCTGAAAATGCCACTTTTAGAAAGTTGGCATTTTCTTGTCCCAACTATTTGGTGCCTGGAGCCTGTATCCTGGGTCACATGACTAGGTGTAGCTGTGTATTACACCCAGACAGTAAGAGAAGGGGAGAATAGATGTTGCCTGAATTGGGCCATCTCTTACTGGATAGGGGGCACCTACCACACTTGCACATTCCAAAGACTTTGCCTGAGCTAACTCACACTAGTCTTTTGTGCCCCCAGACAAGCTGGGCCTATGGCAGGGAGGCAGGAAATTCCACAAATCTCTATTGGGGGGAGTGCGGGGGGAGTCCAGAAGCTTCTCCGACTTCAGAGCTGGCACCAGGTATAAATATGGGTCCCTCAGAGCCAACTCTTCAGTTCACATCTGGACTTGTGGAAGACTCAGAAGGACTGCTGTGCTGCTCTGCAGCAAGAAGGACTGCTACTCTGCTGCCCTTCTGCCGGAGTGAAAAGGACTAGACCTGCATCTTGAACGCAGGACCACCAGAGCCCAAGGGCTAGTTGGCTGCCTCTTGATCAGAGCCTCAGGGTCAGAAAAGGCTCCAACCACCTTGAACCCCACACCTGGACTCTGTATGCTGTGAGTCCTAAGTCCCCAAGTGGTGCCACCTCAGTCCTGGACCCTTATAAGTGGGGCTGAAGGTGCTCTGCCAGCCCAGCTGTGGTCTTTTGGGCTGAACCGACGCAGTGCAATGCACATCCACGCAGCTCTGCATCAGAACCGCCGCTGTTCAGTGCATCCTTGATGCAGGACCCCACAGCTCTTCGGAACCCCCACTGCGTGACGCTTCCTCAACGCAGGACCTTGCATCGCAGCCCGGCTACTCCTTGAAAGCACTGCTGCGGGATGCATCCTCGATGTAGGATCTTGCATCACAACCCTGCAGCTCTCCGGAATTGCCGCTGCGGGATGCATCCTCAGTGCAGGACCTCGCATAGCAGCCTGCAGCTCATCGGAACTGTAGCTGCGCCAAGCAGCCTCAATGCGGAATCTCTTAGCGCTTCACAACCAGGATTTAATGTACTTTGTTCAGCGGGTCTAACTTGGCCCCTTTGTCTGGCCCACTTTCAATCTGTGACTTTGTCCCGGTCCGGCACGACCAGATAACCACAGTTGGAGCTTTGTGCTTTTAAGCACTATTTTTACCTAGAGCTTTAAAATTGTTATATCTCTGGTTCTACTAATTGGATTTTTGTTCTTTTGGTGTCAAATAATTTATTAAAATATACTCTTTTTTTCTAAATTGGTGAGGATTTTTCTTGTGTTGTTTTTTCACTTTATTACTGTTTGAAGTGGTGCATATATACTCTACACATTGCCTCTAAGTTAAGCCTAACTGCTTTTGTGCCAAGCTAGTAGAGGGTTTTGCATAGGTTAATGTGGGGTTTGCTTGTGTTTCACCCTGACAAGAATTGTGGTTGTTGCTTGAGTAAAGTTTCATCCTTCTCACCGGGTAACCCAATTTCCTACAGGCAACAAGGTTGATCCTAATGGAACACCACACGTTACACACAGAGGAAGGTGAGACCACAGGAGATCATCCAGGTACAGAACACAGAACAATTCTGGGACTGAACTACCCACCTTCATGTGTGAATTCAAATTGGCACAACTATCCCGTTAATGACTGCTTCAAAGGTAGCAGAGAGTCAGAAATGTACCAAAAGATAGACACCTTCCCTTTGCAGCCACCATGTGCAGTGTATATATGGAATGGTTCATCTCTGTACTGCACCGAGGATAAAAGCCAGATTGCTAGGATTTTAAAGATGGCTCCAATCAGGGAGAAACTGGTCTTGGGTTGCTTGTATTCCAATTCAGGGAGGACCTGGCCTGGCAGTTCAGGCTGGACTGTTCCTATTGGAGCAAAAACAGACTGATTTGCATATCGCTAGGTCCAAACTGAGGTGGCATGGTGGGGAAGAGAACACAGGGTTGGAATGCTACTCCGAGCAATCGCATATAATTGGACTTATTGTAAGCATTCTCCCATCGTCTTTTGTGTGTTTGAAGTACCGCCATAAGTGGCCATGAGTATGCCCAGACGTGGGTCTCCTGCTCACTGTGCCACTGGAGCCAAGCTTCACCTGGCTGAAGAGCCCCAATCAGGGTGAAACTGGTCTTGGGTTGCTTGTGTTCCGGAAACACCTGACCTGGCAGTTCAGGCTGGACGGTTCCGGTTGGAGCAGGGTCAAGTTTGATTTGCATACGGATGGGTCCAAACTGAGGTGGCATTGGTGACAAAAAAACGATTTTGGACAACAAAACGATGGGTTGGAAAGTTATCCTGAGAGATTGCCGGTGGTTAAACTTATTGCAAGCATCCTCGCATCACCTTTTGTGTGTTGACTAAAATTATTTAGTCATAGTTTTCTCTTAGATTTTCCTGATACTGAGAAGATTTGTAATGAGACAAAATGTACCTAGGTAGCAACTATCCGGGTTAGGCTTCCCGACAAGGGGAGTGATCCATCTTGCTTTTAAAATCGATGTAATCATAGGGAACAAGTTTGACGGTTATCTTTCACTGGTGGAGTCAGGGCTGAGTTCATTTTACAGGAATTTATATGAAATAAAGATGGTCACTCGAGAAGGGATTATTCATGATCAATAAATTGATAAGTATGATGAGATCCTTAAGCAAAGTGAGGTGCGGAATCAATTCTAATATTCATGGGGGAGACGAATGCACAATCAATGATAATCTTAATCTAAATTGTGTTAGTGAATACTTGGGGAATGTGCAACATTTCTCCTATAGATCATCCCAACTGCAGGGCTCACCACTCGCCATTCCATGCCACGGTTAAGGGTTTGCACTCTGACTGCACTGGAGCATAGCAACTAACTTAAAACTAATAATGCTCAGTGAAGTGTGCTGACGTCATTTGTCCCTGCTTTGTTTACGGAAGTGCAGAGGGCAACAGTGTGACTGAAAGCATGGTTTATTTGTTTTCAAAATGGGTTTCTATAGGACACCACAGGTTTTGTGCAATTGTATGCCGTGGTACTTGGCTGTAACTTAAACTGTTAGGTCCCTCCCCTCCATGCCCAGCCCAGTTCAAATTAGGTTTTCTCACAAGCTATAACATTAGTTGTGTTAACTTGAGCCTATTGGCGATACATAACTCTCAACTCACCCTCATTTGGATAGTCACTAAAGAACTCATTGTCACCCTTCAAACTAGTGAAACACCACCTGCAGATTTCAGTGGAATCACCTGCTCATAAAACACTCATCGCCTTCCAAAAATGTATCATCTCTATTTAATTCAATGTGATTACCCCCTGAAAAACACATAATCTCACCCTCCAAGGAGACTCAAAGTGTTGAAAGTATGACAGACTTAATAGTATTTTATACTGTAAACGTGTCCCTTTCCTGCGCTGAGAGCAGTGTCCCCTACACGTTCACATTGAATGCCACGTGCCGGAGTGACCAGGGATGGAAACCGCACCATAGTACTTCAGTGAGCTGGTCACTCACATTTCAGGAACAGGCCTGTGATTCTGGCGCGAGCTTGGATGCTGTTCTCGCACCTGGGGACTGCAGGCCGTGGCTGAGAGCCTGCCTCTGGCCCCTCCCAGACCCCCCATCACATTCCAGCCCCTCCCTCCCCTCTCGCCCTACTCCCGAGGAATGTGCAGCCTGCGCTCAGAGCCCGGCCGGACTGTGTGCACCATTGTTCGGACGAGCCCTGCGGAGCCCTGCAAAGATGAACGGGACTCGGGCGCTCTTCCTCCTCTGCCTGGCCGCCGTCGCACTTCTAGCCTGTAAGTGACATTTACATTCTAAAGAGTATTTCTGCGGGGGCAGGGGGAGACATTGGGCGACCCTTACTCTAAACAACAGACTCGGTTTAAAGATGTAGCCGTGCATCCTGAGGGCGTTCAATACAGAGAGCAGGCATCCATCTATTCATCTCAAAATGTCTTTACATTGTGCGACAGCCATCAAAAAACACACCGACAACCCGCTGGGCCAAAATGAATCAAGGTTGCTGCTTTGATTGATCAGAAAACCCTTGTTACTACTATGGGAACGCCTGCTTTAACCTGTGTGCCTTTAGTTGTGTGTTTATTAGCTGATACGACTATATTGTCTTTCTAGGGCACGATAAACTGTTCTGATTAGAGTACTTTGCACCCTCCATCTTTATACTCTGAAGTCGACATGTGTTCTCTCAAAAAGAACATGCACTCTCATATGTGTCAATATGTTTAATACAACAGCAAGTATGGAATCCCCCAAAGACACTTCCAGGTTAAATGAATAGATGAGTAAGGCATAAATATTGAGAGCAAAGCGAATCTAAGCCTTTATAGGCCCTGAGAGAAATGTGGTTTTCTTTAGTGCTTCGAACACGAAGTTGCAAAAAGAACATAACATGATTTGCCGAGGGTCACACAGTATTTAGTCAAATGGAAAAGTTCCGATTAGAGCCCTTTTTATGGTTTGCGAATTAACAATGCAGCCTCTAGATATCATGTCTGTCGTACAATACTGGTTTCATGATTGAGTCCATGGTGAAAAATACAGTTGACTGGATGCAAATGGTATCGACTCGAACCATTGTGCGACATAAGGTCTATGAATTCGTAAAGTACTGTTTAAGTTCATTCCAGTTTCATCCGGGAACTGGGGCTTAATTTATAGTAACTGTGAGGGATATTCGTGTTACTTTCACCAAAAACTGGTCCCTCGTCTGTTGTGTTTATATTGTGAAATGTCCAAATACACATACTTGCAATGGATCCCCTTCACCTGGAGTTTCCATCGGGGTTAAGTTTATTTTACTATAATGATCAGCTCAACAAACATTAAATATGGAGATCTGCACATATTGATGCTAAGGGAACCTTAAATTCAGAAACAAACAATTCGCTGCACAATGTCAGGGCAGCAAGGGGAAAGACCCCGTCAAGGTTCCGTACACATGTGGGATATTATATTTATCGAAACAGAACCATTGGGATAATTTTAATTTCCGCCCAGTGTATGTATTAAAGGTCTGTGTGTGTTAGTTTGGAGTACTTGTAAAGAGTAACGTGTCGCTTTAGCCTCAAGGGTCCAACTGTATACATACCAGTTGATAAGATAGACCGGTGGGCTAAGTGCTAGGGGCTGCACCCTGTTTGTAGCCCACGCCTAACAGAGTCAAGGCACAACAGGTTCTCTCAGCTTCTCCCCTTTCGAGTCTGAGGCAAAGATTCTATAGAACCGCGATGTCATAATGGGGAGATCTGGTTACAGCGTTTCGAAGCTACCACCTTTATAGGGAAGCAGAAGCACTTTAAAGACGCTACATTGCACAGCTCTCCCTGGCCCGGCAAAGGTCTGGTGCCTGACCGAAGCCAGTACAGGGGACGGCTCTTCAGAATATAGCCATTCTATCAGAGGCAGTATATATACTGTATTTAGGCGAGGCCCTAGAGAGACACTAACACCCCGATTAATCTAAGTGCTCTGTGCTGTCTCCCTCTCTCCAGTTCTCCGGGAAGGGGAAGGAGCCGCTGTCCGGTCCCCAAGAGCTGCTCCTCCGGAGGTGAAAGAAGGTAAGTGGCGACCGCCGGCCTGAACCCCTGTGCGCGCTCACACTCCGCGCCTCGCCGCCGCTCGCCTCACTAATCCTTCTTCCCTTGCAGGTCTGAAGAAGAGGGTCTTCATGAAGGAGTCCGACGCGTCCAGCTTCTTCAAGAAACGTGCCAAAAGATCACCCAAAACCCAAGGCGAAATCAATGGTGAGCCTGTGCATTACTAGCCTTTCCACAGCCAGAACTTTCCTCCCATCACCTCACTTTCCGTCAGACACCCCCACACTGCCAGCCGCTCTGTGACGTACGCGCCGCCCAGCCAGGGTGCACGTCCGTTTTGTTTCCATAGTGGCCGACGCCTGACTCTACATAATCGAGTCTGAATTAATGAAGGGGAACAAACGTGTCAGGTTGTTATTAATTACTTCAGAGAAACCTGTACATCATGCAACGTGCTGACATTTTTGAAGAGTATACTGCCAGACGTATTTTTAATGTCCATTTCAGTGGGCGCGCTTCCATGCCCTCCTTCTTCGTCATGTAGTCCGCTGTGACCAAGATTCCTTAGCACTGGAAAGTAACGTGGCGCTGGGCGGGAGGTGACGGCGCCGCCTCGTGCCGGGTGCCTGCCTCGCAGCAGAGGGCCCGGGCAGACAGAGGCGCACTATGTGCTGGACAGCAGCAGCTGTAGGCGGCTCTGGGAGGCACAGGGTCTCCTGGAGAAAGTTCAGTCGGATGTCTCTGCGCTCTCTGCTCCTCCGATCAGCTCAGCTCACAGCCCAATAGCTACTTGAGCCGTCCTGCTAGGCTGCAACTTCTCATCAACTTTCCCTTTTCTTTTCTACACTTCACGCCAAAGCAGAAACACTTTTGCATAAATAGAAGGATATTTCGCTCCAGGCCGCGGTACGCAGCTCTCTGCAGGTGTGGTCAGAGGCACTGCACGCAGAAGTGTACAAAACACTTTTTACAAAATGTCTCGGTTACCAACCCATCATTTTGACAGAATAAACACTCTCCAAGCGGTAACGGTGGCTGGCTTTTCTACCGCGAGCCATCAATCATTGGTTGAAAAAGGTGCAAATGTGGTTGGTTGCATAAGTGCGGAGTAAAGAGACACTGGAGTACTGTACTCACACCAGAGTGATCCCTACGAAATTCATAGTTAAGGCTGAGTCTAACGGCAGAAGAATAAAACAAACCACTATCCCTGTTCAGGATTTATGTTAAATATTTATAATAAAATGACTAAACTTGAGATCCAGTGTAGTTTCCCTGCCATTGCACAAGGCCCTCAGCTTCACCCATTCATACCCAGCATCTTTCATTCATTACAGACTTCCTTCAGTGTCATCCATTCCATTATTCAGTACGTGAAATAAATCAAAATATGCAGTTTCCCCATGCACATCTTCCCTGTCAGTCTCCCTTCTCGCATTCCCCACATCACAGCCACAACCCAACTCTAACAAACTCCATACAATGTATGCCGGCCCCTCATGCAGTTCTCCATATTCATAATTATGTTTTTCTCACACACACACACACACACATGCACACGTCACCCCACTGCTCTCAGAACAGGAAAAATAAAATTATAATAACCTCGTTATTATCATTTTATTTTTCGCTATGGGGCTGGGTTAGGGCGGGACTGGGGTCTCAGGGGGAGGAGTGGTGGCACACTCTAAGCGCGCATGACAATTTGGCCGGCCGTCTTGGGCCGGGGAAAAACAGTCAGACGCACTTTGCATGTTCCCCACCTGGCTGTAATACACAGCCTGGTGGGGAACATGCACAGACTCCCAGTCCCCATCTGAGCGCGAACCACGGTGCTCAGACCCATCACAGCACTGCATTGCAGTGTTGTGATTGGCATAGAGGAGCCTGTGTGCTTCCGGGACCGAAGCGGAGGAGAAGGTGGCCGTGAGAAGGGAACAAAGCTTAGGCGAGAGAGAGGCAGTGAAAAGGTAAGTATTTTTTAAAATTTTTGTTCCGCCCCCACCCCCGCCACCCCCGTTCCCTGCCAGCCGCCACACACACACACACACACACACACACACACACTTGCACCCCCCCCACTGCATAGTCCACTCTGCTATCAACAAAATCAACACTCATATATTATCCATGGCTTTCCACCACAACTCCTCTTATTACTGCACGCAATCGCTCTTTCATCCACTTCCACACAAAGTGCACATATCTAAGTAAGTAAAAATCGTTGGGGCTTATTTAAAAAGCCCATTGCGCCACCAGTGGGTCACTTTTTTTGACCCACCAGTGGCACAATGGGCTTGCCCATATTTACAAGGGAAGGCGTAGGAATGGCGCAACGAGGAGAAATACTTTTATTTCTCCTAGTTTTTTTCCTCTTTCAATGTGAGCTGCATTCTGTAGCACACATAGAAAGAGGAAAATGCCATTAATGATTGTTTTTGTGCAGGAAGGTATACCTTCCTGCACAAAAACAATCATCCGCAGCACAGGCACCCTTTCAAAATGATGCAAAAGGGCCTGCGCTGGCGCATTGCAGCCAATTGTGCGCCAGCGTAGGGGAAAGCACAGGGATGCGTCGTATTGTTGTTAATACAACTGTTACAAAGAATGAAAGGCAGTAAACGTAAGCAGATTCTGGAGTCTTCTTTATTCGTACCTTACACCATCACAGGTTCCAGTCAGCTGTGGAATCTTCAACCACAATGGCAGGGCGCTACCAACAGGGGCAGGGGAAAGGGGTGGCGGAATGTACCATATAAGAATACATGAGATTATAACACACCTCCTTACTTAGGGTAAACGGAAAAAAGGCAGAGGGATGGAAAGAGGGGAAAGAAAAGAAGAAGAAGAGGGAGAAAGCAAAGAGGGAAGAAAGAAAAAGATGCACAAGGAAAACAATAGGCAAAACAGCATAGCAGAGGAGATAACTGCAATACAATAAGTCATTTTACACAATAGTCTTTAACCCACACGGGTGTAGATTTGGTTCTCAGAGATCTCCTGTGAGCAAAGGTCTCCGACCCACCCCCTTGATCATGACTGACTTCAGAATCACCCACTTGCTTGTGAGGGATAATTTTATCCATGCTCCAGGTTTGTCCATTTTCTAGATAGACCACATTTCTGCCCACCCTGGCTATCTTGATAGGCTCAGAAAATCTAGAAGCCTCCCTTCTACGTGGTTTGGGAAGGTCCACACGGACCCATTCTCCTTCCTTAAAAATATTGGATTTGACATGTTTGGTCTGATTGTATCTGTTCCTATACTTGACCTGGTGTTCATCCACCCTCCTGTAAATTTCATTACGGTCCACCACACACAAACCTTTCCTCACCAACACTGGAGGAGATAATCTGGTCTTAGGAACTCTACCTTTCAAGGAAGTGAAGGGGGAAATCCCTGAAACACTATTGGGGGTAGAGGGATAAGCCCAAATAGTATCTTGTAAGGCAGATGTGGCAGGGATACCCAATAATTCCGCTCTCTGTAAGCATTCTTTGAACATGCGGTTCATCCGCTCTACCAATCCATTGGAATGCAGACAATATAAGGCAGTCTTATGATGGGTAATGGCCATGTCAGACAAAAACTCTTTCATGTTTTCCGAGGTGAATTGCACACCATTGTCCGTAACGAGGATGTCTGGGATGCCTTCATAAAAAAAAACACTTTTCAAAAACTCTATGAGGACATCCGTGTTGATTAGATGTACACACTTAAAGGCCACCCAACGAGTGTGATAGTCCACCAATACCAGGATGTAACGTTCATTCAACTTTTTAAGATTGAGTGGGCCTATAATGTCGAGCGCTAATTTGGACCATGGGCGGTCAAGGACCTTTACAGGAGATAGAGGAGGCTTGCAGGTTTGGTGGATCTTATCACTACGGCTACACTCCAAACAATCTCTCATGATGTTTTCTGCCATGCATCCATACCCGGCCACCAGTAATCCAGGCGGATTTTGTTCTTTGTAAGACTACGCCCTAGATGCCCTATGTGGGCCAAATCAACAATTTTCCCTCTAAGTTTCTCTGGAGGGACAATTTTCTCACCTCTGCAAACGGTTCCTTCTTGTATGTTGAGTTCCAACCTCACATCCCAGTATTTGCACAGTGATACTGGGATTTCACATTTTGCAGCAGGCCAACCATTCTTTATGTATTCTTTGAGTGAATTCATCTCTACATCAGTTTGTACACAACCATCCCACTCCTCCTTATTTAAAAAGGAAAGTTTAAGTATTACATCATCACATTCACATGAATCAGATTCTTCTTCCACCTCAGGCGGTGAACGGGATAAAAAATCAGCTGCAACATTTTATGTTCCTGGAACATACTTAACTCTAAAGTTATACCCTTCCAGTCCTAGAATCCACCTAGCAATTCTAGGGGTGGTTCTGACAGACCCTTTCATAGTGAACTCACACATGAGAGGTTTATGGTCGGTTTTTACTGTAAATGGTATGCCCCACAGGAAGAAACGGAAATGTTTTATCACCCAAAAGCAAGCAAGTGCCTCTTTCTCAACCACAGAGTAGTTTACTTCCGCGCCCTTAAGTGCGCGAGAAGCAAAGGGCAACAACTTGTTCTTTGCCCTCTGCGAATTGAGTAAGACTAGCTCCCAGGCCTTTATTGCTAGCATCCGTACAAAGAACCGTGGGCTTGGTGGGGTCCAACCTACCCAAGGACGGGGCGGAAACAATGCCCTCCTTTACCGCTACAAAGGCATCATGACAGTCGTTGGTCCATACATAGGGGGTCCTGGACTTAAGCAAACTCCGCAGCGGTTCCACTATGGTGGCATAATTGCGAACAAATTTAGAGTAATACTCTGATAAGCCCAGAAACGATTTGAGGTCTTCAACACAAGTAGGGGCAGCAGTGTTTTGGATTGCCTCCACCAGATCTAGTTTAGGTTTAATACCATCCTGTGAGATGGTGTGTCCAAGGTACTCTACTGACCCCACCCCTATACAACATTTCTCTTTTTTTAGGGTGAGACCTGCCTTTTCAAAATTGGCTAACACCTTTCTAAGAATGGTATTGTGCTCTCCACATCCTTCCCATGGATGAGAATGTCATCTTGAAAGCAAAGGGTTCTGGGAAGGTCCTTCAGCACATGTTGCATAATCCTCTGAAAGGCAGCAGCCGCAGAGGCTAAACCAAACGGCATGCGAAGGTACTGGAATGCCCCAAGAGGAGTTACGAAGGACGTGAGATGACGTGAATCCGGGTGGAGCTCTACCTGGTGGTAGGCTGATGAAAGGTCCAGAACACTGAAACAACTCCTTTTATAAGAGTGAGGACCTCATGAATGCGTGGAAGGGGGTGAAGGTCCGCCCAGATGTTCTCATTAAGATCTCTTAGATCAACACATACTCTGATTTCTTTACTGGATGCTTTAGTGGTGAGGACAATGGGGGCCAACCACTGGGAACTTTCAATAGGTTCAATGACTCCTAGTGTCAATAGTCTGTTTAACTCAGTTTGGAGGGAGGCTTGCATCATATGAGGTATGGGCCTAACCTTGTGTGCCACCGGTTTAGCGTTGGATTTGAGTTTGATGGAGTGTTGGTAATTTTTAAGCAAACCCAATTCTTCAGAGAAGACTTTGGGGAAATCGTTGCAAACTTCCATCCCCCCCAACCGACGGATCCACCAATAGAACTTGGTCAGGACTGTTGGGATCCAACTTGATACCAAGTTCCCTTTGGTGCTTCCACCCCAATAAATTGGATCCTTTCTGTGTGACATAAAGTTTTCCCACAGTACTCCTTCCCTTGACCCTATTTCCATGGTAGTCATCCCAAGTAAAGGTATGGGGTCACCATTGTAACCACCAGGTTGAATATCTGGGGTCTGCATAGCTTCTTGCCAGGAAGGAAACAGTTGGGAAAACATATTAGCATCCACTAAAGTGTAAGGGGAACACGAGTCAGCAAACACAGCCACTGGTTTCTTGTCCAAGGTGATTTTACATGAGGGGAAATTAGTGGTGTCATTGGTATTTTTAAGTTGGAACACTAATTTGGTGTCGGAAGGGGAATCATGTTCAATAGACAATACTGACTTAGAACTCTGTTCCCTACAGACCCTGGCCAAATGCCCTTTTTTACCACATTTGTGACGTGTAACAGCTCTGGCTTGGCAAACAACATTATTAGCTAAATGACTCGGGCTCCCACATCTGTAACACTTGAGTTTGGTCCCTACAGGAAATGTGTTAGGAAGTTTACTCTTACTCTCTTTTCCCACATCAGATTTACTTATAGCGTTGACATCGGTTGGTTTGTCTCCCTCCCCTTTCATGGCTACCATGCAATCAGCGGTATGTTCGATCCGCTATGTCAATGGCCTCTTTGAGATCGGGGTTAGCCACAAGGAGTCTTTCTTGGATTTTAGGGTTGTTGGTGCACCTGACCAATTGATCCCTGATGAGGGAATCTCGAAGTGACTCGAACTCGCACGTGTTAGCTAGGCCTTTTAACGCGGCAACAAAAGGTTTAACTTTCTCACATTTACCTTGTACTCTTGAGAAGAACTTGTGTCTTTCTAGCACAACGTTTATTTTCTTCCCAAAGTGTTTTTCTAGTTTGTTCACAGCAACCTGGTAAACATTTTCATCCTCCTCACTATCACCATCCCCGCCTAGAGAGAGAAATATTATCATATGTCTTTCGGCCCTCAATGCCTAAATTGTGAAGTAGAGTATGAAGTTTACGTAATGGAGAATTGTTTTTTTCCTCCTATGGCAATTAGATAGGACTCCATTAAACCAAACCACTGTTTCCATGGTAGTCGATGTTCACCTACCTCGTTTAGGAAAGGTGGTGGTTGTGACATATTAGTTGTGGCCATTTTTGTACAGTAGGAGTGCAATACTCATGTAAAAACAAACACAATAGGTAGAAAATGTACTAGAGGTCTTCTAAGTATGAAAGGCTATGCCCATGAACATACGGTGACCTATAGGGAGAAGGATGACATGTTTACAGAAAAAGAAAATGGTGCCAAAGCGAGGCAGAAGAACAATAAAGTTAATTTGAAGTAATTCACAGCAGAGTCAGGCTCCCACACTGTGAAAATGTTCGAGTATCAGCTGTGCCCATCAGTGTACTGTAACAGGCAGTAAAACTTTGTGAGGTAATTCACAGCGGAGTCAGGCTCCCACGCTGTGAATATAATTGAGGAACAGCTGTGCCCGTCAGCGTACTGTGACAGGCAGTGAAACTTAATGAGGGGATTCACAGCGGAGTCAGGCTCCCACGCTGTGAATATAATTGAGGAACAGCTGTGCCCGTCAGCGTAGGATGACAGGCAGGCAGAAAGACGATCCGCCCAATCAACGAGGGAACACCTCAGGAGGCCGTCTCCAGATGCAGCCACGCCCCAGGAAGAAGTCGCTGAGGGACGCTAGATTCGCTGCGTAGAGGAAGCAGGAAGACCGAAGACAGCGCTCCACAGGATGTCGGAGGAGGTTTCACCCTTCACCGGAGAAGAAGAGCACAAAGCGGAGACATGCTCCCACGCCAACGATGCAGAGAAACGGCTTGGCGGTGTGAGGCAAAACAACATGCAGAGCTGCGGCAGCCGCCCAACAAGGAAACCAGGCTCAGTGGTGCGAGGTGGAGCACACCGCATACAGACACAAGCACTCTAGGACAATGGGTGATATTGAGGCTGGATAGTGTCAGTAGATATGAGGCGAAAGGACAGCCATGGAACGTCCACAAAATCCCCCGCAGAAGCTAAACCACCCAAAAGGGAGCCGGGCTCGGTGGTGCAAGGCAGAGCACACAGCACACAGACATCGGCGCACCCAGGCCAATGGGTGAAATACAAGGCTAGAGGGCAGCGGTTGAAGCAATGAAAAGAAGGCAGCAACGCAACTTCTACAATTTCCCCGCAGACAGCAACCAAGGAAGCGCAGCAAGAAATGCGCTCTCAATGCGTCAGAGAACAGCAGCGTGAGCACACAGTCACAACCAGAGGCCAAAGAAGCAGAAGTAGGTGGCAGCAGAAGAAGACCTGAGGTAAGAGTCAGGCTGTTACTCACAGGTAATTTGTAGAAAAGCACAAATTGTACAGCTGGTATTGGAGAAAGCGTTGGGGGTGATGGTGACCGTCCCCACCCGGCAAAACGTCACCAATGTTACAAAGAATGAAAGGCAGTAAACGTAAGTAGATTCTGGAGTCTTCTTTATTCGTACCTTACACCATCACAGGTTCCAGTCAGCTGAAGTCAGCTGTGGAATCTTCAACCACAATGGCAGGGCACTACCAACAGGGGCAGGGGAAAGGGGTGGCGGAATGTACCATATAAGAATACATGAGATTATAACAACAACGCATCCCTGTGCTTTGAAAATGACGCAGCAAGGTGCAGCTTAATGGCTTGCGGTGCAGTGCTGCGTCATTTTCTTGTAGATTAGGCCCTTTATTGTTAAATTAATAAAAATCGTTACAATATGAAATACAGTGAGAAAAAGAATTCATTAAACAATAAAAAGTTCTTGGTGTGTGGCGGCGGAAAGGTCTCAATGTTCGTAAGTCAGTGTCCCGGCTATAAAAATGAGTCCTATTTTGTGCAAGTAAGCAAGAGGCGGCTTTACATATATGAGAAGTTTGGCAATTAGCTCTACCTAAGACAATAAGGATTCATGTTGTCTGGGTGGAGAAAGTGCTTTCTGCAAGGGGAAAACCTGTGCAAATAGTTACTGGAGATGAGTTCTGTAAGTAAGCCAGGGATTCAAGTCCAGGGCAGAGTTTAATGGGCAAGGTGCTTTAGCCCTATCCCTGGTGGAGACCAGAGATCACTGCTGAGTGAGCTGTGTAGACATGCTGTTGCTGCTTGTCTGCAGGAGCAGACCCCAGCCTGATTCCAGAAGGCCCTGTGCAAGCAGCGCCTCAGATTTAAAGTAGACCTGCAGAGGCAGAAAATGTGAATCGTGTCTTCTTTTGGTTGGCCACACAACCTACAGGGAGCTTCTCCTGCGACCCTTAGCCAGGGTGCTGCGAGCAAGTTCGTAGCGAGGTTGCCAAGGCGATGTTTAAAAAGGTTGCCTTGATCCTACTGCTGAAGGCTTTGCCCAAATATGATTGTGGTTTGAGCAGTGTGTAGCTATTTGGTACCATCCATGCGTGGGCACGGTTCTCAAGAGAAGCCTCGTCCTCTAGGGATGAGATTATTTTCGAGATTTTACTGGTTTTCCTTAGAAATGACTCAATGTTGGGCATTGCGGACCATAGCTGAGCTAGTCCGAGCTGGTCAATGGAATCTTTGAGATATTTTCCAGCTGCTGAGTGGAATTTGTTGATTTCCAGCTAGATGTTATGATTAAGGTGTTCCTTTCAGCAGACTGGACCCTATAGCACAATTTGACGAATGATACGCTTCTAACATTCGTTTGTTTGGCTAGACCAAGTTCTAGCCTGATCTGGGTGGCCGAGGTATATCTGGGTAGATGGGATATTTCCCTGTAGATTTCAATGACAGTATTGTCCAGAGTGGTTGAGGCCCTTCCTAGAAGGGCTTCGCTTCCATACGCCAGAGTTGAGACTATCTTCGCCATTGCTATTTCCAAAATGGGGATGTACGATAGCCCATTCAGGTTCCTGAAAAGTACCCTGACAACCCGCTGCCAGGGCGAGCCCTTTTCTCGTTATTTCCTCCCTGTACGGTTTGAAGTTTTCTTTATTGTCGAATGTTTGACCAAGATATTTGTATTCAGTGACTTCTTTGACCTTTGTGAAGTTGAGGAACCAGCTGATTTTACTGCCCTTTCTTCTACAGCAATTCATGATTTTGCTTTTCTTGGTGTTAATTGTCGGTCGTCTTTTAGTGAGTAGTCGTGGGTGGTGTTCAGAAGGCGTTGCATCCCACCTTGGTCCGGCTGAACAAAACCAAGTCATCGGCATACAGCAAGTTTGAAAGGGGAATAGTGCAGAGCTTCGGACCGTGAGAATTAACCGAAGCTAAGGATGAGCAGAGGTCTGCCGAGAATAGATTAAAAAGCATCTGGACCAGAACATACCCCTGCCTAAGCCCCTCGGATGTTGAAATGGCCCTGGAAAGGTTAGCCCCAATGCCCAGAGTTATTCTGACCCAAGTGCCCGTTTATCAGTTTTCAATTGCTTTTAAAAGCATTGGCGGTGCATCCCAGTTCTTTAACTTGCTCCAGAGCAGATTTCGTGTGGCACAATTGAAGGCCGCTTTGTTATCTATGTAAAATAGATACATTGTTTGCTTGGTTGATTTTGAAGCTTCAAGCAGCAGGGTCAGTGCCATGATGTTTGTCAGTGTCCCAGTTTTCTTTTGTGAACCCCGTCTGGTTATTCGGGATGATTGAAGTGATGTTAGCCCAGTCAAGGAGCCGTTCCAACAGAACGCCCGCATAGTACTTCGCCTCATTATCGATGAGGGCCATCAATCTGTAGTTTTCGAGATGGTAGACACTTTTCAGGAAGCTGGGATTTTGGCACCTGACAGAGCGTGGGTGAATAGAGGGGCCATATACCCGACCCATTTTGCTGGGTTGGTCTTATAGATGGGCTGGGGGATTCCTTTCGGGCCAGGAGCGCCTGTAAGTCTGCATTTAGTTATCTGTCGTTACACCGTGTCCTCGTCTAGGGTTCGCCCCTTCTCTGAGACGATGGGTGAGGATCAGGGGGGCGTTGCTCATCTACTGAGGCCACCCCTGGACGGCCCGATGTATCTGCTACATTTGTAGAGTTGTTGAAATGAGTAGTAAGGAAGGAGGCCCAGGCTTCTTCGCACAGATTTGATCTTGGGTGTGGCGGTGCTGTGTCTTTTATGGTGTTTACAGATTGCTAGAAGGTATTGTCGTTGTGGTGCTTTGTATTCCAGAAGAGCTTGGCCCAGAAGCTGTCCGCATTTTCTGTCTTTTTGGTCCAGATGGCCCTTTTTAGCTCCTTTTTCTTGCGCCTGAGATCAAGTGTAACAATTTCATTTTGAGGGAGCCGTTGTGCTGCTCTCAGGGCTCTGTTGACCTACCTTTTAAGTGATTTTTTATCTCCGCTAATGCATGTTTTGACTTTGTGCTGGATGGCTTGTTGATGTTTGAGCTGTGTGGGGGTTGATTTTTGAGGCATGTTGTTGGGAGAAGGATGTTGTAAATGTTTCCCAGTTGGTTTTCGGAGAGTTCCTATCGCTGTGAGCCTGCTTGAAGTGGTTTTCAGCTTCCTGTTCCGGAGAGTCTGTTTATTGCTGACCATTTTACCCTCCTTAGGGCATGGAGGTAGGGTAATCCCAGAGGGTCTGCAGTGGGTGTGTTCTCGGTCACCTCAAGGGAAAGTTCCAGCTCCTGGGGCAGATGATCACTCTCCGATCTTTCCCCCATTTTGAAAGGGCGTACTTGCTGTAGTAGGGGCAAGGAACCGAAAGTGTAGTCGAACAGGGAATTGCCGCTGGTGGAGTGAAAAGACATGGCGGGTCGAGAATCGCCTTGTAAACAGCAGCTCAGGGCCCGTAGGACAAGATGTTTAAGTTTGGCGAGCAGGATTGGGCCTCTTTGGTCAGTGATCTCACTCGTTGGTGTGGAGCCGAGTAGGTAAGTGTTAAAGTCGCCTGTGACTATGATCAGGGGCTGCGGGTGGATGCCCCTAGTCTGAGGAAACTGTCACGCAGCTTCTTCAGTGTGTCTGCGTGATCTTAACAGTTTGGTGCGTAGAGGTTTACTAATGTCACTGAGAAGCCTGTGGTTGCTGCTCGCCCTGTCTACATTGCTATGTGCAGTATTTGGATGTTGTCCGTGTCTGTTGTTTGCTCCTTTGTGATGACCTTGATTGATGTGGACAGGTAAATTGCAAGATCCCCTTTGCTGCATCTGAATTTTGATTTTTTTGGTTGCCGGGGTTACATGATGTGAGAAGCCTGGGATGGAGATCGGTTCTTGAGCTCTGGTCTCCTGTAAGGCAACCACTGAAAAGGTTTGAAGGTAGGAGATGAGGTCCAGGGCTTGGAGTTTGCTGGCTAAGACGTGAATGTTCCAAGAGCAAAATCGGAGAGTTGGTGTTACTAGTTCCATGACGTCTCCTTGGGCTGCCACCAGTCACCTTGCTGGTTGTGGCTTATTTAGTGCTCTTGCAATCCACTCACACACGCTGGTCGCTGGCCATTTCCAGTGCTGGCTCATTGAGTGGTGTATTGGTTCTGATCTACTCGCTATTTCCCTACTCTGTGGACTTGTCCCTAGGGCATTTTTCCGCAATAAGAATGGTTTTGGCAGGCTGTTGGCTTTTCCTGGCTCACTGCCTTCTTTTCTTCTAAGTGGGTGCTGGTACCCTGGTTCTAGATATTTTTCCACAATAATGCCCCAAGTTAGGAAGCGGTTGCTTTCATGTTGTACCTTTTCTGCCATGTCCGGTGTGCTCCAGATGACCTTTATAGAGTCTCTCTGTTGACCATGGTTTATGTTTACAAATTTAACGTATTCAATGTCGGCTGAGGTTGCCTTGGCTAGATCTGGAATCTTTTTCAGCAGGGTTATGATGTTGCCTCGATTGAGGATATCGTCGTTTCCTATTGAGCAGTAAAGTGGGTGGAACAGGGTTATGCTGTGGTTTCTTGCTTCAGGGATCTCACAGGGTGTACTCTTGGGAGACAGCTTGAGATTAGTAGAGACAGTGTGACCTTTGGGCTTTTGTGCTGCCTGTGGTCCCGCAGGTTTGGTTTGAATAGTTCTCTTCAGGACCAAGCTGTTGTTTTTGTGGCTTCCGGGATAGATGTCAGGAGTCATTATTTCAGAGGGGGACAATCCACTGGCCATCTCGTCCTCGGTTTCTTTAGCTAGGTTTGCTGTCGGTGTTTTATGGGTGGGTGGTGACCAATTTAATGAATTGTGAGCCGTTAGGGTGACACTGAGCATTGTGATTGGAGTTAACTGTCTTTTTGTTTGCATTTTCTTCAGCTGGGTTGGCTGGCAGGAGATTGGGAGGAGGCCCTTTTCTTGCCCCTTGGTCCCCTAATGGATGCCGGCCTTCTGCTGTTGATGCTGCTTGTGTTGAGGGAGAGTTGTCCTTGGTTGTGTCAGCCGCTTGCCTCCTTTCCTCATTGGGGGAATTGGCCACGTTCTTTTCTGGCTTTGGAGTGGCTTTTCCAAAGATGGCATAATTTTTCAGTCAGTTAGTTTTAGGGAAGTTTGTATTCCTTGACTTTCTTTTTTGTCTTCTTTTTTTGCGTCTTGCGCCTCCAACTGCTTCGGTTGGACTTACTAGTGATGTGTTTTGAGGTGGGCTATTGAGGCCAAGCTGGCTTCAGTCTATCCTGCTGCTGGAGTCGATATTGGGTATATCTCCCTTTGTTTCTCGGTTTGCGGCCACACCTGGTTCTGTTACTATGGACTCTTTGGTGAGGTTTAGAAGCAGTAGGGAGCCATGGAAAAGTTTAGTGATGGAGTAGGACTAAGTATGTAGTGGCTAGTCATTGTTATTTCAGGTTGTGTCGGCACTTGGGTGCCCCCTTTTTCCACTGTCTCATCTGGTAGTGGGTTGATCCCATTATCCGTTAGGGGCCTCAAAAAGGACTTTAGTTCGTTGAACGAGCTGGCAAGAGTGGCTGGTAACGTGCTCAGTTTATCCAGTGTTGGAGAGCATGTACACCTTGGAGTTAGCTCTCTAAGGTCATTTTGGGCCCTTCTGATGAGATTTCTTAAGTCAGAGATCTTGCCATGGATCTCAGCCACATGGGTGGCTACGGTGTTCACTATCTCTATTTGGAGTTCCATTTTTGCTGAATGGTAATCCATGATATTGACCATCGATTGTATGGTCTTTAACATGGAGGGCCAGACTCCTGCGTCTGGAGGAGAGTTGTTACTTTTTACTGCGGCCTCTGATTTAGGGGTCCTTACTGTTGTGTCCCTGTAGCTCACACTGGAGGTCAGCCAACTGACCCTTGGAATCACTCTGGTTACCCTGGGATCAAGGCAAGACAGTCCAAACTTTCTTCTTCAGACAGCAAGGCAGTCCAAGCACAGGGCCGTTCTTCTGGCATCACGGCAGTCCTTCCCCTGAATCTTCCATGGGTCCAGGATTGTTCTGATGAGTGGTTCTGAAGGTCCCATTTTTTATACCTGGTGCCAGCCTTTGTGTGGGGGAACTCCCTGACCTACCCCCAAAACTGGGTCTGGTCAGTTCTTTCCCTGGTCCAGGCTCCAAACTGTGTAGACCCCGAGTGACAAAAGGCAGGGAAGGCCTGATGTCAGGTTCCTTTGTTTGTACTGTAGGCAAAGCCCTCTGAAGTGTAAGTGAAGCTGGGTATAGCCCTTCCACAGCCATTCTGTCAGGATTGCCCATCCTGGCCACAAGTAAGCCTCCTTTGCCTCACTGCCTGGAAGTAATACACAAACCCCAACAGCAGAGTCATTAACAGTCGTGACCCAGGATACTGGCAGAAAGGCACAGTTGGTTGGAACAAGAAAAGTGGCATTTTCAGAATTATATCATAAAATCCAACTCCAGCATTAGAGGATTTAAATTATAATTAATTTGAGTGTAAACACTATGGGCCCGATTCTGATGCGGGTTGGAAAAGCTTCCCGACCGAATCGGTTGGGAAATGGTTTCCGACCCACTCGGTTCGGGAAAGTTCGACCGGCGGAGTAGGATGCATCCGGATGCTTCCAGATACGATTGGGTTGAACTCCCATTGACTTCAATGGGAACATTTGTTCCTAACCGCATCAGAATTGGGCCCTCGGTCGGGAAGACACGTTCCCGATCCGATTTGGAAGGAGGAAATGCCGTTAGGAGGCCTTCCTAACCGCATCAGAATCAGGCCCTCGGTCGGGAAGCTTTTCCAACCCGCATCAGAATCGGGCCCAAAATCTCTATCTGCTCCCAATTTGAAGTTAGCACTTAAATGTAATAAGGTGAACCAGTGTCAGTCAATCGGAGAGAACTGCCTTACAACAGTAAACAGTAAAAAATTACTTTAGGAGGTTTTCACTGCCAAGACATATAAAACGTATGTACACATGTCCTAATTTTGAAATGTGATGCAACCTGCCCTATGAGCCTTTAGGGCCTACCTTAGGGGTTGACTTATAAGTAGAAAAAGGGAAGGTTTAGGTTTGGCAAAAGGTTTATTATGCCAGGTTGAAATGGCAGTTTAAAACTGCACACACAGGCTGCAGTGGCAGGCCTCAGATATGTTTTACAGTGCTACTTTAGTGGGTGGCACAATGAGTGCTGCAGCCACGAGTAGCATTTCATATATAGACCTTGGGAGCACATTGTACCAAATGTTAGGGACTTACAAGCAAATTAAATGTACCAATTAGGCGTAGGGCAATTTTACCATGTTTAAAAGGGAGAGCACAAGCATTTTACCACTGTTAAGCAAGGAAAAGTGCACAGAGTCCTAAAAGAAAACATAAACAGGTTCAGCAAAGGAAGGTAGATGAGGGCAAAAATCTGGGGATGACCCTGCCGAGAGCCAACACTTACCACATATTACTGTTAACCTAATGCTGGTAGGATGGCTCATCATCATCACTCACCACTGGCCACAAGTTCAAATTTATTTCTCAAGCCCTTTCTTCTTATTACCCTTATTGCTGCTACTCAGTCTCAAACCAAAATGCTTTGATTATCAGCTTATAGATACAGGTAAAGTACACTTCTGTCTTCTCTGTCTTTGTTCAACCTCCTGCTTCCTGCAGCTCTAATCTTCTCTTTGAAGCAAACAACTGTTTCATCAAAGCCTCTCTTACCACTCTCTCCATAAAAACCCTGAATAACATCAAGACCTATAAAAGGTGGCTCTCAACCAGCCTCTGATCTTGAAAGATACTGGGTCAGAAGAGCTGGAAGATTCTGAAGTGCCATGAAAACCCCTTTGTCGCTGAGCAAGATGGAACTTAAGAAAATGCTATAAGTCCTTGATTCTCACTGTGAAAACAGAATTGTCAAAATTGTCACAGGAAACAATTTGAAATGATCATATCTCAAACAAAGAGCTCCTATGATTCTGGTCCTGATGCTACCAGATTCAACAAATTTGCCTCATTCATCTCAGGCAAAATAAAGTAAATTAGGCAGAAACTTGATGTCTCTAATGACATCTCTTCAATCTGGGAACATTCTAACATTGCTCTTGCTTTCTCATGGCTTCCTCTCTTCCAGAGTTCCTTTTCTGTCATACCTGACGACGTCCTTCTATCTACTGTCTCAGATAGGAAA
Organism: Calotriton arnoldi; assembly: GCA_963921515.1. NCBI lineage: Eukaryota > Metazoa > Chordata > Amphibia > Caudata > Salamandridae > Calotriton > Calotriton arnoldi. The sequence goes on along the minus strand of CAWUFW010015047.1, from coordinate 87,189 downwards.
CCCTTCTCATATTTTGGTGACCCGATGTCTCCTTTCATTGTCAAAGGCATTGTTTAAGACTTTGGGGTCGATTCCGATTCGGGCCGGAAATCTCTCCGACCGAGCCGGACCCGGAGAGATTTCCGACCGAATCGGACCCGTGCAGTCCGACCGAACGAGTCCGATGCATTCGTATGCCACCGGACACGAGTCGGTCGGACTCCCATTGAACTCAATGGGAGCCGGTCGTACAACGCGTGCGCGGGCTCCCATTGACTCAATGGGTGCGAGGCGGACAAGGGCGCCCCTACAGCGAGTACGCCGCGAGCGCTCCGCGGCGTACACGCACAGGTAGGGGGGACCCATGGGTCCCCCTGTGTGCGACTCGCGCGGGTATGCGTACAGGGGGTCCGACACGGACCCCAAAGTACGGCTCCGACAGCGAGTTCGAGTCGGACGGCGCGAGTCGGTCGGAGCGGTCGAGGTGCGCATCGTACTTACCCGGCCGGAAAACGTCTCCATTGCGCGGTGCGAATCGGGTCCGAGCGAGTCGGTCGGAGCGGTACGATCCGGGTACGAGTCGGTCGGAGCGGTCGGGTCGCCCGGACGAGTCGGTCGGCGAATTCGCATCGTACTCGCTCGGCCGGACCCGCGTACGATTCGGTCGGGAAAAAGGGCTCCGAATCGGATCCGGTAAAGCCGAATCCTATTCGGAGCCCTACCGGCCGAGATCGGAATCGGCCCCTTTGTCTTTTATTAGTTGACCATGACCAACTCATCTTTTCAAAATGGCATCATACAGAACTGCATTAAAGTTGCACAGGTCAAACCCCTCCTTCAAAACCCATTCTTGATTGCTCCATTGTTGAGAATTTCTGCCCCATCATATTCATATCAAGAATGCCCTTTCTTTTCAGAGTCTCAAATCCTTTCATATCAACATCACTCCTTGGAAAACATCTGCATGTGAATGCTTAATTTCATGACTCATATGTACCACCTAGTCTAACTGCCTACTCTGTGTTGTAGCTCCTCAGTGGGACCAGTATCCTGGCTCTCTTGTTCACACTCTTACTCCTATTCGTTACTTCATATCCATCTTTTTGACTTCAAAGATGATATTTATTACCCCTGATTCAATTAAGATTTCTTCCTTTAGCTATTTGATTCTTTCCTTGATTTGTTTCACCTTCAGCCCTGTTAGAGTTACGCTACTTATACTCACCTCCAGAGTATTTTGTAAGGTTATTTCCATTGTGCCTCTTTTTACAGTTGCTCACAGCATGGTTGATTTGCCCCTTTTTGCCATAATTGTAAAATACACCAGTAACTTTTCCTGCTCTCCTCTATTCGTGACGAAACATGAGCAAATGTTAATACTGCTGCCCTTGAATGAATGAAAAAGACTTTTAAAGCGCAACAAATGCAAAATGGCGTCAAGGCGTTAATAGCAGTTAGTCTTAGGAAGGGAGGAGAAGGCAAGGAAAGAACTCGCTGACTGACCATTAGAGGGTAAAAAGCCAGGTATTCAAGGCCTTTGCGAAATGAAGCGTGAGATTGAAGACTGGAGATCGAATAAGGAAGCGAGTTCCACAGCTTGGATGCGACCACTGAAAAGGCTCTACCTCCCCATCTCGATTTTCTGTACCTAGGAACAACTAGAAGATTTTTGCTTGAGGAACGTAGCGGTCTAGAAGGAATGTAGCTTTGAAACAAATTCCTAAGTTGTCATGGACCTATATTGTCCAGGGCTTTGTGAACCATAGAAAGAGTCCTAAAGGTAATTTGTTTGTTCACAGGTAACCAGTGAAGTTTCCGAATCCCCTCAGACTGATTGAAATTTAGGGATATCAAGAATTAATCTGGCTGCAGGATTTTGGCAAGGCCAAATTAGTCTTCTATATTTCCGAGGTGGATACTTTCAGTGACATTTAACTTATTAACAGTAACAAATGCTATTTAAAGCACATTGAAATTGCAGAAGTACAATATGAAGCTCTAGATGAAAAAACAAGCTACCATAACTCCTATTCTGTGGATACCTAATGCATTAGTGGGTTTGGAGGAGGCAGGCAGTGGAGCAGTAGAGGTTAGGAGAGGGAAATCAATAGGATGTCAGATGAGTCACCAGTAGTTTCATACTTTTCTCTTGCGCATTTTGAGTAGCACTGCAGAAGAGCAGTAAAGGGGAGTCTCTTTTAAGATGCCACTGATATCTGAAACAAAATAAGTAGCAGCAAGAAGTAGAAAAGTTCAAGAACATTTAAAGAGATACCAGAGATGTTACAACCAACTGAGAATCACTGAAGACAAGCTTATATTTATGATTCTGTGATAATAGTTCCCAGGTGAGAAGTAAAAGCTAGGGGGGTGGTATCAGATTACCAATCAGGAGGGGAATCTTTGCCCAATCTTATCTAGTAAATTCAATGTTTCCAAACAGTCGCACACTGTGGTGTGGAGACCCAGGTCAGCATGGAGCAGAGAGGGTGAATAAGGAGAAGAATCATTAGCAGAAAATGCAGTTCTGTTCAGTGGCACTTGGTGAAAACTAAAAGTGATGGGGCTTAAATACCTGTCCAGAATGGTATCTATTGAGTGTTTGACTCAAGAATACCTGATTCCCCTAGGGAATCTGTGGCTTCTTCCTCAAAAAAGTTTGAAAACCAGAAAAAAACAGTAGATTTTACAACCCAATTATGCATAAATTGGCTAAAAGTCCAGAGGTTATGCAGAGGCACTAATGAACTATTCCAATACTTTCATGGTGTGCCCTCATAAGGAACCTTGAAAGTTCACCCTCCCACGAAAACCTATAACTATGGTGGCAAAGGTGCACTTTCATCACAGATTTCCTTAAAAACTAGCTAAAACTGACCATCCATTTCTACATGGTCCACTATTTGCCAAAAAGTATATAGCATCTTTCGTAACCTCAGCATTCCACTTTCTTTCATATATCCATCCTTGCCACAAGCAGATTCTCAAACACATTGTCTTAGAATCTACTTGTAGGAGCAAGGTAGAAAAAATCAATAGTTAAATAAATCTCACAATTACGTAAACAGAAGAGCTATACAAGTATTTAATGTGCATGCAGCACTGCCACTGCTCAATTTACAGTCACCTTATAATATTAGAAAACAGAATTATTACACAAATCTTACATGTTCCGGCCTCAAACAGAAGTAATAATAGTATCATAAAAAGCTATATCAATGAATATGATAATATATCTGTACACAGACCTAAAAATACCCACAGCAGGAAATGCCCTCTGGTAACAAGGAACCAAAATCAACAACAAAACTCTCAAATCAGCATGAATTATTACTCAAGTATTAGATTTAAATATATTTTAGAAATGCAACTTGCCTCCATACAGCAGCTTGCCAGTTTCTGAAAATGCACATATTTTAGTATTAAAGAAATACTTTTTATTTTAAATAAATAAATTAATTCCCCCAAAGAAACATTGGCAACTTTCATGAAGGAAATGTTGTTTTTGTCCCAAAAATACCAAGATCCGCACTAGAGATGCAATGCAGACATTTGAGAAGTTAGTGTTACCCTTGATGTAGTAAATAAGCAGGGTCTATATCAGGGCAAAGAAGTGGGACTAAGAGCAATCATGTAGCACACTTTATACACTACTCCTGTTTTTAAAGAAATTTAGACAATAAAGAATGATGCTACAACTGCAGTAGGGAGGCAAGAGGAGTAAATCCTTAAATTGGTCAAATTATCGCAGAGATAGCCACGATTAGCCCTGGAATATCCGCAATGTGTCTATGCTGGTCAACATTAGCCCATGGCTATTGTTAGGACGGGGCTAGACCTATACAGGTACAGAATGGCCCAATATGTAAAGGATGGCCACAATTAACCCGTGGCCCACCATATGAACATTTTCTCTCTGCCCCCACCTCCACAAACACACAGATATCTATTCACTCACAGACACGCATGCATACACTGAATGAGTCTCTCTCTCTCTCTCTCTCTCTCTCTCTCTCTCTCTCTCTCTCTCTCTCTCTCTCTCTCTCTCTCTCTCTCTCTCTCTCTCTCTCTCTCTCTCTCTCTCTCTCTCTGTCTCTCTCTCTCTCTCTCTCTCTCTCTCTCTCATTTGTGTGCATGCACACACACATACATGCTCAGGCCCCAAATCCCTTTCTTCTACCCACATCTCAGCGTACCTTCTGACACAATGCTGGTCCTCTGGATGGGCTCCTGGCTATGCTACTGATCTTAGCCTAGAATCAGTGTGGCAGCATGAACAAGCAGAAGCTATTGCACTTGATAGCTTCTGTTTGTCCTACCTAGGTTCACTGTCCTGTGCCTCAGCTAGCATGAACCTGCCAAATCAGAAGCCATTATAGGGATGGAGATATACACTCCAGTCTTGATCCAGCCCCACTCTAGCCAGGCTTCTGATAGGGCCAGGGAGCCAAAGTATGACAAGCCCCATTCAGGTGGCAGTGAAAAATATCAAGTAGGTAATATCAACTTACCTCAATATTATAGCCAAAGATGGTCGTCGTACAGGCATATGCACTTTCTGCGGTCATCTTTGAATTACTTTTATCAAAGTATATGGAAAACTATTAAAAGATGGCCACTGCGCATGTGTAGAATAGGCGAACAACATTTTAAGATGACCGTCTGCAATACAGTTTGGGGTAGCAATCATAGAAGTTATCCAGTCAGACATGGTGAGCCTACAAGGCTTCTTGGGCGGGACAAACACAAGGATAGGAAGGAAAGCAATGGACTCATGAGCAGGGAAGTGAGGTAGACAAGAAAAGAAATTGAATTAAGAGCAGGGAGTGGGCACAAAACCCAATTTAATTCAATATTGGATATAATAGGTCTGCTCATCAACAGACTAAAGCAGTCTATAGGCGAGACCTAAAACGTGCTCTAAAGAACTTTCAAATAAATTCTTTTACACTTATTTGGGAGGGCACACATCACATATTTTTCATCAATTAATTTTATTGAATAGAACGTTGTTGGTGAATGACACACATCTGGCAACTGATTTAAACTTTTTATTTACTTACCTACACATTTGTCAAGCTGAAATGTCCATACTCTACTTTAAACCTCTCTCTACCGCCTCCATTAGCTTCTGTGTTGACTAATCGATGTCCCCGGCCTGAGCCCTCTGGTTCACTGATGGGTGCCCACAAGGCTGAAGCTATGAAAGTGAACCTCCACGGAGGTGGAAAGAAGAGGCCAAGTTTGCCTTCTGTAAAAGGTCAACATGTGAAATTGGCTGGATTAGATCATTTGGTAGGGAAGCAGCTTGTCTTTCTTGCTCGAAGCCAAGTCTCCATTTCATTTTGCAAAGCTGAAAATGTAGACCGTTTCTGAAAACAGCTGAACTGCGGAAACATTTCACTTCTTGCTGGATAAGGTGCAGTAAGATTTGAAATTGAAAATTGTGTAGGATCGTCTAGGTATCAGGGAGAATCTCTTCTATTGCCGTCTGGTCCTAATAATAGTATGCATTATAGTAAAATAGTACGCAATCCTCAATAGGAGGCCAAAAATATTGCAGGCAGACAAAATTCTGATGATTCTGAATCTGGACAGTTTTACCAAGGTTACCATCAAATAATATTTTTTTCTTTTAGCAGGTCTTTATTCCTGTATTTTTTTTTTGGTGTGTTTTTAAAAAAATGTTTTTATTGAATTTTTCTAAAGAAGAGTACAATCAAGCTGCAATCAGGAAAGAGAGCAACAGATGTCCCGCGTAGAGACGGGGCAGTCATATTATCATGCCAAATAGTTTAACATTTCCTGTCATTCTACAGCCAAGAAACAAATAGAAATAAACAAAAGAAAACAAATATAGTGGAGCAGTTATGTAAATAGCGCCTTGGAAAACATGCATCGCATAGCAATGATCATGCCAATCTAGATAACATCACAACCATAACAGTCTTTGAGGAGTGTACAACGTATAGACAATGCCAGAACATTTCCCAGATCCCCGCTCTATCAATATATACTCAGTTCCTTCAATCAGTGATATCAGCGTCATTAATTATCTGCGGAGTGTGATTGTAAATAGCTTTTAAGAGGCTGCCAAATATCACAGGGACGTGAGGTGGCGGGAAGTAGTGTGGCGTAAATGTCGCTCATAGTGTCACAATAAGTAAGGTCTCGGATCCATGCCTGCACTGACGGTGTTTGCGCCCTGCCCCAATGCAGTGAAACTTGTCGCTTAGCTATCAGTAAAGCAATAGCGCTAAAATGCCTAATGTTTCTCTTGAATGTCTTAACATATCCCAAGAGGGCTGTCAACGGCTCAGGGGGTATTGTGTGTTCTACCATGACAGACAGGCGTCAAAAAACATCTATCCAATATGTGTTTACCAGGGTACAAGTCCAAGCTAAATATAAAAAATCCGCTTCAAGAGTGCCGAATCTCATACAGGCACTAGACACTGCGGGATTCATTTTGGCCATCAATTTGGGAGTAACGTAAGTCCTATGCAGGTATTTAAAGTGTAACAGTTTGTGCTTGTAATTGCTCGATACGTATCGCATCTGCGAGCAGCAGTAACGCCATATGTCATCAGTTATGCTAATATCCAGATCCAGATCCTGTTCCCAGGATGTGCGCGCTTTAGTAGCCACAGTCGGGCGAAGGGAGAGAGACAAGTGGTATATACGAGAAACCAAATGGGCACTGTCCGGAGAGGTTATAACAAGTGTGAGAGGTGGGAAATTGACCGGTTCGGACGATAAATCGGGCAAAATTATTAATAGGGAACTGCGAGTTCTATGAAGCAAGAAGGTGTCCATGTATGTGTTGGCGCCTCGTTCGGCCAATTCTGCTGTCGAGCATGGTCTAGAATCGTGGAACAGATCGCCCAATTTCAAGAGCCTATTCTTAAGTAGCGTTTTCTTCGTGAGTGTTTCTAAAGTCGGGGTATTGCCGGGTTATCAGCCAACGGTATATGTGGGGAATATAGAGGTGTGTAGTTCAGGTACTTCCGCAATTTAGCCCATGCCCAACATGTAGTGGGGACTGTTTGAATCTCTGTGGGGACGCGAGGTAATAGCGTCAACAGTAAGTGCGGGTAAATCTGTGATCTGTCAGGTTTAAGATACTGTAATCGAGCATCTGGGTGGTACCAATAGTACGTAAAGTGGGTTAGGGCAACCAAGTAGTAAAGATAAAAATCTGGGACACCGAAACCACCTCGTTCAAATGGCATGGTTAGTGTAGCCCAGTTCACTCTCGGTTGTTTACCCGCCCAAACTAACCGTATTAAAAGTGACCGGAGTGTATTAAAAAAGGACATTGTTAAAGACAGGGGGATATTAAAAAAAAGGTACAGAAAACGCGGAAGTACTACCAGCTTAATGATAGCAATTAGTCCTGCAATAGAAAGCAGGAGTTTCGTCCACTTGAGAATTTGCGATTCGAGTCGGTCGATTGCAGGTCCATAGTTCAACCAGATCACCTCAGAGGGGTCGCAGTGTAGATAAACACCCAGATACTTGGGAGGTTCAGTGCACCACCGCAGAGGGAATTCCAGATCGCATGGAAGAGTACCCGGGGTCAAGGAAAATATTTCAGATTTGGCCCAGTTAATGACCAAGCCTGAGTGCACTCCAATTCGGACTACCTCCCGTAAAAGAGGGGGCAAATTCTCCTCAGGACGTCGCACAAACAACATCACGTCGTCTGCATAAAAGGATGCAATGAGTGGGCCAGTATGGAGTTGCAATCCGCGGTGTAGATGTCGTTCTTGAATATAACGGGCAAGTGGATCCATAGCAATTTTGAATAATAGGGGCGAGAGCGGACACCCCTGCCTGGTGCCCCGAGTCAAGCAAAATTGCGGTGTGATTAGTCCACTTATTTTAAGTCGAGCAACAGGAAAGGAATATAATAAGCAAACTAAGTTTAAAAAGCCAATAGGGATTCCCAGTTTCGCATAACCGCGCTTAAAAAAGGCCATTCCAAGGAATCGAAGGCCTGTTCGGCATCTAGCATCACCGCGACCGCCGGTAAGGTAGGCTCCATTTGATTTATTACCGAAAAAATAGCGCGTAAGTTGAGTGTCGTAGACCGACCCGGTATAAAGCCAGCCTGAAAAGGGCATAGCGTGGTGTCAACGAGCAATGCCAGTCGAGTAGCCAATATTTTAGCGAGAATTTTATAATCATGGTTTAATAGCGAGAGTGGCCTATAGGATTGGCATTTCTGGGGAGACTTGCCCGGTTTAACCCCTTCGATGCTCATGACAAGCTCAGCTCGTCATGCTGCGCGGTCGCGCTGTGCGCATGACGAGCTGAGCTCGTCACGACCACACCCGCGATCGGAATGTCCAGCACCTGGACGGAATTCCGATCGCGGCGAAGCGGTTAAGCAGTAATGTAATAATTGCCTCACGCATTGTCGGCGAGAGGGAATCACTCTGTAATGCTTCGTCATACACTTCCAGGAGGCGGGGGGCTAGTTCATATTGATAAGCTTTGTAAAAATCCCCAGAAAGCCCATCAGACCCCGGAGCGCGGTTGCTGGCTAGGTCTTTTATTGCTTGTTTAATTTCGTCAACGTCAATTGGGGAAGCCAAAAACTCTTGTTGCCCATCTTCAAGCCACACCATGGCTATCTCTTGGAGATACGCATCGAGGGCCTGTCCCGAGGGCGGGCATCTTGTCTGATACAACTTGGTATAGTAGTCAAGAAAAGCTTGTGTGATATCCGTCCCTATCGTCAATGGTTTGCCCGAGTCCACGTCTAATTTTGTGACAAGTGTAGACTGATATTGTGATCTGAGAAGGTGTACAAGTGTTCTGCCGGGTCTCTCCCCCTCACCGTACACCCGTGCTCTAGCGTACTTACCCAAAAATGTAACCTCCCGAACCGACTGTAAACTCAGTCATCAAGGCTGAACGGTCTCGAAGAACCGTCAAGGATGGGGTGGTTTGCATGAGGACATCTATATCTTTTAGTTTCTGCTCAATGGTTGCCAGTTCGTTACGAATGGAGCGCAAGACTCCAGCGTGTTTGGAAATACATACGCCGTGAATAAATGCCTTAAAGGCGTCCCAAAGCGTGAGCTGCGACTCTACGGAGCCATCGTTCAACTCAAAAAATTCTGTGATGGCATCACCAACCTCACTATGGAACACTGAGTCCAGCAGCGCATTCGCGGGAAATCTCCACAGGGAACGCTGTTTGGGGATCGACGGGATAGCAGCTACCAATAACACCGAGGAATGATCAGAGATAGTACGGGGGATATATTCCACCCTGCGCACCTCTATCAATAGCTGAGGTGTTAGATACCAGAGGTCTATACGTTACCAAGTTCCATGTGGGGCTGAATAAAAAGAATAGTTACGAGATCCCGGGTAATTGAGGCACCAAGGGTCCGCCAGCAATGCTGACCGCAGTAATGCGAGGAGGTCTCTAGTGGCTTGGGGTTTTGTGACGCGGCCCGGTCCAGTAGTATCAGTGGTAGGGTCTAATGTAAGATTAAAATCTCCCCCCATCAGGATAGTGTCTGAGTTAAATCGGTCAAAATGTGATGCAATTGTTGTAGTGTAGCTCCTATTTCCCTAATAGGCTCTGCGCATTGGAATAATATATCCTATAGGTTTGACATAGGACTAAGGTCAGTATGTCCCTATCGAGTATATTAAACTTAATTACTTGTGCCAGTTAGCTCAGAGGCCACTAGAAACACCTTGACAACAAGAAGGGAGTAGTTTCTGGCAGCCGCAAGAACATGACCACTGTGTTTCCCTTTAGAATCAGAACGTGTCCCAGAGTCGTGGAAACAATAGATAACTATTTCACTCAGCTCAGTCGTGCATGCTTAGTTTTCTCCAAGTTACACAGAAAGGAATAGACGGGCGTTTTCAATAAAAGATTTATTGAACAGTCTTGTTTCTGGTGTAAGTAAAATGTGCTGTTACGATCACAAGACAGTATGCGAGATAAATAATGTACAGTGTGAGCAGTAGAAATAAATAATACTGCGATAGCATTATCTTTTAGTACATAAGCTGTTACATAAATAACACAGACTAAAAATGCGAGTACTCATACGATGCATTGCTAAGCTAGTTCTACCCCAATGTGCCTAACCTAACTTAGGTGTAGGGAGAGGTATGAAGTAGGTGAAGTATTCCTTACTATGGTATACTAAGAGTATGTTAAGCCTAGTATGCCTAGTATGCCAAGAGTCCCTCTAGGTTCTAATCAGCTCCATACCTGAAGAATGAGAGAGGTTGGAATCTCTTTGCCAGACTCGAACTCCAACACCCCGCAAGGTAAGTCAGATCACTGGAAGCTGGACTCTCTGCGTGCAGGGATGACAGCGTCTTCTCAGTGCGTCAGGCCGGGATACGGGCTCATCTGAAGTCGAGGTCTCCTCTAGTTTACAAGGGCTAGGGAAGGTATATTTATACCTGAGAGTACCTAGGAATGTTTAGTATTGACGTGAGTCAGACAGCGAAAGACGTCATGAATGAACCCCTAAGGAATAACGGTTCATACATAATATATGAGACCTTGAAGAAATCAATAGTCCTGGACTAGGGAAACTCCAGCAGCCTAAGGGTCTGTTCTTCATGTACTCGTTGTGACGTTAGGGTGGACGGATGTCGGAGACCATGCCTGTATTTGGAGTGCATGGTTTAATGCCTAAATAAGGCCTGGGAATTTATGCCTATATAAGGGCAGGGAGAATTGTGCCTATATAAGGACATGATACTGGAAAGCCCGTTTATAGTCACCCTAAGAGGAATACAACACCCACTCCACTTTCGTGTATACGATAATACTAAAATGCTAAACATTTAAAATGCTAAACATAAAATGGAGTACCGCATATTTAAAAAATATTTCTTAAAAGCATTTAAAAACATAGTAAAAAATGCAAAAGGTACTGTACATTTGAAGCAAATGCTTTTCATTTCAGGCATAAAGTTCGAAAATAAATGCAATTGGAATGAAAGAAGCAGTAATATTTACATGTGACAAAGAAATGATCGATAAGTTGTTCAAAAAATCAAAGTCATTTCATGTCATGAAAATTAATGAACTGTTTGAGACACACAATATGACTAAGTGTCTGTGGAAGTACCGCCAAGTCTGTACTATAAGGCTAGTTCTACTTTAAGCAGATTGAAGTGCCATTTTCGTTCGAAAAAAGGGAAAAAGTTCAATTTTGGTAGAGTTCCAAGTTTTTGTAGAATGAAGGCCAAATTGTTACTGCATCTCTGGAACACTATATGCTGAATCAGAGTCAGTTTACGGGTCTGGTGTAAACATGAGATCATCTATTTCTATAGACAAAACATCATCCACTGTAGATGGTGTTAGTTGGAACACCTCGTGAAGCAGGTTAATCGCACAGAGATGTGAAGCATCGCTTTCAGCATTGGTCGCCGCAGCAATGTTCGCGTCCGTTGTTACCTGTGTGCCTGTAGATCTTTCTCGTACCTCAGCAGCAGCCGGAAGCGTCTGTGAGATCTCAATAAATGCTGACATCAGGATTGGTAGCCTCTGGGGACAACACATAGCATGGGCCGTTATCTGGTCCAGCAGAGTATCGACATCCGTTGGCGTATCCGATGGAAATGTTAGACAGGTGTCCAACACGCATTCTACACCGCATAGCAGGCATCGTAGAACAGGTAAGATGCAATCTTGCCAGATTGGTCTGAAGGAGAGGAACCACGTGGTATTAAGGTCCCGTAGACGATTTATGCCCAAAAGCTCTACTATTTGCTCACGGCACTTTCGTTCAAGGAGAGCTTTCTCCATTTCGCTCGGAGTGATGTCTGCGAATAGGCTGGCCATAGCGCAATAGCAGAAAGAGAAATAGAATTCCGGCAACAAGTGCTAGAATTAATGGTATGCTACCAAACACCGAATGTGCAAAGTTCGGGATGATTCCGAGTATTGCCTGGAAAGGTGCTAACAGACCGGAGCAGATGCTCTTAAATACATGTACAATTCCTGTTGTATCAGACATATTGAAGATTCGTCCTATCATTTCCACGAAATGTATAGGGCAGTTTGTACGTATTAAAGTCTGTATCTCAGCCGAAGTCCTTGCTATTTGTAGATCATAGGTTTCTTTGGCCGAGGTCAAAGGCACTGTTTGCTGTAAAAGCATGGCTTTCATTCTGCTCAAAGTATCAAATCTTATAAAAGAGACGTTCAGCGAAGGCCATAGAGGCGACTCCCTGACTGTGTCTATTGGGGCAAACAATACTTGCATACAGCAAGTGACCCTGGAGTTGACCGTTACTAGATATGGGATGCCTGGCAGCATGCCACAGTAACTCTGATCATTCAACATGAGGTAACTCCCATTAGAAAGTTGTCCAAACGTTGGATTAATCACAGCAGCTGGTGTACCCTGCTGATGGCAAGACAAATTAGCCACAGAACCATTACAAGCCCCGTGTAAGGAAATGTCCTGACATATAAGCGAACCGCTTAGTGCACGTCTACTGTTTGTACCGCTTAAAAACACTTCACGATCCCCACTCCAACATCTATATGTATACGGTAAATCCCAAGATGTCTTAATGTATTCCTTACCCATCCTTTCATATTTGCCTGCTTGCATTTGTCTGAGGCAATACTGAAACTGAAAAGTAGTCACAGGTAGTGTGATTTTGCCATGAATAAGCCATTCTATAGCTGGTTTTTCTGCCACTGTGAATGGTAACTTTTCCAGTTTTTCAATGCTCAGCACTGTATACCTTGCTCCTCTTTGTGCCAGTTCGATCTGTTTATCAGTTAGATTGTATTCTGCAAACAGAGCCGATGTGTTGATGAAACGCCAAGGCACATAGCCAGCTCGCAAAGATTGCAGCGTCCAGCTTAATAACATAATAGAACGTAATTGAGATTGGCCTTGTTGTAACAACGCTAAATCTTGTTCTAGTATGTCGATAGCAGAGGATACAATGCCGTCCAGTGAATATATTCTGGAGGACAAAGTTGTTAACCCATTGTCGACCACAGAGAGTGTTTTCTCTAAATTAATACGATCAAGTTCACGTATTCGTTCTGCAGCCTCCATCTGTGATACTTTCCATGCTTCATTATAGGCAGCATAAATGCCGGCATATATGAAACGTTTTTGACGCGGTTTTCTTGGTCCAAGCAAGAATTCCCTAAGGTCTGCGTCCTTTTAAGTAAGGTTAAGTGTTGTTTCACATCCTGTAGTGTAGACTTATGCAGCCAATCGAGGCATAATTGTCCTACACTGTATGTTGTTACTACCCCCGGATGTTGTCTTTGGACGTATCTTGGGTCTGGCCTATTAATAGTAAAGCCCTGAGTTTTATTCAGGAATCTTTCCTGACAGTTATTCGTGTCTGTGGGCCAGATCAACCATTTTTTCCAATCAGGATTAGATCTGTTGAGTTGTAGTATATTGTCAACTGTCACCACTGCCTGTGTATCGTTATTTCTTGCAGGTGCTGGTACAGAAGGTGTGTTCATCTCTTTGATCTTGGCTAATCCAAGACAAGATGTTTGTTGGATGGTTTCATTCAAAAACATTATTTGTTCAGGGTTGATACAGGCTCTAAATAAAGCTTCTATCCCCTGCACTTGCCATTCTTTAGTACCCCAGACTGTTTTGGTGTCTATTGTGTCTTTCCAAAAGTCGAAACCCTGTCTAGACAGTTGGGCATTAAATAATGCAGAGTAAATCTGTTTTGTATTTGTTAACATAATTTTCAGTCCTGTCTTGTTTACATTTTTATGGTAAAACATTTCTGGATCAGATGTATTATAACCTGAAAAATATGGAAATTTACTAGCAAATGTTTTTGAACTACCTTTAGGTGGTGTAGGACAATGTTCCCATTGGTTAAACATAAACACATTTCTTGGATATGCAGATTTATGCAAATAATGATGACCATAGTGGTTATAACAATACAGTTGTTCATAGTCTGATGAACCCTCTAAATATTCATTTTTAGAAAATGCAGCAGATTTTTCTAGGTCAAACATTATGTCATTTACAGTCTCAAAGTCCCAATCATCTGAATAGGTACTGGAAGAGAGTAGATCACTTAGTGAAATTTTAAACAAATGTGGAATGTTTAATTGTTCCGTCGGACCGAATATATCAAAATCTGTTTTGTCCCACACTATACCATCCTGTATAGGAACAGCTGTGATGTTCACTGATGACAAGTCTCTTGCTTCACGATGGGAAGATTTATGAGGTTTCAAAAGTACGTTCACGTCTTTTCCTTCAGTGTTCACATGGATGTATTTGCCACTTATAAGCACGCTCACAGTTGTTACCAAAGCTAGCCAGAGCAGGAAAACAAAAAGTCCAGATATAATCCAGAGTTCAATCCATGGAGAAACCAAATAAGTCTTTTTCAGAAAGTGAAGAAAGTCTTGTACTTGCTGCTTGAATTTGAATGATGCTGGCGTCGTTTTAGGTTCACTGGGATCTTCTGAGAACGTATCAAAGTTAATGAAATAGCCAGAAGCAGTTCTATCAATTGTTGGAATTGCATCAGGATTTGTAGAAATCACTGGAACCAGTCGATCACGTGCTACGTTGGTGTAGACAGGTGTATTTGGACGAACTGTTACTTGGTTGTCAAGAGGGATGAGTTCCATAGCGTTGTTGCTTAGTCCTTCATCTGTTACTGCTGAATTCTCGATGGTTATCAGTCTTTCAGTCTGAACCTCTTGGATAGTAGCGAGAGGAGTGCGTCTGCTACTAGGTCGGAGTCCACGAGGCCTACTATTTAGTATTGGCCACATACTGTGGTTTGGTCAGGTCGATGGACACAAATCTTTTCTCCTTTCTTCCAGCAAGGGGCGGCAGAAGTACTGTTCTTGTTCCTTGAACTGCTAGGACAGGTACTGGTTGTCTGTAAGAAGGTCCAAATTCCTTCTTGTCCGCAATTTTTTCTCTGACTAGATCCCCAACTTTTGGAATCCAGACCGGCCTTGCTGGGACCGCCGATTTTTCCCCAGTGGTGGTTGGCTGTAGGAGTACGTTGCTTTGTTTCGTTCTTAACTTGTTTAAGTCCTGTAAAACAGCCAAACGATCTTTGATATCAAAAGGTTTATTTTCCACCACTGTGCCTATGTGTTCAAGGTCCGGTACCCACATTCTTGTCCCAAATAGGACCTCATATGGAGTGACCCCCCCTAGAGAACTTCTTGGCAGATTATTCAAAGAGCGTTGTACCCCACTAAGGTGTTTGACCCACCCGTCACCCGAACCTAATACTCTAGCTGTTATAGACTGCTTTATGTCTCGGTTTTTCCTTTCCACAACCGAATTTCCCTCAGGATGGAATGGAGAGGAGTACCGCAATGCAACGCTCAGACTGGCCATGGCTTCTTTGTAAGCCCTAGAGCTAAACGCAGGACCCTGGTCAGAATGTAGCGTGCCTATTGCGTATATGCCGATAAAGACTCGCAAATCTTTTATAACAGTTCGAGCGTCAGCTGAGCGCTGAGGCCATAACCATAGGAACCTAGATTCAGTATTTGTGGGAATGCCTTTGTCCAGTAGGAGGCAGGCGCATAGATAGACGAATGCTGTCTAACAATGGTGTCTGTACTGGGTTGCCGCATTCGCAGCATGGTGTCCGGTGGCTCTCTCGCTGTAATTTACAGTCTAAGCAGTTGTTGATGAATATGTGAATTTCTGTATTAATTCCAGGCCACCAGTACATCTCTTTTAACGTCAAAATTGTTTTAGAGATTCCTTGATGTGACAGACCCTCCCCCAAATGTGTTTCATAAATCAAGGCTGCTCTACGTTCCATGTTTGGGATTACCCTATCCCCCACTCCAGGGATTCGAGCAAAAGGAACGTTGTTCGCATCAATTACATAAGAGTACTTGAGTGGAAACTTTTTTGGTAACGCTGCACTGCTGCCTTTGCTTGAAGCATTGACAGCCAACATTATCTCACCGTCTATTTTCGTTTTGGAACGAGTGATCGCAGCTACGGAAGCCGTCTGCACAGCCCCCTTTGCGGCTTCGTCAGCCAATGAATTCCCTGCAACGTGAATGCCATCACGTTGATGACTCAGTATATGGATCACGTGAGCCTTTGGTAGTTCGTTTTTCAACTGAACTACTTGTTCCCAAAGCATTTTGTGCTTTATTGTGCCTCCTTTCGCATCTTTGAAACCATTTTCAAGCCAGTTTTGTATATAGTCATTATACGACTGAACACAGTAAAAGGAATCGCACACTATTAGTGTGGGGAATTCTCGATCTGTACTTTCAAGTGCCAGTTTGAATGCTTGTAGTTCAGCTCGCTGAGCTGTACAATCTCCTAGAGACTGCGTTTTTGTGACCATAGGTCTGAAGATGCCATTTCGCATGCGACCTTTAACGATTGCACACGCAGCACTGTAAGCTTGCTTACTCCCTATTGCGGGTTGTGCGGATCCGTCAGTGTAAATTATAAATTCGTACTGATCGAGAGGCAGAATTTCAGTAGGCAGAGGACATTCATGTTCGTATTGCAGGAATGCTTGTGTTTTTAAATCTGGATCAAAAACATATTCAACATCTGTTGCAGCAAGAGAATTAACCCATTGTATCCATCTTGGATGTAATGCTTTAGCATTTGGAATGCTTGCTTTTGTGACCGCTTCTAAAGCTGGTACCGGAGTTACGACAATAATGCGTTTCCCTTGGGCTAAGGCTCTTTCTTTTGCTACAGCGGTTTGAACTGCTGTTAGAATTTTTTCAGTTGAACTGAAGCGCATTTCCGCTTGTGTGTACAAATGAGATTTGTATGCTATTGGTATTTTCTCACCCTCATTAAAAGTTAAGTAGGTGAATCCGCATTAACCCGAAATTATTCGGATCACCAAATTACGTTGATTTACGCGTGTTTGTAAGTGATTTGTTGCTAACATGTTAGCCTGGAGTGAACGCAAGATTTCTGTGTGTTCCTGTGTCCAGTTTCTGATCGAAAAATCAGGTTTGATTAATGCGTAGAGAGGTTTAACCCTTTCTGCGTAATTTAGAATGTATGTTCTTCCAAAATTTAGGAAACCCAGGATGGATTGTAAGTTTTTTGCGTTTTTGGAGGTTGGAGCAGCGCACACTTTTCTAAAAGTTAGCTGCCAAGCTCTTGCCTTCACTTGAAAGCTCATATCCTAGAAATAGGACATTGAGATGGGCAATTCTGGACTTTTAAAGTTGAACTTGTAGCCCTCAGAGGCGAAACCCAGTATAATGGTGCTCACCCCGTTCAAGTGTTTTTCCAGGTCATCGTCTGTCAGATAAATGTCATCGACATAGGACAATGCCTCATTGTCATAAATTTGTAGTAACTCCGTTACCCTCGCTGAGAATAAACCTGGGCTATTCTTGAACCCTTGTGGGAGTCGACAAAAGTGATGCTGGGTCCCCATTATGGAGAATGCTGTTAAGTACCTGCTTTCAGGTGCTATGTTTTGACAAAAGAAACCATTTGAGATGTCTAATGTTGTTTTATATTTTTTACGCATAATGTTATTCATTAATGCTGTGCTATGTGCATTTTGCACTGCAAAAGTTTTAGAACAAGTGTTTAAGTGTCTGTAGTCCAAAACTAGACGATATGTATTGTCTGGTTTGGAGACAGGAAACAAAGGATTGTTCATTGAGGAGGTGCATGTTTCAATCACCCCTTGATATTCAAGTTGATCTAAGATCTCCCTGACTTGTTTTTTAGCTTCTTGCTTTATTGGGTACTGCCGTTGTGCAGTTGGTTCATGTTTCAGATGTATTTTATGTTGAGGTGAGTCCTCATCCCATCCTACATGATTTTTAGGTCTCGCCTAGCGATGCAGCGCAAAGCGCTGCTCGCTATGCGAGATCTATTGTTGCCGACTTTTGCTCCGATGCGGGACAGGAGATGTGCACGCGCATGGTGCGAGCAGGAGTTGTAATAGCGCCGCAAGCCATACGCGTGCACATCAACTGTCTGTGCCGAAGCTTAACAGACAGGAGATGTGCACGCGTACGGCTCGCGGCGTTATCACACCGCCTGCTCGCACCATACGCGTGCACATCTCCTGTCCAGGCAGCCGATGCGCACGCTCACGGCGTGTCTTCAGCTTGTTCTGCCAGTCGCAGTCGGAAGGCCAAGGGCTGCATGAGAAGGGTAAGGGGGGGGATACAGCTCACTGATCCGCACCCCACAAGTTAATTCCTCTGCCCTCTTGGCTGCCTGTCTCAAACAATTCTCGTTTGAAAAGAAACGAGCTCGTAGCCGGCGGGTGCCGCCATGATGTTTCATTTAAGGCTTCCGGTCACCGAGGCCGGACTTCCGGTTCATGTTGACGAGGGTTCTCCGCTGATGAATGATGTTGAAAAGTCACTACTTCAGACCTTCAAACTTGCCTTCTTCTCCGCAACATGGGGGGCGGTGACTACTTCCTCGTGACGGAGGATCGCCTGTCAGAAACAGTAAATGTCTACCAAAGGTCATTGTCGCACCAAGCTCCACAGGCCCGAACAGTAAACCCCATGGAGGGTCCCAATCAGAGAACTAACGTGGGGTGGGGCTTTGTGCGGTGTCTGACACTGCTCTCCCTCCAGAGCGGACACTTTTCGGGGGATAGCCAGTAATATGGGAAGGTTGCCTTTGAGGTTATGGGGCTTTCAAGATGGCTGCGCCTATTTCAGCAGCTCCTTCTCACAGGCGCTCTCACGTCCCCGTGTGTCACCTCTGAAGACGAAGTACACTGCGAGTGTGGGTTGTAAGGTTCATCACTTGTTTATTAAGATCTCAGAATTCTGTCTAGGACTCTAGTGACATATTAAACTGCCAGGCCGAAGCTAGAGTGGTCCGTAAAGGTGAAGAACCCTAAAATAATACGATCAACAAGACAAGCTACCTTGGATCATTTTGTATTTGTTAACTAGTTTCGTATGGAATTAACATGCTAGTCTAGAAAATGCTAACTCTTTCACTATCGAGGGTTTCTGAAAACCTCCGGGCAGGTGTTGGATATGACCTCATAGTCTTCTATGCTTCAGATGTAGCCTGGAGAATGGAGGGTCACATACTCTGCTGTTAAGGGGTTAAAGCTGAAATTTGAATGCTGTGGTGTGCTATCTAGTTCTCTGTACTAACAATAACGGACCAAAATGTGTTTATTTACATGTGGAATTTTGAGAGCTCCGTTAAAGATAATGGGAGTGAATCAGGGCCAATAGCTGTACCTGCTGCTCCAACATTCGAATGCTTTTCTTTCTGTTTCTCCCTTTTTATTTCAGAACATCCTATGCACAGTGGGTGGAATATTCTAATAGCACTGTAGCCCTTATACCCTGAGCTTTATTAGTTATGAAAGGGTCTCTTCCTTGCTATGGGCCCTCACAGGATGTTTTGACCTGTAACAAGGGGACAAGTCGGGATACTATGCGTGTAGACTGCATCCACCCACTTTCTCCACAGAGTTCACCCTATCAAGAAGTTGAGGCTCACTAAAATATGCTGAATTTGGTGTACGTTGAAGACATCATGACACTTTTAGCGGCACCTGCATGCTGTCTACTTTGTTCTGAGCAGCAGCAGTGCAGGCAGCAAGGATGGTGTCTTATTTTAAATTCCAGCTGGCCAGAAAACAAATGCAGAATTTAAGGGGCCAGCACAACTCCTTTTGTTCGAGTATTTTGGCTGGGAGCTATCTGGAGACTCGCACCTAGATGCAACAAGAATTTGCAATGCAATAGGTCTCGCATTTGCACGAGTTTGATCTATTGGCATTGTAAATGACTGCCTTTTATTTTATGTTTTGGTTTTTAAAACGTAAATAAAAGGCATTGTCATTTCCAATGCCAATAGCTTAAACTAGCGTAA
The DNA here is from genome assembly GCA_963921515.1 of Calotriton arnoldi. NCBI lineage: Eukaryota > Metazoa > Chordata > Amphibia > Caudata > Salamandridae > Calotriton > Calotriton arnoldi. The sequence continues at coordinate 67,345 of CAWUFW010015047.1, read as the reverse complement.
ATGCGAGACCTATTGCATTGCAAATGCTTGTTATATAATGCTGGGGCCTGGGCCACTGCCCATTTCCTGGCATATGTATATTTTAGGTTTATTGGAATATGGTTGGAGAAGGCAGGCATAATAATGTGCTCGCCATGTGGGCACTCCCTGACAAATTGTGGTAGCCAGTCCTTTTCTGCTAGAAGTATGTCATAGCCCTTTGATAGTCTTTCCCAAAAAAGTGCTTTCACCTGTCTAGGTTTATCTCCCTCCATCCGGATTGTTATTTCATATAACTTTTGTGGAGTACTAACCCTGGTGTCTACAGTCTCTACTTTAATGTACTCATTCAAGTCCACTATCTCCAGAAGTTCCCTCAGGTTCTGGCGAACTATTGTGACTTCTGCTGCACTGTCCAACATGGTCTGAGCCCATTCTCCGTTCTTGAGTTGTGTTCTCAGTATTCTCGGCATGTCTGATCTTTAGACCTGCTACTTTCTTTGGAGAATTGAGGTTTTACTTTAGTTTTTGGAGCGTGTTTGTCGTCTTTCGATTTCACGCGTTCTTCTCTGTGTTCCATCCGTCCTCTTCTTTCCGAAGTCTGTGATAAGATCTGAAAGGGACGAGAGGAACGTGTATCAGTATCTTGATACCTATCAGGTTTTCTCAAATTATCCCTATTCCTGAGGTTATACTTCCTTTCAGAGGACTCCTTTTGAGGAGACCTACCTCGGGATTGAGAACGTTTCTCGTTTGATTTTTGTTTAGTAGTATCCCACTTCTTTTTAGAAGATGTAGGAGTTTGTTTAATTGAGTCCTTCTCAGGACTTTCAGATAGCTTCGGCTTCACTGGTCTTCCACCCAAACTTTCTCTGCCTAATTCTGCATAAGATTGTTCTATTATTCTGGGTAGCTCTGTTTGATGTTCTGTAACATCAAATTCCCTTAATTTTTGGCGGATCGCCACTGCTGCTGCCTCCCTTTAATATTTGATAATATTATTGTTGAGACCTGGTCGAAATTTTTCAGTAATGTCATACCTAAATTTAGAGCAGGCTCTGCCCCGTATTCGTTTTGAATTTGTTTCAGGACATCAGGTATTACCGCAATTGACGGAATGCCATGTGTTTTGGTATAGATGGCAGCAAAGACTGAGCCCCAAGTGGTACAGTCTTCCAGTTGTGGTGTGATCCCCATTGGTAAACTGATTGTCAGTATTCTGTATTTCTCATACGGGCTAGTATTTGGAAATACTGCTTCGATTTGAGTAATTTTTTGAGCTATCCAGAATGGATTTTACTCACGTTTTGTGGGCATTTTACCCATGACTGCGTATAGAGTCTGTGGTGTAATTTTTAGTGTATTCCCCTGTTGAGGAGTTTGATTTGGAAGTGTTAATGGTTGCTGGACTGTAAAAGTCCGCATGACATATTGGACCAATTGTCTGTAAATTTTTATTAACTCTGTGATTTGAGTAAGTAGTTCCTCATCTGACATTATATCCAGTTCAGGATGAGGTGTATAGCCGGCTAGAATCGGCCATGTTGCTCCTGGTCTACCTAGTGGACCGAGCCTAGTAATGTTTTTGTGATGTTTTAGGGCACCTTTAAACCAGAGCTGATGCTCCTGGTATGTTAATGGATTTTTCTATATCCTCGAAAGGAATGTATTCCTCTGGTGATTCATCTTCTTTGTAGAAGTGAAATGTGTGTGATATTGGATTGCATTCAGGAAATATTACCCATGAATAGAATACCTCTGTCTGAAAGGATTCATGTGTCTCTATCACGAAAACTGCTCTACCGCCTCTTGGTGGTAGGCCATATTTTATAAGTTTTATAGTGATGGCTCTTCTTAAGTTTGGAGCAATGTCTATAACACCCTCCTCGGTTTCATTTAAACCTGTAATGTTAAAAACTACTGCTTGGGCTGGATCAGCCGCAGCTACACCGTTTCCGGCGTCTTCATTCATTTAGTTTTTTGAAAAATGTAGAACAAGTTTCAAGGAAACAAAGATAAGGTGCACAATATTTTGGAACACTGTATCCTTCAACGTTGAGCAAACCAAACAGCTAATATATACGGTACTGCCCTATGTAGCCGTGGCGGATTCTTAACCCTGCCCACTCCAGACGTCTTTTGGAGTATATGGGTAGGGGTCTCTTGAGAGAAAAAGGGCACGGCTGAGTTACTCAGTATCTAACGTTGAATTACCGCCTTACCAAACGTTGGGCACCATGTAGTGTAGCTCCTATTTCCCTAATAGGCTCTGCGCATTGGAATAATATATCCTATAGGTTTGACATAGGACTAAGGTCAGTATGTCCCTATCGAGTATATTAAACTTAATTACTTGTGCCAGCTAGCTCAGAGGCCACTAGAAACTCCTTGACAACAAGAAGGGAGTAGTTTCTGGCAGCCGCAAAACATGACCACTGTGTTTCCCTTTAGAATCAGAACGTGTCCCAGAGTCGTGGAAACAATAGATAACTATTTCACTCAGCTCAGTCGTGCATGCTTAGTTTTCTCCAAGTTACACAGAAAGGAATGTACGGGCGTTTTCAATAAAAGATTTATTGAACAGTCTTGTTTCTGGTGTAAGTAAAATGTGCTGTTACGATCACAAGACAGTATGCGAGATAAATAATGTACAGTGTGAGCAGTAGAAATAAATAATACTGCGATAGCATTATCTTTTAGTACATAAGCTGTTACATAAATAACACAGACTAAAAATGCGAGTACTCATACGATGCGTTGCTAAGCTAGTTCTACCTCAATGTGCCTAACCTAACTTAGGTGTAGGGAGAGGTATGAAGTAGGTGAAGTATTCCTTACTATGGTATACTAAGAGTATGTTAAGCCTAGTATGCCTAGTATGCCAAGAGTCCCTCTAGGTTCTAATCAGCTCCATACCTGAAGAATGAGAGAGGTTGGAATCTCTTTGCCAGACTCGAACTCCAACACCCCGCAAGGGAAGTCAGATCACTGGAAGCTGGACTCTCTGCGTGCAGGGATGACAGCGTCTTCTCAGTGCGTCAGGCCGGGATACGGGCTCCTCTGAAGTCGAGGTCTCCTCTAGTTTACAAGGGCTAGGGAAGGTATATTTATACCTGAGAATACCTAGGAATGTTTAGTATTGACGTGAGTCGGACAGCGAAAGACGTCATGAATGAACCCCTAAGGAATAACGGTTCATACATAATATATGAGACCTTGAAGAAATCAATAGTCCTGGACTAGGGAAACTCCCGCAGCCTAAGGGTCTGTTCTTCATGTACTCGTTATGACGTTAGGGTGGACGGATGTCGGAGACCATGCCTGTATTTGGAGTGCATGGTTTAATGCCTAAATAAGGTCTGGGAATTTATGCCTATATAAGGGCAGGGCGAATTGTGCCTATATAAGGACATGATACTGGAAAGCCCGTTTATGGACACCCTAAGAGGAATACAACATTGTGGTGAAGAAATCGGGTGTATCTACATTGGGAGCATAGACATTAACAAGTAATATGGGCTGCCATCCAATAAAGCCCTGTACTAGTAGAAATCTACCTTCTGGGTCCGTCACGACCGACACAGTGCGAAAGGGAAGAGAGCGGTGCACAAGTATACACACCCCCGCGAGTAGGTACTGAAGCAGGAAAAAAAACGGTGTTGTCCCCATGACGCAGCAAAGCCATGAGTTGGGAGGGGCGCATAGTGTGTCTCCTGAAGAAAAGCTATTTGTATGGAATGCCTTGTTAGGTACGCCAACACCTGTCTACTCTTTTTTGGGCATGAGAGCCCTCTAACATTCCAGGAGAGGCATTTAACGTGTAAATCAGTAGTGGTAGATTCGTTCGTGGTCATACTATCACCAATAGTTGATCATACATGGGAACAATGAGAGACCAAGACGTGGCATGTTACACCTATTAGTGTGCTCCAAGGAAATAAAACGACTACTAAAACATAAACAAATACAAACATCCCACTGCAACACCCCCCCGGCCCCCATCGGATACTCAAATATACGGCACCCGGTGAATCCCAAGGAAGAAACAAGAAACATAAGGGAAAAGGGAGAGGGAGGGAAGGGAAAGAGGTGGAAGAAAAGACATAGGGAATTTTCCTGAGGGAAGTGGCAACACTCCAGCAGAGCCAACATGTGTAAAGATAGTCATTATGCGGTAGATGACCACTCAGCCATCACTAGTTCTCAGTTCCGTGCTATCCCACCCAAGACAAGATAAGGCAAGGACGGTCTGTTCGTAATCAAGGCCTCGAAGGGCTACGGATCAAAGCAGGCAGACCATACGGCTTCGTCATGGCAAAGAAGAGGGAAAAGGGTGGGCGAGATTCTCTTGCCATACCATAGAAGCGAATACTCAAAAAAGAGTCTCAGTCCGCAGGGTGGCGTCGGTCCTCCTTGTCCTGTCGTTGCATCATCTGTTAGTGGTTCTTCCAGAATTTGGCCGCAGCGTCCGGGGTTTCGAAGATCTGCGACTTGTTATCAATCTGCACCCGGAGTCTAGCAGGATACAGCATCGCATAGCGTATGTTGGCTTTCTGTAACGAGCGTTTCACATCAGCATATTTTCGGCGGGCTTCCTGTACCATAGGTGTAAAATCAGGGAACAGGGAGATATTGGAGCCATGATAAGTGAGCAAACCACGTTCCCTGGGCAGTCGAAGCGCAGTGTCCCGGTCGTTGTAATTGAGCAGCTTGGCGATGATAATCCGGGGGGTCGCTCCCGGATGTGGCGGTGGGCCCAGAGACCTGCTCTACAGCAAACGTGGTCGAGAAGGCCACCCTACCGAATAGATCAGCCAGGACGGTGTCAACGTACTTTGGCATGGGGCCTGTGTTGGTGGATTCTGCTATCCCAGCAATCCACAGGTTATTTCTGCGCGAACGCGCCTCCAAATCCTCCGCCTTCGCCGCAAGTTGCTTGAGGAGGCTTTCAGATCTGTCCAATCGTTTCTGGATAGAGGGATGGCCATCCTCTAAATCAGAAATTCGCTGCTCTGCCTTTTCTAGCCGGGTATCATGCACTTCTAGACGCCCGTTAATATCGTCCAGGCGGGTAGTAAGTATGTCCAAGCGTGAGTCTATTGCCTGGAATCCCGCTCTAAGCTCAGCCAAAATGGCTGCCGCACCATCAAGTGAACTTTGCTCCGGGCCAGAGGCCCCGTCGACATCATACCGCCTAGGGGTCTTGTCCCCATCAAAATTCAGTAGTTTCTGTTTCTGGTCGGTGCGGCCCATCTTTACACACAGCAGAGGGTAAGGCACACCTATACCTGTAGCGCCAGCCAGGGGTTCGCTAAGTTAGCAGGGAAAAGGTAGATGGCACCAGTCCACAGTCCAGAGATCATGCTCAGCGCAAGCCTTTGGATGGGGCAGTGCAGTGGAAGAGATTGTGTTCAAGTCAGCCCAGCAAACATGCGTGTCAATTCCGTCGGGAACGAGGCCTATTACAGGCCAGTAATACCCCAACACAACAAGGCAGCCAAAAACAAGGGAAGAAAATACGTTGGGCAAGGAGGGCACTGTTAGGTCAGACCAGCAGCAGAATGCTCCGTGCCCCCTAAAATTTACATTGCACAATGGGGCAGCATGCATACGTGCAATGGGGGAAGCCCAGCCACCATATAGCTGCGCCTCGAGAGCGGTAATCACGCTGGACAGACCCCGGAGGCAACAGCGATCCACCGCAGTGCAGGTGGGTATGGGGTATAACTTATGTAAGTTAGCAGCGCCACCTTCGGTCCCGCATAGCCAGGCCCTTACCGCCCTCTCGAGACAGGAACTGGGCCTTCTCTGACTCCGCCACGGTGCGTCGCATTCCCTGGCACCATCGAGGGAGCGATATCAACGCAGACACAAAGAGAACCGGGTCACTGCTGGAGTTCCGCTGCTCCTCAGCATGCCGATTCCGAGCCGGAGGTCATCAGCGTTTCCGCGCGTTCCGAGCCCCGCCCTCAGGCTCACCCGAGTCCCCTGTCGACTCGGGGCCTCCGAGGGCCGCGTCAGGCTCGGAATCGCCGCGCTCGGATCTTCGGGATACCGGCACCTCCAGGCTCCGCTCTTAAAACCGGAGCCTTCTGCACATCGTCAGCAGCTCCCTCGCGGTGCAGATGTTCAATTGTACCGCAGATATTGGTCGGCTGGTGGAATTTGTAGCGTGATGTCTCAGGAGCTTTCGAGTTAGGCGGCCATCTAAGTCGCCAGCTCGGCCACGCCCCCCTTTATTTCTGTATTTACATCAAAATATTATTATTTTATTCTATGCCCCTGTGAGAAATGGTGTGTTTTATATGGTGTGGTTGTGCGACCTCACCGTGTAATACACTAACCAAACCCCTTTAGGACTCTTAGGTTTCGTTTGCCAAACCTACAGCTCAACCCTGGGTAGCTGTGGCTCTGAGCAGCAAGGCTTACAGAAAGGGACAAGTGTAAAGCATTTAAACATCACCAAAACAATTGAAGAAGAGATCGACAAGTCGCCAAAGAAATCTGGCACCAATTTTTGAAAATAGACTGTATTTTAGATACCACAATGAAAAAGATCCACCGGAGGGTTCCGGAGATATAGAATTTAAAAGGTTTAGTAAATCAAATCATTTCACTCAACCGCAAACGAGGCTTGACAAAGTTAACAAATTTGACACAGAAATGTTTTCACTAAAGAGTTTTTGCTAGGTGTAATGTGGTAGCTTGGTGTGGCCAACTCCAGTGGGTAGCCAGTCAGGTGGATCTGCAAAGTCCTCAGAAACTGTTACCTCAGCAAGTGAAGCAGTCTTCAGTCTGTTCCAGGCACTTTTATCCTTTGCAGGGCTCTCCCATGGAAGTGGTCCTCTTGCAAGGAATGAAGTCTACTGAAGATGCTCAAAGGATGCTGTGGAGGCGATGATGTCGAAGGGGGTCTTGCTGCGACTATTCCTCGGTCCTCTAAGTACTCTCAGTGCTGGCAGAAGTCCAGTCGCCACTAGACTACCAGTCGCCCAGTATCACAATCACAGACCAATCCTTCCTGGGTCGATAACTCACCCTCTAGAGGTGACAGCTGCACTCCAATGGCACTCTCGGGTTCAGCGAACTCAGGTTCAACTTTGTGTGTCAGGTCCTGGTCCCTGGTGTTGCATGGCAGTGGTTGGCGGCTACCAACTTGCCCCAAAAGGCTTCTTTATCTGTGTCCCTGTACTGCAAACAGGAAGCCAGTCAGCTAGTCCTTGGAGTATCTTGGCATTGGCTGGGCTCTGGAGACGACTTCTCCTTGAGCAGGATATATCAGGCACTGTCCCTCTCCATTGTTAGCCACCAGGTGCAGCAGGTGCAGTCCGCAACGGTGCAGCATCTCTTTGCCAGTTCCATGGTGCAGCAGGGCAGTCCTTCCTTGGTGCTTCATCCAGTCCAGCCGAGATCTGAGTTTGGGGTGCCAGGGGTGCCCTACTTATGCTCAGAAAATGCCCTCAGGGCAAGATGTAGTTGGTAGCCAATGGGCTACCAGGTTCCCTCCCACCTGATGACCACTTCCTGCGAGTGGATGCACCATTCTACTCACTTCCAATATGGCAGGACCCCTCTCCCAGCATGTGAAGCTCCCTAGCCCAACCCAGAGATGTGGCTACCAAGAGGGCTGCACGCTCCTGGAAAACCGATTCGGCAACTGGTTACACCTCTCCTGTCCATAGTGCCAGCCTGTCTGCCTAAACAATGGAGCAGCCCCTCTCCCAAGTGTTACCCATTTGCCCTTTAAAGGTGGCTTCTCCTTTGAAGTTTACCTTTTGAGCCAACACCCATGTGGCTTCCTGCAGGAGGGAGGCGACACCTCCTTCCAGAACCAGACCCTATTGTATCCTTTCCTGGGAGTCGTTAGCACATCTCCCCAGCAGGGCAGAAAGCTGTCTCGGCGGCAGGGCCCTGTGTGCAACCAGTATGGGCACAGGGGACTAAAGGCAACAAAGCAGCAACTTTGCTAAAGTTGCACACTGCAACTTATTACATTAATTTTGACCTGAGGATCAAGTAGAGCTGTGGGGTCTGCATGTAACTCTGTACTCGCCAATTGGGTGACCAAGCTTTTTCCACAATAAAAACGACAGATTCACTTCTTTTCTTAGACCATGTAAAACTACATGGTCTGCCCATGGGATATGTTGCACCCTGCCTTAGGACTCGATAGGCCGTCCATAGGGGTGACTTACACATATACCACGGGGAAGTCTGGCTTTGCTATTACTTAAAATGGCAAAGTCGGGCTAGCAGATTAAACTGCCCTTCCAGCATGAAATTGGCGGGCTGGGAGTCTAATTTTACACGTGTCACACCCAGGGTGGCACAACCAGTGCTGCAATCCCCTAAGGGGACCCTCTAACTTACCTGCCCTGGGTACCATTTACTAGGGACTTACAGGTAAGTTAGCTTAGCCAATTGAGTAAAAGTCAATTCCACATACTAGTTTTAAAGGTTAGGGCACAGGTATTGAGGTCTGGTTAGCAGGCCTCCGTGCACTCTCGGAGTTGAAAAACCAGAAGTGTCAGTCCACAAACTTGAGGGTGACCAAAAGAGGCATTTGCTAACAGGCCCTCACTAAGATTTTTGCTGACATCGCAACTGCGCCTTCAATGGGTGTTACCCGCTGAATCAAGATTACGAGTTGGTAGGAAAAGCCACATTATTTAGGTTTTTCCCAGGACAAACTTTGCCTGGGAAAAGCAGGCAGATATTTTTATGGGAAAAGTGGCTAGAATGAGGTGCGACTTGCATAAATCAGTAAAACACTGATTTAAAGGCCAACAGCTCATAACTATTCTTTTACAAATTAAGCAAAGCAATTAAGAATAGGCTACACCCAGTAACTACCACACCCTGAGTTACTGTAATTACCAGGTGCATTATTTCCAACTCGTTAACACGGCCACGCGTTATGAGGGCCTATGTGTTTATAAAAGGGCATTTAACTGATGATATTGTGAAGTGTTTCAATCATCTCATGTTTCCTCTCGCATTGACACAGCTCTTGCTTAGCTAAAGGTTTTCATATGCTAAGTAAATACTGACATGAATACTGAACTTGAAGGTATAGAGACAGCCAGAAGTTGTCATGTTATGTGGTTAAATAACAATCAGCTTAATTGCAAAAGCGTTTCAATGTTTGACCTAATGAACATTTTCATTGTAGTGGAGAACAGACAGAGGCTGTCAGCTGATGAGCGCAGGAGGGAACATTATGAAGAACAAAGGAACGAATTTGAGAACTATGTTGAAGAAGAGCAAGATGGTAAGGATGCCCTAAACATGCACATCTCCCAGATAGCGCTAGCTTGGGGTAGCAGGCGCTGGAGCTGACGGATATTCAGGGGAATGGTGAAATCTTGGAGGGTGTGGTGGACAGTAGCATTCCCCGGGCCGATGGATACAGCTTACCGCTTCTTCCTGCTCGCCTAATAGCTACAGCAATCCTGTGAGCCCCTGTCATTTGACAACAAACTACACACTCCAATGCTTGTGTATTTTCCTATTGTCCATTTCTGACACGCTCATAGAATCGAAAGTGCTGATGGAGACCTTGGAATGACCAACGCAGACAATACACGATAGTGAGTGCCGTCCACTGCTTCCTTGTTGTTTAATTAACCATATTGCTTATCAGCAATAAGCCACTGCGCCCCTATCTCAGAATATTAGACTAGGGCATTTAAAGAACGTGATAAATTGTCGCCCATGTAGTGTATTCCAGACCTATTTTAATTGCAAGCACCTGGAGAACACCTCCATCTATAAGAGGTATGTCACCAGTATGGCCCACTCCTTCTGGATCATCCGTCCTTCAAGAATATTCTGGCAGCAATCACACAAAAAATAATCACTTAGGGATCTCTGTTGGGAGGTAGAAAATCCCACTCTTTCCAGCAGCATCCCGCTGACATTAAAGTACTTTTTGACATTATTAGTATGCTGGTCTCAAAACTTCCTTAAAGATGTCTATAAAACAATATGTTACTGGTCTTCTTAGTAAAATAATAGCACTGACCCTGGATCACAATAATTGTTTAGGGCAGGAAACAGAACCAGATAACCAGATTTGAATCCATTAATGTCTGGCTGCTCTCCATTGCACTGACCAAACATTTCTACTTCTCGCTAAGGGCCATTTTAAAGCCACTGAATAATAATATGTTCTCAATTTGCCTGTCTAGTTATTTTTGGCCAAGCATTTTCTTAAATCTGTGACAGAACCGATAGGAAATGTAATCCTACTTAAGAGCTGCTCGCCTCAGTAATGCTCTAATCACAGCCTTGGTTGGTGAGAAGTACATTGCCCGTCCAGGTTGTATAAGTGAGTTTATAGTGACTACATTAAAATTCCACCTGTGTCAAACCAGGCAGTAAAACAGATCTTTCTTTTACACTGTAGAGCTCTGACAGGACTCATTCTACCTAATAGAAGGAAGTGTGATGCATCTCCTAAGGTGGGGGTCATCCAAGCTTCATCTCCAAAGTCCATTGGGTGACTCCGAAGGTCACTCCATCCCTAGTCAGGTGTGAAAGAAACCCTCATTTGTCTCCCACATCTCTGCTCAGAAATAGATTAGCAAAAAGTAAATTTAATTCTGGCCAGCTGGAGACTCACACTGCCCTCTAGGTAATTCTGTGAGGAAATCACAGCACTAGAGCAGCCAGGGGGTAAAACTGACTTGCAAGGACCAAAGCCCATGAAAATGGACATCGGAGAGTATCCTCTTCCTGAAATAAATTACCAGTGGTAGAAGAGATATTTCCCTCTCCACCCACTAATCTGCAATGGGCAGTATTTAATCTCGGATGTAAAACTTTAATTTCTACCAGCACTGAAATATATCTTAGTACAAAATGGGCCTGTAACTTGTAGTGTATTCTCTGGCTGTAACACATATGTCCCCAAGAAATTAGAAAAACAAAAAAGCAATTGTTGGCATGCTTGAATTAATCTCTGCTGCTGGTAATTATTCAGGCCATATTGCTGTTCATTTTGTGCCCAGTATGGGACTGCAGACAGAGATCAGGCTTGCTTCTGCCCCATTGGTGGCCGTCCACCCAAACTGCCAGACCAGGTCCCCTGTAAACGGGAGCACAAGCAATCTCAGATCAGATTCATCTTTGTTGGGCCTTAATAGTGAGACACAGCTTGAGTCCTTTGGAACAGTGCACATCACACCCATGTCTGGACATACACGTCGCACTTAGGTTGTCTCACTTAGAAAAACAAACTAGTGATGGGTGAAAAGCTTGAACTAATCTTATCCACTGGTAATTACTCCGGCTGTATTCCAGGCCATCTTTTTTATAGACTATTCTATTACAGACATAGATCACCCATTTGCAAATTAGTCTTGGTTCTGCTTAAATTCTTATGGTCCCTCCTTAACTGCAAGGCCAGGTACCGTCTAGAACCTAAGAAACCTCAGACCAATTTGGACCTTGTTGAACCTCCTGTTTGAGGTGAAGCTTCATTCCTATGGCACAATGAGCAGTGTTTCATTGCTCGGTAATTCCAGGATATTTTCATCTCGAGTTACTCTACACACTTGGAGGTGTTTCTGGATATCAACACTTTTGTGTACAATAAAGGTTCTTTGTCGTTCTCTATCTGCAACACACCCAATTAATAAGCAAGAGAGATACACAGCAGTTTAATTTCACATTTGATAATATGCAAAGTTGTCCATTTCCTTGCAACACTGCAACACAACACCTGACTAATAAGAAAACAATGCTCACTGAATTGAAATCAGGTATTAATAATACGACACTAAGGGGCATAGTTACAAGGGCATTGCACCACCGCAACGTCACTTTTTCCGACGTTCCGGTGGCGCAATGCCCTACTCCATATTTACAAAGCTACGTTAAGCCACTTTGCGTATCTTAACGCTGCTTTGTAAATATCGTCCCCTTTCACCCAGGTATCTACGTGAAAGGGGCGTGCAATGCGTGTTGCGGTGGGCGTTCCACTGCAACACCCATTGCTTTTTGGCGCGGCCCCAGATTTACAAGAATCTGAAAATCTGAGGCAGTGCCAAAAACGAATGCCACTCAATAGCAGGCGTTAGATTGGTGCAACTCTCCTCGGTTTTGCTCTTTCTATGTGTGTTGCATTCTGCAACACACATAAAAAGAGCAAATCACCTTTAAATATTGTTTATGTGCAGGAAGGTATTACCTCCTGCACATAAACAATCATCCTGCAACAAGGTACAAGGGTACCTGCGTTACAGGGATGATTCCCTGTAATGCAGGCACCCTTGCACTATGGCGCAAGGGTGTCTGTGTTGGAGCTAGGAATCTTTTTTTAGCGCAAGGAAAAACACAGGGGTATTCTTGTAAATACAGCGCATCCCTGAGTTTTTTTAATGATGCAGCGCTGCTAAATGGCTTGCAGTGCCACGCTGCGCCATTTCCTAGTAAATATACCCCTAAGTTGGAAAATCTGGACATGTAATGCTGAGTAAATTCAGGCATGGCTGGACAAGCAGAGCAAAAGAGTTGATCCCATAACAGGGTGCATCTCTGACACCGAAGACAGCTGTGGGACATGTGTGGCTATTCTACAGCATCTAGAAAAGAACTCCAAGGATAAGCAGCTTTACCAAGAAAACCTAGAAACAAGCTTACACAGAAATAATGCGACCATTACAGGTATGTAAGAGTCGACCTTGAGCAACAAACTGGGAACAATTTTTGATAACATGCTTACAACACTCTTTGACTGCTCTGAATTTCCACTGTAGTTTGCGATGGAAAGAGCATATGGAGAGAGAGCTACATCTGTGACCACTTTTGGAACAAACATGGCGACCAAAAGATGATAATTTCATTAACATAGGGATAATGATACAGCTCCAAGTGTGTTGAGAGAGCAAGTCATGTCCCTCCAGGTAAGTATCAATCTCTGTTGTAGTTGTTTGAAGAATGAACAATACAAACCTCAATAATCCTCACAAAAAACAGATCCTTTGTTTACCAGTTACATTAATGCCCCTGGCATCTCACACTACTTCAACAGATACAAAAACATACTCATCACAAACAACCAGACCTGAGTATGGAATGGCCTCTCACTTCAAATATAATTAGAAACCTGAACTTTTGCATATAAGGAATGAATTTCTCAAGCCCATACAACTTAGACTATTTCATAATAGGCTTGATGCTATGGAACACAGCACAGTAATGAGAATTTACATAATCAAATTCATGCTGCTAAATAGAGGACTCAAGACAATCTAAAACTCATCTTGCTGCACACAATGTTGCCTATTTCTTGGAGATGTTCATACTCCATATGTACACTGTGAAAGTCATTGATAACAATGTTTATGCAAAAATAACTGTTCCCTCGATCAACTTATAAAAAGGGCTATTGTGCCATTTCATATTTGTACCCTAAAGACAGATTCATTAAGATAGTCTGCAGTTATGTGTGAGGGAGAGGACGGAAGGTAGATTCTGCAAAGGTATGTCAATAAGGGCCAAGTGTAGAGAAATAGGAGAGAGATTAGAAAGGGTTAGAGACTGTGTAGTGCCAACATCAAGGAAACCTTAGAAACCAATATGTATGCAATCATCGGGTGAGAACGGTACATAAGAACCATACCAATTTAGAGAGCAAAAGACCACTTTATTAGGGCAGGTGAACAGTCGGAGGTTAAATACATAATTATGTGTCAGCATCCCCACCACACTAATACAATGTTCAAGTTAGCTCCCCCAACCATAATCACCCTCCCAACATGAACAAACCCCGACTAAACCAATCAAATCTTTCTCACCATACCGCTCTCATTTCATTCACCGTTCATCCATCGCTCCCCTGTTCTCCCTCTGCCAAGGTTTGCCCTAACCCAACTCTGCCAGCCCATTTGGTAATCCTTATGCTTACCTGCCATCCAGGAAAAACCCTGAGCAGGCGTTTTTCCTCCCGCCCCCGCTCTCAGTGGAGCTAGTGTACATAACAGGCTGTCGCCTTAACAACCTCTACTCCTTCCCTGGTAGTCGCCCAAACAGCCTGAAATATTCAATAGTACCATCGAGACACCTACAACGTTTTTGCCAAGCTATCTCTTAATTCAAGCAAGTATAATTTCATTCCCCCATGAAGGATAAATGAACCCCATCCTGCCTATAGAACATGAAATATTCACATTTTATATCTACATGCTCTACCGCCGCTATGCCCCTACCTTGGCAAAAACACAGCATCTCTATTAACTTTTGTCCTGGCTCTTTGAACTGCATTATATTTTACCACTGCACACCAAACCCTACTTCCCATAAGGGGCCGTCCACAACATATAAGTGCGAGACCACAAGTGACCAATTGAATCCAAATCTTTTTTCATCTACTTCAACAACCCCAAACCAGACATCTGAACCAAATCATTCTCTCCAATGTGAATTAGCAATATATCACACAGGATCTTCCACATGAAAGGGTAGACAGCCTTGGCAATAAGTCTAACTCCACTTTATTCCCCCTCTTCCCCATCATTCAGTCTTAATTTTCGTGGACTGAAAACCTAAGTTATTTCCAAAAGGACGAGCTTCCGCCTGCTTCACTGCGCACTTAATAAAGGAAGGTCCAATAATCCACACGTAGAAACATGCCATACCGTGTCCTGCTACACAACCTGAAATCAAGAGAAAACATAATAGAATCATGAACTCAATAACGCATCTCAATATCTCTGATGTAATGTTTACAACATGTAGAAGACCATCTACCCAATTTCATAACTTTTTAAAGCAAAAAATGTAGCCTATTTGCTGCTGCACCAATCCGAAATGAATGAGTACCAAAATCCATTAGGCTTCCTACCATGTATAACAATCCCTTCCTCATTATCGCCAAAATCTGTGCAGCAAGTAGCCTGTTCCCATCCTATGACAAAAAAGCTAATCCAAGTTATCTCTCCTTCCTCCTTAAACCTTAACCAAGCATACACTGGGCTCACGCTATTATTTATCCTACGTAAAATAATCCATGCTCCTTTTCCCATTTGATCCGTCTTGGATTTCCTCAAGCAAAAGCATAAATGATGACGCTTCAGTTCCACATCCTTCACTCTCATACCTCCTTCCGAACCCCTGCCCAGCAACTCGGTGATGCGAAAGGCACCAAAGAACAACCACAACATACATAGCTTAATTAACGGTTTTAAAGACAAGTGGCACAAATGATGCAAGGTTTTTATCAAACCAATCAATCTCCATATGGTCTTGCGTCAATCCCACCCTCTTCTTTACTTTTATATATATAATAATATGCTGGAGCTTCAACAGAGGATACTGTCCTAGAAACCCATGTAAGTCCAAGCATGAATGGGAGAGGATGTAGCCTAACGGCTAGGGCGGTCGATCTCTAAACTGGGGAACCGGGTTTGAGTCTCGGCAATGACACTCAACATCCTCTGATTCTGGGCAAATCACTTAATCTCCCCATGCCTACAAAAAAAATTATTGTGTCCTTGTGTAATGCAACTGGTAATCATGTAAGCGCACCAGTCAAATCACCGGGTCAAGTTCGCGCTATATAAAACTACAGGAAAAAAAATGTGTGACGTGTGGAGGAAAACATACAGGATTGCAATGTTTTGAGGAGCAGGCAGATTTTGGTTTCAGTCGACACATTAGAGGGAGAGTTGGACAAAACCAACCTGGACAAAAAAGGCTTTGCACCAATTGATATTGACAACTTGAATTCATGGCTGGCATAGAGAGGAAGCTTTGATGTTGGAACTGGGGTTTCAAGAAGGTTTTCGATTAGGATACCAGGGACCAAGACAAAGGAGGTTTGCTAACAATTTGAAATCTGCCAAAGAATTGCCACAAGTAGTCTGGGACAAGTTGAGAAAGGAAGTTGCAGAAGGGAGGATTGTGGGTCTTTTTGATTAATGGCCACCGCATTGTGAGTGAGTGAGATTAAAGAAGGTAGATAGTGGTGAGAGGGAGACAGAGTGCAAAGGGAGGTAGACTATAGAGAGACGTGAGGACATCAGTCGAGCGAGAGTGGACTGCTCTGCGGGGATTAGAGGAGAGATCGGTATAAACTGCACTGAGCGGCATGAAGGAGTATGGAAGGGACAGCACCTCACTCCAGGGGTGGGAGAGGGCATGTTGCACAAGGAACCCAAGAAGTAGATATAGACAAATGGATACAGATAAATAGGAAGACCAATTTAGATAGACAGACAGGCAAGTAAGTAGACAGAGCAACTTTGTTGGTGGAAGAGGAGGAAAGAGGAACAGGACGGAGGTAAGCTGCACCTAGAGGACTGAAGGAGTGCACATACCGCTTTTAGGACATATGAGAAATTATGGACAAAACACTTTGCAGTGACGAGATTGGAGGAGTGAGACAGAGGTTTCAGTACAATGAGGAAAAAGCTGAAGGGGAAGAGTTCATCCTCTATACTGAAGATACCAGATGAGAAAGAAAGCCTTAGAGAGATGGTGTCAGGGGGAGCACAAGAGCACTCAGCATTGAGAGGTAGACTGATCACATTCCGCTGTTGGAAGAAAAGGAAGCAGAAACGAGGGAGGAAGGTTCCACTGACAGGAGAAATGGACCGATGGGGTAAGAACACTGCACATTTTCATCCTGGGTCTCTTTTTTGTTTGCCTGAGGCTTACACTCGTCCTGCTGGGATGTTTTTCTGTTGGCAGAGACCGCCACCGATCCGATATATGCTATGATAGTCTATTCAAAGAATTTTATTAAGAAAATATTGAGATTCTTGCTCCCAGATAGCTTGAAATGTACACTGACACCCTTGAGACAGGGATGACACCCTTGACACAGGGATGCAGCCTTGATTACAAGGGAGTCTTGAATTATATTAATTCAAAAGGCTCATACATCATCTTCCGATCTATCTTTATAGCGACTCCTTCCTTAATAAATACTGATAAGGGGGCATGCCTATTCCCAGGGCTTCACTCGGCCTCTGCCCAATTGCTGTACATCAAAGCATGGAACAATGGCCCAGGGCCCACTTTCCCCATGGCAGTGGAGGCTCATGTGGAGGGATCCCAGACCTGGGCTTGTGCTGAGGGACATGAATCACTCTGCCAGCACCACCTAAACTCAGTGTAGAAGACAAGGCCACAGGCTTGGCACCTAACATGGTGCCTGAGGCCCAGCGCCCATCTGCCTGCCCACAGAAGATTGCAGATTCCATCCATGCTTGTGAAGGCAGTGATGCAGAAGGAGGCAAAGGATTTGAAGGCTCAAGACTGAAGCTGGATGTTATGTTGTGTGCTGCGGGTTGCACAGGTTTCTGGACTCTCTGGGGGTTTGATCCTGGGCAATGTGGAGGTATGTAGGCTTCAGTAGTGAGAACTGAAGCCGGGGGCCTGAAAAGAGTCCTCGGGTGCAGACCAGCAGCAAAACAATTCTGAAACTGCAGGGGTCCCACCTCTAACTGAATGTCTTCATTAGCTCTGGCACTGCACGTAGAAGGACTTAGTTCATGAAGCTGGGTAAGAACCCCTCGCTTTGTGGCTCATGTAAGTTGAATACCTAGGTATCGAACAGAGTCATTGGACAAACAGATCAGTGTGGTAGTGTACAGGGAGTCTGCAAGTGTTCTCCTGCCTACTAGAACCAGGCCCTCCGACTTGGTCATGTTGTTCTTGAGGCCAGTCAACTCCCAAATTCCTTGAGGAGGGAAACAAGTGCCGGGAGGGAAAGCTCCTGGCCCATTGGCGAGAGCTCCAGACTCTCTGTCTCCGTCAACAACCCCAGAATGAGTTTCATCTCCACAAGTGTAGCTGTGGAGTGGGCCTGGCCATTCCAGGTGAGGAGGATGATGGTGAGCCCAATGGTACTAGGTGTTATGGGAAGTCCGTACCTGGTTTGAAGGCACGCTGTCTAGCTAATGTGGCCCGCCAAAGTTCTTGAAAGAGGAAGAGTTGGGCACTGTTGAAGGAGATAAGGCCCAATTGTCGAGCCTTAGACATAGTCACTTCCTTGTCGGGGAAGTGGTGAATGCGGCTGCCTGAGTCTAGGATTCATAGTGCATCGTCAATAACCTGTAGCAGTGTTCTTTCAGTGCTGCAGCCTTGACTGTAGCCGGATTGAAAGTCATCTAGAAGATTGTTGTTCTTGATGTGTTGGGTGAGTTGCTCCATCGCGTGATCTGTTTTCAAGGTCCTCAAATTTCTCCTGCAAGCGAGAGTACCCGTTGGAGGATTTGTTTTTGTACCGTCTCACCCTCTTCTTTTGGTTTATTGATGAAGGTTTCGGTCTGAGCTACCCTCTCTCCAATGTCATTCGACTGGAGGGCACGGAGATCCTGTTGGAGGTTGGTCTGGACTCCCTTGAGGCCATCTGGGAGTTCCTGGAAGAGTTGGAGGAGCAGGTCCCTAGTGACCTGTTGTGGCTGGCTGTATCGGCCAATCAGTGGCAGTACATCCTCTCCTAAAGGAGTCCCTCTTGCCTCTGCCCTAGGCCATGGTCTGAATGGCGGTAGATAACAGTAGCATGGTGTGGGAGTGTCCAGTGGACCAGGTCCCCTTCATAGTAGGGTTGTGGGGCGTCTGGTGAGTTGTTGATTGGGGGTACACCAACAGGTTCGGGCACATGGTGCCCTGCTGGGGTGGGTAATGCGAGGGTGGTGCGCTTGTAAGCTAGTCACTTCGTTGGGGGGGCTGTGTTCCAGAGGTGCAATGTGGGGGATCGGCAGTGCCTCAAAAGCTCAGAGCTCCACCGGCAGTCACAGGTGATCAGTGGGTGTGTTCTCAGCAGCACTGGTAGCGCTCCCCGACTGTCTCCCCCCACCACCTCAGGGGCAAACGCCAGCCTTGAAGTCACTATGGGGATGCAGTTCAGTGAGCCCCTCAAGTCGCCCGCTGCAGGAGGCCATTCCATGGAACCCCCTAATCAGGGAATAGTCCCCCTTACCAAAACGTGGGCATCAAGGGCAATGAGCAGCAGTCTTGGGGGTGAGCTAGCTCTTTGGTGCTATCTCCTGGTGCCATGAGGGAGCCTGCAACAGTCTCCACACTCCTTCTGACATGATGTCCCCAGGCTGGTTATGGTCATTGGAGGGTTCAGCGGGGCATGGGCCCCTGCTCCTATGAGGGCACACGCCGGTCAGCGATGCTCTATGGTGTGTGGGACAGTGGAGGTGCCTTGCTGTCCCTTACCACCCCTCGCCGGATCCTCTGGGCCAAGGTGCCATACGTTGGTCCTTCTCTTGGGGGACACAGTGAGCCCCACGCTGGATCCTGGAGGCATCGCGGGGGAGTCAGCGTTAGGCTTCAAGTGTTTCCCTTTCGGCAGTCACGCATGCTGCAGCACACTTCTCCGGGGTCGTTCCTTTGGGGCCGGATGCAGCCGCAGGAGGGTGTGGAGATGTGAGTCAGCTGGAGCAGGTCCTGGTCCCCCTCAGGACCCACACCGGTCAGTGCTGTCCTCTGGTGTGTGGGGCGGCAGAGAGCAGCCCCTGTGGGGGGGCAGGGCTGCTGAGCCCTGGACCACATGACCCTGCGGTCTCTCTCCATGCCTCGTCTGATCCCAGGGGCCGAGGCGCCATGCAGTGGTGTTTTTGCCTTGTGGGACGAAGTGAACCCCCTCGTCAAGTTCTTGGAGTGGTGCCCTGTTGGGGGAGTGATTAGGCAGGACTAGGCACCACTACTAGGGTGCTGAGGGCCAGGCGAAAGGCAACCGGGTGATGAAGCTCAGGAATCACAAGTCCTCCATCTTGCTGTGCTTGGCAACGCACCCCCCAGGCATATATTATTGCATTACTATCAAATGAGATACGTCTGATTTATACTACTCAAACCACAAACACATTGATTTAGCACACATCCAAGTGAGATATTCCCGTGATTAAGTACCTTGAAATAGAGATAGCTATCAATGTCTGTGTGGTATACAAAAGCTCGAAAAATCGGGTTGACGTACCAGAAGATGCAAAAGTGTATCTCATGGCCCATATTAATGACTGTGTGAAAATATTGAATTTTAAAGTTATTATTCTCCTAGCTCTATTTTTTCCTATATTGTCATTCCTTCCATCTGGATGTTTTTCAAACAGTGCTCTACTGCTCTCCTGCATCTTGTTAGCGGAAGGTGAGAGGGAGAATTAAAAAACAGGCCTTTGTCAATTGGCCAGCGCCAACTGGTACACACTGATTATACCATATGAGCTGGGGGAACTGAAGACTCTGGATCAGGGGATCTGGGGCCTGGCTACTTTAGCAGAATATGTGCCAAGTACTGGTTTTCCTATCCGGAAGTGATTCCATATCTGCTTCTGAAAGGGTTGAACTGATTGCCTCGTTCTCTTGTGCCCTGTTCTTACAGAATAGGGTAACTTATTTGCCGCAAATACCTGTATATTATTGACTAGCATTTGGGCTATTCAGCGTTCAATTAAAATACTACTGGGTGTGTCGAATTAATGACCATCCTTTCTCCTCTGGGATATCCTGGCCTCGAAAGTACACCCAAACTTGATGGAATCCTATGCTGGAGTGATCTGTTGTTCGACGACACTTTTTTAACGATAAAGCAATTTAAATGTAACGGTGAGGATAGCACTCTAAATTTGTTCATTTCATACATTTAGGAGTCAGACTAGGCATTGATTATTCCTGGATTATTTCCCAAAACAGTTTGATGCCTGTAAGGTCACCTCATTTCGCATACTATAACTTATGTCTACAAATTGGCATGAGAGAAGGCTCCCATCAGTACAGCATTCCCAGAAGTAGGTTGGAGGGTCATCTGGGTTCTGAACCTAAATGACAAGAGGTAGTTTGTGAGTGGTCTGAAAAGGCATGTCTCTACAGGCTAAATCAGTTTAATTTTCCACATCACCTCTGCTGTACTCCCAAGATGATCCATGTAGTTGGCTCCAGTAACTGTAGAGTGTCTCTGTTGTTTTACTGATAATGAAGGCTTCTTTGCAGCTCTGAGACTCTGTATTTGTAGGTAAAGGCTTTGCTCAGTGTAAAGAATATGATCAGGTAGATATTCCCCCTTTTCATGTGACCTATATGATCAGACATTCACCTCATGTCCCCAAAACACATCAACGATTTGGGGGGCTTACACTGAAGATAGCTAAAAGTCAGAAGGACCTGGCAAAGTAAGGCCGTAGAGGCTTAGACACAGCGACTGGCTGAAGGGCCTCACACTGAAAGAACCATGAAAATACATCTAGGGACTGCATTATCTTTGTATCAAGCCCCAAGTCATCAGTTGAAGTTCTCACATGTTGTACTTAAACTTGTAGATGTACAACATTCCTCTGCGGTTACTCCTCTCAAGTGTATATTTTCTCACATGATTTATTGTTGACGTGTTGTTCATTAATAAACACGTTTGATATGTAAACATATATTTTTTACATGTTCTGTAAAGTACTGGCTGAGCCACTTCAAAGCATGCTGCTGAAAGGCAATATGTTCTTTGGTAACCATGTCCCTTTCCTCAGCGGAGGGAGCATATCTTCTCTATCACGCTTTGTTGATATTGTCATTGTGTGCTTGCATACGGTTGTATTCTGCTTTTGTTTAACAAACTCAAAAAATAAATAAAGTAACAGATATGGGAGTCACTCGTGAGCTCTCACGGGGGTACCGTTTGGAATGCCTCGTGTTCCTAACTGTAAACCCACCAAGACCACCATCAACTGTTCACAACCTGGACAACAACCCACGTAAACAGCCATTTTAACAAGAAGCACTAGAACCATCATTCGCTCTTTGTTCAGATTCTTGAAGATCAGGATTGTCCTTCCTTTTTATATGAAACCTGTTTCTGCTCCACTCTGCTCTGCCACGTGTTATTTTTAGGTCGAGCCTAGGCAGCGCTTTCGCTGCTCTGCGAGCCATGCTGTATTGGAGTATGGACTTGAAGGCCCGCCCACTCTCCGCCCATATTTGCCATTGGCTTGTGTCATTGTCCTTTGTAAATGCAGGCTTCTGATTCGTTAATAGGCTTGTTAGTCCATCCTTAGTACCGCCTTGTCCCCTGAGGACTGGCCCTTTTACTTCGGTTGGTACAGGGTTTGTCTTATTTTACTCTCTAAGCACTATTTTGTTTAATGGTTTCTCCTACTGCAGGCAAGAGATGCTTTCCTGCAACATTCAGCGCACCATGCACTTGACAAACAAATGCTTTTTTTGGTAAAAGCGCCCCATACCTCGCTTTCTCTTTAATAGTGGCCGTGGAGCTTTCTTTAGACACAGCTCGTCTAAAGAAAGAGGTGTGGCCTCTATTAACTGAAAGCGCAGCATGGGGCGCTTGTAAACAACAAGCATTTGCAATGCAATAGGTCTCGCATTTTAGAAACTTTGACCTATTGGTATTGTAAATGACAATGCCTTTTAAAATTGCAGGTTTTTTAAACACAAATAAAAGGCATTGTCATTTACAATGCCAATAGATCAAAATCTCGCAATTGTGAGACCTATTGCATTGCAAATGCTTGTTACTTCGTGTTTCTATTTCGTAACTTATTTGTCCAAAGTGAAGCAGCGAAAACAGCTGTGCACAAGTATATGAAAGCCCCCGAGCATAAAGAAACATTCCGACATTATCAGAAATTAAATCGAGAAAGTGATGCCTGTGTATCATATCTCCACGAGACTCAGATATATGAAACGAGTGACCGAATTACCGTCCCGCGACTGCTACCTCACCCCCTTACTTCTTGAATGAGCACACACTGAGAGATGGAGTTGAAACAGAGCAGGTGAGTGAGCTCGCATTCCTTAGGGGTCAGTGAGCGAGTCTGAACACTTATTGGAAGCCTTTGCAAAAAGATAAAGCTATCCACTGAGCTCCTCGGGCATTCAGTCTAATTAGAAACAAGTATTGACACCGCCAGACGCCTGGCCATAATTTAAAGTGCATGCATTTTTGTTGTAATGATGAGCCCTGCACTGGGGTATTGTTATTTGGATGCACATGCAGATAGCACACTCAGACGACACACACACAGACCCACACTGAAGAATGGATACTTGTGTATAAGGATGGACAGATGGATGGATCTGTGGCCTCATTAAGGAGAGATGGATGAAAGCTGGTAGGTAGATATATTGATGGATTGAACTGCATATCTGGATGTATTACTGGGTGTGGATGAATGAATGCACAGGAGTGAGTGGGCAAGGGTGCAAGCCCTCTCTAATTAAACCTTCAAACAAGCCTTTGAACCCGAGCACCAATGAGTGAGCCTCATACAAAAAGTGCCGCTTTCATAAACACCATTACCCCAGCGCAGACTAAATTCACGAAGGCATCACCACACCATGGCTTATTGCACGAACACAAACAAAATAAGAACAGTCTACAGGTAAAATACCTGGCTGCAGGTATCCATACTCAGTCCAAGTACTGATTGGCCTTTCTCAACCCTAGTAGGGAGGTATACAGCCAATTCAAATGCTGCAGTAAAAAAAAAATAACCCTACTTCGGGAGAGGCAGCTGGGCTTCGGGTCGTTCAGATGAACAGACACCTCAATGATAGACAGACATACTCATAGGTGAGACAGCCAGGGGTGATCACCCACAAGACTGTGTACTACTAGAGCTCCATACGGTACATCTAAAATAGAATATGGCTGTCTTAATCCTGGGTGGAGGTGTAATAGACAACTGTTGTAATGCGAGCAGGATGCCTCTTCAGGTGTATACCAGTGCCACACGGTTCATGTGCAGCCTAGCCGGCGGGAAGCTGTTCCACCTGTCTCTGGCAGTCAAAAATCAATGATAAAAGCAGTCTGTGCTGGCATGGTTCAATGACTGAAGGTCAGTTTTAAACAGGTACCACTCTAATGGCCAGGGGAAACAGCAATTCCAGTAAAGTTAGAAACTAGAGCGTGATCTCTAATTCCTCTAAAAAATCAACTTAGTTACAAGATTTCGTGCTTCCAACTGTAGATGACCAGCAAAGTGATGTTCATGCCAAGTTAATGCCACAAAGTGATCATCACGTGATGTCATCGCGTCTGGACAACTGTATCAGAATCTACACAGGCGTCTCCAAGAAGAACTGAACTTCAGCTGGTCCACATCCATGCATCAAGATGCATACAAGGCCTTAAGGAACCGAGTACATTCTGCCTCTTATAAAAGCATTACACTGGGCACCAGTTGTGCCAATAGTGGCCTTTAAGGTGCTCTCTACAGCTCACGAAGTGTAAGGGGTCTCAAAGTCCAAAATGTCCAAGTAAACCGATTCTCCACTAAAAACTAGCCCCTATTCTGAAATCAGCAGTGAGTAAGGACTCGCAGTCCCATTCATTACATTGTGAAGTTAATGGTGGTAAAAACCCAAGGCTTTGAGGCACAGAAGCTTTCAAAAAGCTAACCCCAACCCTTGAGGGAGCAACAGAACCACGAGCAATTCTGGAGAAATCCAAAAACGACTCTCTTAGGCTCGGTCTTCTTAAAGATTACAAGCAGACAGGAATCTAAAGTAAAGCAAGAATGAAAGTACCGCACCGACTATTCTTGGAACGATTCCAAACTCACTCCTGGTGCAGGGACTACTTAAGGAAAGTTTCATCACCAGGAATCTCAGTGAAATATACAGGCACCTGCGGGCCCGCTCCTCATCCATCACTCTGTCTCTCCTATCCTTGCTTAGCCTTTCTTCCTCTAACTTGTTGCTCTCTGAAGTAGTCTGTGTGTGGCATGTTTGGCACCTAATAATCATCTTTAATGAAATAAGGCTCCTAGAAAAACATGGTGGCTTCTATTTAAATGGTGCGGACACTCTACCCCCCTCCCCCCCATTACATTTCCTGTTTTGGGTAACCAGACAAATCTGATGTGACACTGAAAGATTTTCAGCCAGTGATCATAAGTATCAGTATGCAATGTGTTCTTTCGGATTCATTTAGACACACTAATACATTAGGGAGCCTTACTAAGTGCTATATCAACTCTTCAATTAAATAAACGAAGAGCATATTGTATGCTGAAAAGGACATGTAGTAAGGGCAAGACAGTATTAATAACCAACAAAACACTTTGGTAATAGGTGCTCCAAATGAAGATGCATTGCAAATGAACAGTGAAGAACGTATGGCTGCCCAGGAAACATATATACACATTGATCACAATTATGGCTCATTTAACAGTTCAAGGACATATTATCTGCAATTCATGTGTGACCAAGCAAAAATCATTGATGTCTCGATCCACAATATAATTTAGAACAGGTCTTCCTCAAGACAAAAGATTAGCTAGCAACCTATAGCAAAGAACAATAATGAAGCTCATAAGTCTATGTTAAAACAATTGCTGTTGTGTTGAAATATAACACTATACTATGCTATAAGATTTGTAAAGCGCATGACGACACTGAGACATCCCAGTGTTAGTTAGGGAGAGGTTGCACCATACAGAACGAGGCAGATTCTTAAGAGACTAAGGGCCTGATTATGGACTACCGAACCTGTGGTGGAGGTGCGGTGGCGGTCAGGGACCACCGCACCAGTGGCCCGACCGCTGTATTAGGAGCTTGGCTGTCGGACCGTGAGTGAACCACCGTAGCCGCCAGGGATGCACGATCCCCGGTGCTGGCGCGGCGGCCTTAAGGCAGCAGTATGCTTGACAGTGCCACTTTGGTCACTGCGACCCTAGACACGACGGTGAGACCGCATTTGTTAGGGAGGCGGTGAGGAAACAAAGTGGGACCTACCGGGGCCCATGGTGCCTCATGGCCTATGGGATACATGCGGGGGCACATTGTGTGCCCCCGTATGCATGCACCCTCCCTTTCATGCAGGGCATGGACTTTACAGTCCATGCCATGCAGGAACGGGCCTTGACGTTCCCATTGCGGTGCCATTTTGAAAGGCACTGCTGTGGGAACGCCAAAAAACTGCCCCCCAGACCAGGAGAAAACTCCTAATCTGGCAGGCAGCCGGGGGTCGAGTTTGGCAGTGTGGGAGCAGGGTGGTGGCATGCATCCCTGCTCCCACACTGCCAAACTAGTAATCAGGCCCTAAGTTTATGTGAAGAGCCAGGTTTTAAGAGCTTTCCGAAAACGTAACTCATTGTCTGTGACTCGGATGGCCAGGGGAAGAGAATTCCAAAGCTTAGCTGCATTGAAACTAAAGGACTTTCCACCACTTCTAGCTCTTTTAATAGTGGGGACGGTAGCCAGGTGAGGGTTCGAGGATTGAAGTGATCTATTGGGGATATGGTGGGCAACAAACTGACGTAGGATAGACGAGCCTTGCCCCTGAATCGCCCGGTGGGAGACACACAAGTCCTTGAATTCTATTCTTGGGGCAATGTGGAGCCAGTGAAGATCTCTCAATTCCTGCCTGACTGACTAGGATCTTGGAATTCCAAGTAATGTGCGTGCAGGTAGAGTGAATTGTCATAATCTAAACGGCAAAGAATGAGGGCCTGAACCACCACCTGTCACGAGGTCTGGGGGAGCAAGGACAAAATCTTACGTAACATCTGCAACAATCCAAAACAACTGGCTGAAATTTTGGTGGCTTCCATTGTAAGGGTGTCTTCGAGCAAAATCCCCAAATGTTTTATGACAGCCTTTGGGGAGCGGGGCTTAGACCAATGGGCCAGCCCAGATCTTGTCGGATAGAAACGTTGTTCCTCCGAATCAGTAATTCTGTTTTAGCTCCATTGAGCTTAAGACAGGACTTGTTCATCAAACTGGCTACAAACTCCAGGCAGGGTCCAAGGGTGGATGTTAAGGGATCCGAGTCTGGCGTAAAAGAGACAACCAGCTGGGTGTCATCCGCATAGGACACTATGGAGATCCCAAAGGATACTCACCCTTAGCACGTCTACGTCCTCTAAGACACTGACGACGCCTAGCATGAATATGCGCAACCATCTTAATAGTCTCAATAAGGGCACAAGCCAGAATAGGTACTGCACAGCAAGTTGCTGAAAACAGGTAAGAGTTGGATATAAAAACAAAAAAAATCAGTGTTAAAAATAGTTGTGTGATAAAACAGGCTTTCTACTTAATTAGAGATCCCTTTAACAATAGCCGAATCGTCCATCATGAATGTACTAACAAAAGTCAGACTGAGATCAGTACTTTGTCTTAGTTATGGGACCAAAACATGTTCTCTGTGAGTGAATCAGGCCCGTTTTCCAGATTGTTTAAGCAGTGTGATGTGATAACCTTGTTCAGACAATTTCTCAATCAACTGAGCTGATTCCATGAAGTAATTTGTTTTCATGGTACAGTTCCTACGTAACTTTAAAACTTGCCTGAATGGGAGATTATCTCTCAAGCTCCTAAGGTAGTGACTTCCGTAGACAGTAATGAATTCCTTTCAGTAGGTTTACGGAAAAAACTGGTAAAGAGCCTATTGTCAACGACTTTGACGGTGAGATCTAGAAGCGTTGGCCTATGTGTTGTGGGTTATAGTGAACTGGATGCCCTTAGGCTGAAGATTCACCCAGTGAAAAAAAGGAATTCAGTGATCCTTCATTATAATTCTAAATAAAAAAACATGATCAATGTATTGTAACCACATGATGATATTGTGGATAAAAGGATTAGTGTCAGTAAACAGGTGTTGCTGTTCATAACTGTCCTTAAACAGATTCGCCAGGCATGAGCAAAGCCACCACCCATTGTCGCACCTATTTTTCTAGAAATAAAAGACATCCTGAAACTGAAAATATTTGAGAGCCAATGAGATTTTCATCAACTCAACCACGAAGGCAGAGGGAAACAAACCATGTGTTCCCTGGTTTCCAATAGCCAAAGAATGGGCTGTAGAGCCTCATGTTGTCGTATGTTAGTGGAGAGCGATTGGATATGCAGAGTCACTAACAACTGTGATTTACTGACTTAGGGAAAGCCCTCAGTGTGTTGTACAAAGTGCACACAATCTGTAATGTAAGCACTTGTCCTAGGGACAAATGGTTTCACAAATAAATCCACATATTGACAAAGTGGTTCCAGAATAAATCCACAGCCCGATAATATGGGCCTACCTGGTGGATCCATCAAATCTTTGTGGTTTTTCAGAAGGGTGTAAATAGTACGTACTCTCTGATGTTGTTTTTATTGAGGAACTGAATTCATTTTCACTTTGGAACCCCTTGCTCAAACCCTCCCTGGTTGTTTGCTTGATATGTGCTTGGATTTCTGGGGTGGGATAGCTTCCCAATCTAGTGTAGTGTTCCTCCATAGACAATATCCTCATAACTTCTGCACAATATGCCTGGGTGTTCTGTAATACAATCCACCACATTTGTCTGCAGGTCTAATAATTACATCCCATTTGGATCTCAAGGTGTTTAGGGCCTGATTCTCTTCTCGTGAAATGTTGTAATGTATTTGCCTACGCTGTTGATTAAATGTCCCTTAGTGCTTTTTCAAAAGCAAAGATTCATGCAGGGATCACATGTGATGGGAAAGAAACTGGACGGAGGGCATAGCCCTGTTGCACCCATTGCTCCTGTTTAGGGATAAGGGGCAAAAAAAAATACTCAAAGTAATTTTACAAAAAAATGTTTTGCATTTTTATCTCAGTGGAGAAAAATAAATCAGGTCTCATGGTGGGTACAAAACAAAGCCCATGGCTACACACAGACATTTCAGTTTTTTTTTAAATGTGATTAAATGGATTAAAGATGGGTGCCATGTCTAGACTGGGTATCATTGAATTTGCATCTTCTACCACTTGTACCTCTGTGTGCGGGTTTGCCTATCTCCGTGTGCATCTGGAAGGAAATAACCCTCCCTGTGACCCCCTCCGCCTCTGTTCCCTCTGTAGCCTGGGTTGCCTCCTCATCCTGTATGACGTTGACCCAGTCTGCCTCTTCCTAAAAAAGAAGGGTCAGTGGCTACAAGAGAACCAGAGCTAGATGGCTGGCTGTTGCTCAGTGTCAGAACCCTCTGATATTGAAGCGTCAAAGAAAGGCACCAAACGTCTAGGTAATGGCGACCTCTGTTGGTAAATATAGCCCTTTCTTCTTATTGATGGTAGTCTTCAGACAGGTAGGGATCGGTTTTCAGTTTCTCGTAATTCTTTATATCCCTGACTATCTTGTCTAGTTTTGTTTGTTGGGTAATAGTTTCGAATTCAGCTATGGTTCTTTCTAACACATATAAAAACTATTTTGCATTGATTAGTGCTTGATCATCCATAATTTCTTATCTAAGAACAACAATCTTTTTCTAGTTTCCAAAAGAATTCCAGTGCAGTGTCTACCCGCAGATGTGTCAGTGTTTTTACACCAATTATACTGAGACCAGCTTTAGCCGCTCAACCGTGTTTTAACATGCATGAAAATTCTTCTATAAATGCATATTTGTGGTTGTTGTGATGCTGGTAGCAGCTTACACAGCTTGCACAATTAGAGTCCATGAAGTGAGCGTAGAAATGCCTCAAATTTCAGATTATTTTAGAAAGGGAATATATTGATACAAACCATACTCTATAGTTTAACATTTTACAGACAGTAAATCTTTAGCTGCCATATGAATCGAAGTAGTTAAATATTAAATGACAAACAACGTTTGTCCTTTAAATGGGTAAGCACACCATATTTGGGTGGAAGGTGCGAGAAACGGAAATAACCCTGGAGAAGAAAAAACATGGACTATGTCTATTTAGTGAGTGCCTTTTTAATGTTTATTGTTTTGCAGGATTATATTGGATATACGTTTCTGAACTGATTTAAGCTGAAGTAGTCTGTGTATAGATCTAGTAGCTTTTTTTCTATTACAATATTTCCTTGTGTCCGAACCTTGCCCAAATGCAACAGAACACTTCACAGAACATCTCTATTGCGCAGAAAAAAAAGCAAAGGCAATTTGTACGATGAGCACACTGCCAATCACTTTTTCACCACCATGAAAAAATGCGAAGTATAACAAAATGCAGAACTTTCTCTGGCTCACAGTCCATGCACATTTTTACAGTAGGAAATGTTTGCTATCGTTAAATGAAATAAATTAATTTCATCCCAGCAAATGTCTAGAAAAGTAGTACGTTACGTTTGCCCATGAAATCAAGTCACAGTTCAACAGGCAACACATTCCATTTTCGTGGGTCAAGGTAGTAAAGGGTTTTAGCCTTTTTCCAAGGGAATTCTAGCAGTAAAGATAGAGTGCTGCATAAGTTGCAGTGACCAGACAAAAGACTCATTAAAGTGCAGCTTCTTTAAGTCACCAGGAAGGGTTAGGCGCTGATTTATATGTTGGAGGTAAGGATATTCTGTCATAATGGCAACAGAGTATCCTTACCACCAACATGATGGTCCACCCACCCGGTTTAAAGGCGGGCAGACCTTAGGTGTAAACAGGACGGAGTTTAATCCTTCCCTGCAATGGTTACTTAGTCCGTCGGGCTGTTGGAGGTTGGCCTCTATATCCGCCCAACTAATTTAGATGGCCACCATACAGGTCAGTTTGCAGGCTAAATCCCAGGAAAAGGACAAAAAATGTGTGCTCGCTATATGTGAAAATACAATGTGGCACAAAAAACAAGCGTACGCTTTGTGTGCAAAGCAAAAGCGGCCTATAACATGCATAGTTTGGCTAACATAGGGAAAACGACAATGTCCATGTAGGAAACATACGACAGAAGAAGGTAAAAAGAAATAAAAGAAGACATCATTGAAGGAACGAAGGCATGATGAGATAACAAAATGCAGGTACTCAGCACTTACAGTTTGATGACAGTCAAGCTGAATGTCCTTGGTTTGCCAATTCTGTTCCCCTCACAACAGGTGCATAGAAGATAAAGACAACTCCTGCTTTGTTTGCGCCTCTGTAAGTAAAGACAAAAAGAGCTGAATGTCCTTGGCTTGAAAAAGCCCAATTTAAATAAACATTGATGGTTTGAATATGTTTGTATTTGGGAAACCAGGCACTTACTGTGCCAGTTTATGCCTAACCAATAAAAAAACATAAAACCACTTGGCATAAAACATTCTCCACAAGTTCTTTCCACACTTAATATTTTTAAGCTGGTGTGGTGAGGTCTGAAATACCGTTACATGTGCACAATCAATGTATATATCACTATTGGATATGAGGCGCAAATGTTGGGTGACTGACAGAAAAGTTTCGCATGTTTACGTACTACTGAAAAAAACTCCAAATGAATTAATGCAGAAGGTGTTACGTTAAGAGGTGTTAAAGAACACACGATGAACAATTTAGTAATATTTGATAAATAGAGTTATTTGTGATTTTCTATTTTAAGATCATTGCTATTGGAACCTGTTACTGTATTCCTGTGAAAAAGTAATCCAAAATTTACAACAGGGGCAGTGATTTGCATTACACTTGTGACGTGAAAAAGAACAACACAAATTGTGAGAGGGCTCCTCGTTTGGTGCTTTAAAAGGCTGAAATGTGTGAAGAGCGTTCAATCTAAATAACTCTTCCTAAACCATCTAATGGCACAAGCAGTAGCATTGTGTGAGCAAGGCCAATGTCCCATAGGCTAAAAGAAGTACTTCAGTGGACAGTATTATAGTTGGGGCTCTCGTGCAACACTCACCCGAATAGTCTGCCCTTCATTTCTATTATATTTCAATTGCAGAACAACAAGAGAGGACTCGTGAGCAGGTCGAGCAGTGGCGCCAGTGGCACTATGATGGGCTCGACCCATCATACCATTACCAACGTTACAACATCTAATTTAACCAAAAGGCTGGAAGAGCAATTTCAGACCGAGCGATCCCTGTGCAAAAGGACAGCTAAAGGAGACGACGTGCTTTGAACAACACGTGGCCATATCTTGGACATAGTCATGGCCTGTCTCTCAATAATGGCCCAGCAACTGAAAATTGATGACTAAATGCTACGCCATAGATTTATTTTGTTTTTTGTAATATGCATCTGTGTTTTTTGCCTTTTATGTGCCATTTAGAGCTTGCTTTTTCTGTATTGTGTGAAAAATCAGGCTTTTTCCAAAGGCCTCTCAAAGATATGCAGACTTGGCCTCCTGGGGCAACATGTAAATTATAGCTTTAGCTAAAGTGTGTAGAATGCTCTTCATGTTGGAAGACAGCCTATTTGTTACTTTATCTATTTAGAAACTGTTTCATGTACAAGGGGAAGTGTAAACTTTTGTACGGAATTTTTATAAACAGATTACATAAAATGAGGTGTCATATTTTTCAACCGTGATTGCCTGATGACTGTGTACACTTTTATTTTATATTTGGAAAAATAGTTTGAAAGGCTTGTTTTTGTAACAGCTTTCATTTATATGATATTTCGTTTTGCCTGGATTCATGTCATAAAAATGTATACTAGGCATTCTTTTGAAGGATTATGTTATGATTACCTTATGCTATATTCTACAAGACAAAAGCTTTCAACGGTGTGTGAACACATATATTATTTATAAAATATTTTTGGGTAAACACACAAAAAGAACATCTGACCATTACGTTGGATACCTCCAAAGCATTATGTAAATAAACGAAGACCCTCAAAGGCCCTACCTATTACGTAGAGTTCAGGGGGTGCATTATTTGTTTATCTAGCTTGCTTAAGCTCTGTGTTGGAAAAAGTAATACTTGCAGCTGAGATCTATGGAGGTAGCCAGATTTCTACAAGCACTGGCAAAGTCAATAGGTTGGGGCTTTAAATATCAGAGCTACTGACTTTGTCAATGCTTGTTTGCAACGGCATGTGAACTCATGTGTCAAGGCACATGTTTGACAAACTTGGAAAGGGTTTCCTATAAAAGGAATCTTGAAGCTTCATGCACATGCACACGTTACAATGTATGAGTGGCTTTTTTTTTTTTTACGGAGTTTTATATAGCGCGAACTTGACCCGGTATCGGCTATCAGAACGCTTTACATAGCACCAGTTGCGTTACATGAGGATATGTATATGTTGTGAAGCGTACATGACAACGGCGGCTGCTACACAATGGCGGAGGAGCGTTGCCCCACTGGCTCAGAGCCAGCAGCTGAAAAATAAAACAATATTTTATTATCGTTTTATTTTTCAGCTGCTGGCCGAGTCAGCGTGTGCAGGGAGGGGCATGGTTGGGCCATGGCAGGGGGAGCAGGAGTAGTAGGTGCACCTTTAAGTGCGCGTGCCAGTTTGGCCGGCCATCTTAGGCTGGCCAAACTGACATGCGCACTTAGGTTTCTCCAAACCAGCTGGGTTGGATAAACAGCACAGACTCCCTGTGCCTGAGTGAGTATTAATCCAGCCCGCTCAGACCAATCCCCACGCTGCTCTCATGCTTGAGAGCAGCACTGAGATTTGATGGAGAGTCTGTGATGCTGTCCCAGAGGCTGCTGGGACCAGGAACTAGAAGCAGAGGACGGCGAGGCAGTCAGAAGCACCAGGTAAGTCTTTTATTATTTTTTATTATCAAACTCCCTGCTCGCTCCCCCTCCAACTCCCCCCGCACCCTACCCACCCACCCCACTCCGGCCTTCACTCGCCTACCACTCCTTATCGGCCGCCACTGGTGCATGAGGAATCATGCACACATACCTGATGAAGCATGCACGCATATGCAACAAGGCAGAATTGCCATTTCAGTTTTTTTAATAAACAGTTCCAAGATGACGGACTACCATCT
This sequence comes from Calotriton arnoldi, assembly GCA_963921515.1. Classification (NCBI taxonomy): domain Eukaryota; kingdom Metazoa; phylum Chordata; class Amphibia; order Caudata; family Salamandridae; genus Calotriton; species Calotriton arnoldi. The sequence goes on along the minus strand of CAWUFW010015047.1, from coordinate 33,792 downwards.
TCGAGTTGTAAATTTAAAAAAAACAAGGAATTAACTGTACACAAAAGCACATTTATTACAGCTGCTGGGTCCCCCCAAAAATTAATTTAAAAAACATACATGGCTGGGAAGGGTAGGGGAGCAATGGTAGAGCGGCTGGCGGTTGGAAGAAGTAAACTCCACCCAGCGGCGAGAGCAAGGAGATGGAATAAGAGGAGATGGTTGGTCTTATTAAAAATAAATACGTCATTTTCTCCTGGTGCCTCAGTCACCCTTAAGTCCTTTTCACATTGGTACAATGTACAGGGGAGGCCTCCCTGCTCCATTTTATAATCACAGTTTCTTTACTCAGCCGAGTCAGCGAAAAATAACATGCGCTTGTGATGGGTCGCAGATCAACGTGGATTTATTGTAAGTTCATGAATGCTTCTTAGGCAGCATACCTCATGGAGAAAAACCCTACGCGTTCCCACGTAACACACACTCCTTGCTCACAGGTAATGTGCTCATAGTTTCATGCATACTAAATAGTGAAGACCAGCATAATCAACATAAAAGAGGGTCTAACAGGCTTCCAGTGTAACATCTAATCATGGCGACCATCTTTCTGTGTTTCAATATATGTATATATCGAAATGAGCGGAAATAGAACAACTCTGGGAACCCGAAACTACAGTGTGTGGTCATACTGCAGCAGGGAAAGGCAGGTTTTAATCTGAGGTTATACCTCCTGAGAAGAGAGAAACAAAGGTGATTGACAGACCTAAAGAAACAGTAAGACTGCAGTTTGGCAATGACTGAACATAGAATCACCAAGATAGGACAAAGACGAAGTAAATTAATAGTAAGGAACTTCCAAGACTTTGCTGATCACATTTTTATATTAATCGAACGCTAGGTAACTACTTGATGAAATGAAAAAACACTTATATAGCGCGATAGCTACCCTGAGGCATCCCAGCACTGTGGACGGACGCAGACAGGAGAAAGGACTCAGCGGTTTTAGGGACAGTTGTTAAAAAGTAGAGTTTTTAAAATTTTGCGAAAGGGTAGGAGATTGGGCTCCGTCCGCATGCGTAGGGGAAGAGCATTCCAAAGCTTGGCGGAGTTATAGGAGAAAGAGCGTCCGCCGCATCTAACTCTCTTTATCCTAGGTAGTAGGCTGCGGGAGGAGGATGCTGAGCGGAGGTGCCTGTTGGGCTGATAGGGAGTTATCATGGACCGGCTGATTATAGGGTCCTTCTTCCAGAAAGCCTTGTGCGCAATGCACAAGGCTTTAAATTCGATTCTCTCCCTGACCGGTAGCCAGTGGAGGCTCCTTAGGGCGGGAGCTGCGGACTGTCGTTGGGGAGTCTGGAGGAGCGTGCGAGCTGCACAATTTTGAATTATCTGGAGCTTGCATATGGTGGATTATGGGGCCCCTGGATATAGGGCATTCCCATAATCCAGGCGGGAGAGGATAAGACCTTGGACCAGGATTTTTTTTGCTTGAAATGGGAGCAGGGGGAGTATTTTACGTAACATCCTCAGCAGGCCGTAGCAGGCAGCCGAGAGTTTGGCCGCTTGGTAGTTGAAACTCAAGGAGCGGTCCAACCATATGCCAAGGCTTTTAATCTGGTCTTTGGGGACTGGAGCGGCGCCCAGGCATTTCGGCCAGAGTTGCTCCGAGTTGAAAGAGGGGAGTTCCCTAAAAGCATAAGCTCGGTTTTGTCCCCATTGAGCTTCAGGCAAGAGAGTTCCATCCACTTGGCAACCTCCTCAAGACAACTTCCCAGGTTGCTTGGTGATTTTTCGGGGTGGTTTAATGACACCACGAGCTGAGTGTCATCAGCGTAGGTGATAATTTTTATGCCAAATGGATGGACAATCTCTGCCAAGGGGCTCATGTAAATATTAAATAGTGTGGGGCTCAGGGAGGAGCCCTGAGGCACACCACAGCTGAGGGGCATCCGTTTGGAGGCAACATCGCCTTCAAAGACCTGGAAGGATCGTTCGCCTAGGAAGGATTGTATCCAGGCGATGGCACTGCCTGACACACCCAGGTTCCCAAGTCTCAGAATCAATGTTTCGTGGTTTACAGTGTCAAATGCGGCACTGAGGTCAATAAGAATGATTGCCGCAGAACCTCCATGATCCAAGATCCTTCTCGCCTCCTCCGTTACTGCGAGGAGGGCGGTTTCGGTCCCATGTTGGGGACGGAAGCCAGTCTGTCAAAGATGGAGTAGATTGTTGGTTTCTAGAAACTCTACCAGTACTGAATTGACGTATTTTTCCAAAATCTTGCTCAGCCAGGGAAGGAGGGAGATGGGGCGGTAGTTGCTCAGGTTGTGCTGGTCAAGATTGGGCTTTTTTAGGAGAGCCTTTACCATGGCACATTTCCATGCAGGGGGAACCACTCCGGAGGAAATGGAGGCGTTCAGCAGGTCAAGAACCGTTGGTAGAATGTTTCCTATGACTGTTAACAAGGCACGGGGGGAGCTGGGTCTAAGGGTGAGCCCGACTTTACCCGGTGCATGATGGAATCTAAGGTTACGGAGTCCAAGGGGGGGAATAGCTGTAATGTAGCTTGAGATCCGCATCCTGTACTGTTGGAGGGGGCCAGAGTTAATTCAGACTGGTTAGGAGTAAAGGTGGAGTATATATTTTGTATTTTCTGGTGGAAGAACTCCACCAGGTTGTTACAACGAGACTGAGCATTGTCCGTGGTCGGTTGCTTTTGGGGCAATTTTGAAAGGGTTTTGGCGATTTGAAAGATTTTCTCCTCGTAAAAGGCGGCTTGAGCGATTTTAATTTCGCCTTTATAGATTTTTATTGCCTCCCTATATTCAGATTTGCTAGAGACTGCATAGGTCTGTCTCCATTTCCTCTCTAACCTTTTACAGTGTTGTTTGAGTTCCCGTAACTTTGGGGAGTACCAACGGGACGACTTTGCTCTACATTTTTTGTGTGTGTGCCTTATGGGGAGCACATCGTCTAAGGAGTTCTGGATCCAGCAATTAAATTTCTCATTGGCTAAAATAGGGTTAGGGTCCTTGTTAGGTCTGGAAGTTTCGAGGGCTGAGATCCATAATTCTGTGGGGAGCTTAGACCAGTTGCGTTCCTGGCGTGAGGTTGAATTGGGAGGGAGTGTGTGGTCTGGGATTACCCAGGTCAAGGGAATCAGGAAGTGATCAGACCATGGTAGCGGGATCGGTACTCCTGATGTGAGTTCGGTGCAATTGCTAAAAACGGGGTCAAGTAAGTGGCCTTTGATGTGGGTGGGTTCGGAAACTAGCTGCTTTAGCTGAAGTGCGGAGAGGCTCTTTGTCAATTCATTGGTGGTATGGTCGGAGGTGTTGTCTAGGTGGATATTAAGATCCCCCAATACTGTGAAGTTGGATGGCGAGCAGGCTAGATTAGCGGTGATTGGTGGGAGGGTATTGAGGAATTGACCCAGGGCCCCGGGTGGGCGGTAGATTAATAGCCCTGAGAAGGTGATAGTGGGGGAGAAGTCAATGGAGAAGAAAAGACTCTCGCAGTCTGGTATCTGATCTGGGGAAATGCGGCAGTTGAAATGGTCTTTAAAGACAATCGCTAAGCTCCCCCTCTGCCTTCCTTACGGTCCTCACGTTGTATGTGGTAACCGTGAGGGACATTTTGAGTGAGGACCGGCTCGGATTCGTTATTAAGCCATATTTCCGTCAAGAAGAGGGCATCAGGTTTAAGTTCCTCCAATAGTAAGGCGATTTCAGTGGCATGCTTAGGGAACGACCTGCAATTTAGCAAGCACATCTTTATAGTGGAACGATTTGCAGAGGGGTTCCGAGCCTTAGTGAACGGCCAGAAGTTAAACCCACAGTGTGAACAGTCGAAGTGTTCAGCTGCTACGTTCCACGAGTGTCGGCATTTGTCAAATGTCGTTCCTCTTAGGTTGAGTAGGGCGTGTGGGCTATAGGATCTAATATGGGATGGGGAACGGGCAGGGGTTGTGGCCCCTGGCCCTGGCTGGACGCGGACGGGCGCAGACGGGCTTGCCTTAGGCGCGCCCGCTGCGCGAAGCTTGTGGCATGTGGGCTAAGTAGTGAAGAGGCTCCGCCCCCTCCGGTCTCCTGCCCGGAAGTGGGTTGGAAATGTTGCTGAGTACTCCCTCCACACAATCGGGACAACCCGTGGTGGACCGGGGAGCAGTGCGGTTAAGTGAGGAGGAAAGATAAGTGAGGTAAAATGCGTGCGCAATTAAAAGGATTCCCTTCAAGATTTCAAAAAGAACAGTTTAGCAGCAATTTGTAATTTAAAAGTAAAAGTAAAAGCGCTTCAGCTTGCCTTCAGCCTGCGCGCGTCCGCTGCGCGAAGCTTGTGGCATGTGGGCTAAGTAGTGAAGAGGCTCCGCCCCCTCCGGTCTCCTGCCCGGAAGTGGGTGGGAAATGTTGCCGAGTACTCCCTCCACACAATCGGGACAACCCGTGGTGGACCGGGGAGCAGTGCAGTTAAGTGAGGAGGAAAGATAAGTGAGGTAAAATGCGAGCGCAATTAAAAGGATTCCCTTCAAGATTTCAAACAGAACAGTCCAGCAGCAATTTGTAATCCAAAAGCAAAATCGCTTCAGCTTGCCTTCAGCCTGCGCGCGTCCGCTGCGCGAAGCTTGTGGCATGTGGGCTAAGTAGTGAAGAGGCTCCGCCCCTTCCGGTCTCCTGCCCGGAAGTGGGTGGGAAATGTTGCCGAGTACTCCCTCCACACAATCGGGACAACCAGTGGTGGACCGGGGAGCAGTGCGGTTAAGTGAGGAGGAAAGATAAGTGAGGTAAAATGTGAGCGCAATTAAAAGGATTCCCTTCAAGATTTCAAAAAGAACAGTTTAGCAGCAATTTGTAATTTAAAAGTAAAAGTAAAAGCGCTTCAGCTTGCCTTCAGCCTGCGCGCGTCCGCTGCGCGAAGCTTGTGGAATGTGGGCTAAGTAGTGAAGAGGCTCCGCCCCCTCCGGTCTCCTGCCCGGAAGTGGGTGGGAAATGTTGCCGAGTACTCCCTCCACACAATCGGGACAACCCGTGGTGGACCGTGGAGCAGTGCGGTTAAGTGAGGAGGAAAGATAAGTGAGGTAAAATGCGAGCACAATTAAAAGGATTCCCTTCAAGATTTTAAAAAGAACAGTTTAGCAGCAATTTGTAATTTAAAAGTAAAAGTAAAAGCGCTTCAGCTTGCCTTTAGCCTGCGCGCGTCCGCTGCGCGAAGGTTGTGGCATGTGGGCTAAGTAGTGAAGAGGCTCCGCCCCCTCCGGTCTCCTGCCCGGAAGTGGGTGGGAAATGTTGCCGAGTACTCCCTCCACACAATCGGGACAACCTGTGGTGGACCGGGGAGCAGTGCGGCCAAGTGAGGAGGAAAGACAAGCGAGGTAAAATGCGAGCGCAATTAAAAGGATTCCCTTCAAGATTTCAAAAAGAACAGTCCAGCAGCAATTTGTAATCCAAAAGCAAAAGCGCTTCAGCTTGCCTTCAGCCTGCGCGCGTCCGCAATGCAATCGGTCTCGCATTTGTGAAAGTTAGAGCTGTTGGCTATTGTAAATGATATTGTTTTTTACTTATGATTTTTGTTTGTAGTGGAGTGGATGTATGTTGTTTGTAGTGGAATTATGTGGTTTGAATTGGTATTGTTAGTTGTGGAATCACATGGGATGGAATTGTGTGGTGCGTAGTGTATTTGTGTATTGAAAATATGTGGTATGGTGAATAGATAGGGGTGAGAGCCGTATAAAATAGATAGACAGTAAGTTTGAGAGTGATAGATAGTTTGTGTATGAAGTGGTGAATGGACTCTAGATAGAGTAGTAGAAAGAGTGTGTGAGAAAGAGAGCATGAAGGGGAGAGAAGGTTATAGAGGCTGTGCGTGTGTATGCAGAAGACACCGAAAGAAGAGGAGGAGAGTGTTTGTTTGCGGTTTAGATTTTTTGAAAAGTTATGGTAAAGAAACTCGTGGTTGCGTACATTCATCTACGCAGTTAAAGAGACAGTTTTTCATGTTGTCACAGGTTGTAGGGTTACATGGCAGAGGAAAGGTTTACACAATACATAAAAATCAGTGCAGGCACAATTTGATTGCAGTACGGGAAAGCAAGGAGAACACGAACCATTTAGAATTCCAGAAATGGATGAAGTTGATATCACATGTGAAACTTAAAAACTCATTATAAAAGAAATACTATAGAGACAGACATCGTAATAAAGAAAACTGCAGATGTGGCCAGAGTCATACAAATGTAGTATTTGTTACTTGAATTTCTTTAGCATGGAAAGACAGAAGGGCACCAAGTATCAGGTCAATGCCAGTTAGCATGAAACGCGCTTCCAAGAATACCCGTCATTTGCTATGCCAATACTGGATCGCAAACGCTTGATTAATTGTGAATATGAACACTATTTAGGACTGCATATGCCAGAATGCATTGTGAAGCTGATTTATATGCAACTTTATAAATTGGTTAAAATGCTTATAGCGCTGAACACTCACCTGACTGAGAAGACCTATCCTGCCTTTGCTTAGAAATACAGCTATGCCAAGCGTCTCCAAGTGCAAATAAAGGCGGCCTTGTGGCTCAAATGCACTCTTTAAACTTTCCTTCATCTGTGCAGAAGTAAATCTTTTTATTTATGACTCCACCTATGAGCTAATAGTGAACTTTACAAGGAACAGAAACCTTTAGAATAACATCATAAGGGTATCTGCCAGGGAAGGTGAGGGGGACTTCAGAGGGGCAAATTAGTGGAGGGAAAAAGACAGTGTTTTCAGTAGTTTGCTAAAAGACAGGAGGATAGGTTGAGCTGCTGGATGTGAAGGTGGCGATTTCTATAAGTTGATTTCAGTACCAGCGACAGACTGAGTCAGAGCTTGGGTGGTTCTGAATTTTGAAGATTCAAGATGCTCCGGGTTCTTACCACAAGCCCCGCACATTAGGCATGCAGTAAGAATTTAGTTGACCCTATTCTCAGTGTTAGATGCATTGCTTTATGCAGAAAAATGGTTTGAAAACAACATTAAAACAAACGTTAACAAAGCCAATAGGTCTGGCTTAAAGGTGGCAACGCATGTGCACACATGCCAACCTCTGGAGCACGCACAACAAGGACATGTACATCCATTAATATACAGATGGGGGTGCATATAATTTACTCAGCCACCGCGCTGTTTTAATAGGGACAGCTTAGAAAGTTGAAAAACATGAACACAGACTAGATACCCTGCCTTTCAAATAGGGTCAGTTGATATGCGCGTTCGAGGACAAATAGTTAAGATTTTTCACACGTTCATTTTCTAGACAGTAGATGCCCCTTACTCTCTGAAACAACACGAGAGAAAACAATGTTGGTGTTATAAATTGCAGGCTGCAGGTGTAAATTTAGAGACCAGAAAAGGTTGGGGTGCAGACAGCCCTATACGCCACCGAAAAAAAAAAAAATACACTGGAAATGGGAACAGGCACAACTCAGAAGTGAGCTAAGGGCACGCCACTCAGGAAAAATGCATCAAAAACACGCAAAGAGATTTTGAGTTGGTGTAAATGTAATGTAAAATGTAAGTCCGTTTTTATATAGCGCAGCTACTCACCCTTACGGGTCTCAAGGCGCTGGGGGCCGTAGTGGAAATTAAGTGAGCTATTGCCCAGAGTCACATGGTGCTGAGCTGAGCTGCCGCCGGAGCCGGGGATCGAACCTCCGAAGTCAGCTGCCCTGGCCGCTGCACCACACCTCTCCACTGTCGGTCGGTTGTACATATTGTTTACTTGCTGCAAACATCCTTCGGGCGGGATGGCGTATCCAAGAAGGAATGACTACATGAATGTATGTACAAGGCCACTTTAATTAAACAGGTGCACAGAATAGCAAGACCTGGCTCTAAGCCATACATACTAATCATAAACATGAGCCTCACTAAAACATTGATTAACTATCCAAAAACTCCTCCCCCTTCCCTAAGCAAGCCCTTCACAAACCATGCCAATCAAAATCCAAATAACCTTTCATTCCCTTCATAAATTCCCCGCCCCTGCGCCCGAAGCTTAACAGTGTCTCAACCTGAACAATGTTTCTTTAATAAATCTTTAAACTCTTGTAGTAAAAACCGCCACCAGAAAAACCCCTGGAGTTTTTCTGTCCCCGCCACCTAGGAACTCTCTCACCCCCACTGGCAAATAAGGCATTTTCGCTAACACATTTCGGATTTCCATCAAGGATCTGCAAAATTTTCGAATTTCTCTATTTCCTTTTTGCCACGCTCTGTCAATGGCCCCCGGTTTGGTGGCCCCCCCTACATACTATCCTTGGCATAAACTCAATATACACCACAGTTGTGCCTGACCAAACTGCCTTGACCTCCAACAAGTCCTGCTTAACAGCTTTTATTAGCGCCAGTCCCATTAGCTTCACTAAATCAGTCAGTCAGTCAATAAACTTTATTCGGTTTTTGTTTGTAAAACCATAAAAGTTACACAGATACAATACATATGAACAACAAATTATAACATATCAAACTCCGCTACCACACAATAGATCATCTAAAAACATGTCTAAATAAAAAGACTCTACGTGTCCATAAAGTGCCTAGATTTCATAGATGCCTTTAAAAACCCTACAATAAAAATGATACAATCATCCTTCAACAATTGAAGATACATTAATGCAGGTCTAACCTGGTTAAAATTCAATTTCGTTAAAATAGGAACTAAAAAATGCCTCCTGGGGACTTCATATAGTTTACAGAAAAACATGAAGTGCAGCAGGTCCTGAGGAGACTTTCCGTCGCAGCCACAGGGAGCTAGCACTTGACCTCTGGAAGCCCCCTTGGGTCTTGCTAACAGGAGATGGAAGAGATTCATCCGGAACCTAGTTAAAAGAAATTTTTCATGTGTCGTCAAAGACCCCATGAGATATGGTTCGGTCAGTGACGTTGATTTAAGCAATAAATATGCCCGAACACTAGGTTTCCGAGCCTTTTCTGCTTCCCGATCAGCTTGCCTTCTGCTCAGAAAGGCTACCTTGATTGTTTCCACGTCCTTTCTTACAATAACATCTGGTTTAGAGAATAAAACTCCCCGCCCAATCCATTCAAATCCTCTTTTGATATAATTAAGCCAGGGGATACGAGCCACATTATCTAAGGACATGCATTCTCTTAAGATCAAATGAGTGAGGATTAGATCTTCATTTAACCAACACGTTAACCAAAAAATCAAGGGACGCAGAGCAAGGGTATCACTTAGGTAGGAGACCCCCAATTCCTCATGTTCCGCCATATTCGAGGTTCCTTGTGGGACACATAATAACCTTTTTAGAAACCCATTTTCCACAACCTGGAGGGGTTCTGTTACCGTGTATCCCCAGATCTCACTACCATAAGTTGCTATAGCTAAGCTTTTTGCTTGATACACTTGAAGCATAGCTCCTGTCGGTTTCTTTCCCACTTTAGAGGCAAAATTAAAAATTGCAGCATTGACCCGCACCAGTTCCCCTTTTTTCTTTTAATTAAGGGGTCCCACCTGAGTTGATCATCAAATAAGACCCCTAAATAAGAGAAAACATTCGTGCGTGGAATCTTGTCATTACCGGTTCTGAACTGAAAGCTCCTCTTCGTATTTTTCCCTACCTTCATGACATAGGACTTTGAGTTATTAATGGTCAGGTCCCGATCTGTCATGAATCCAGAGAATGCAGTTAAAAGGGTTTGTAAGCCCAGTTCAGTTCTGGATATTAGGACGGCGTCATCCGCGTAAAGCAAAACGGGAACACCCCGCCGTCCTACATAGGGGAAATCCGCTCCGGTTGCCCTCAGCACGCTATCTAATTCATTAATATAAAAATTAAATAAAAATGGCGCCAGAATACAACCCTGCCGGACACCCTTCATGATCTCAAAGTCCCTAGATACCTGCAGGTTTTGTGCGAACCTGACGTTGGCTTTAGTTGATAAATGCAGGTCCTCTAGAAAATTAACAATACTATTTTCTACCCCCATTGCCCTCATGGACTGCCATAGCTTGACTCTGTTTACACAGTCAAAAGCAGATGACAAATCCATGAAGGCAAGGTGGATAGTTCCGGGGTGCGCAACAGTGTATTTATTCAATATCATAAATAAATTAAGACACTGTGCGACTGTGGAACGCCCCGGCCGGAAACCATACTGGACGTCCGACAGGATCCCATTCTCATCTGCCCAGGTTGTTAATCTCTGTAAGATGACACGACCCACCACTTTGACCACTGAGTCAATGAGCGAAATTGGTCTGTAGCAGTGAGTACTATTTCTGTCGCCCTTTTTAAAAACTGGGACTATGGTTGAAGAAGCCCAAGACTGAGGACACCCCTTCTTAGCTGCCGCATTAAATAGTGACTCTAAAATCGGGGCCCAGGCTTCACTAAATCATTTTCTCCTACGTGTAACAGTAATACATCCAGGCAAGGGGAACCTTTTATCAATGCGTTAAATTTTGGCAACAGCTCGTGCCATCGCATGCCTCCTTTCCCAAACCATCTTCACTAGATTACCAAATCAGGCATTCCCAGCTGGCATCCTCCTCACCTGGACTCCGCATGTCTCACTGCCCACTTCACAAAAGAGTGCCCACAAATACAAACTTCGATATCGCCTCTCTGTGTGCCTGCTATGCAACCTAGGAGAAAACAGACTCAAGTTAATAATGCTCTTTCAAAACCCATCCTAGACGCAGATGTTGGTGATAAAAATCTGAACGGCAACGCCCCATATGTTTAATCTCCGCCGCCGTCCAACCCCTGCCTCAGCATCCGTCATCATCCCAATTCGAAAGAATGCGTCCCAAAATCCCAAGATTCATATCCAAACAAGTTCAACGGTTTCCTCAAAACCGCAAGCACTTGCAAGGCCATAAAACACGCTCCATTTTCATGCTGAAACTCCCATCCACCAAGCCCTGCGCATTCTGACACATCCGGATACACTCGCAATTACATACCCCTCCCCAACTGACCCATCTTGGACTTTGGAATCCACACCTGAACAGCCCCTGCATGCAACCTGACATCTTGCCACCGAATCCCTACATGCGCTACAGACCCCACAACCTCTGTAATCCGGAATGCCCCAAAATAATACCACACCATGATGATCGAAAAACGGAGCGTCTCCCGTTCTTCTCGACATACCTGTAGAAGAGCAGAAACCACTTGCATCAAAATATGGAGTGTGATGGGACGCCGCAACCTCTCCCCAGTGCCTCTCGCCCTCAACCAACCTTCCAAGATGCGCTCCCCATCTGCCCTGCTGACGGTTCGTAACCACACTTAAGCTTCTCAAAACAAGTTACGCCCGCCAACTTACTGGCTATTGTGACAGCCGACAAGCCCTTTTCAATCAGAGACATGATAAAGTTTACCACATCCTCCCGGTGAGCTTGACCTCCATCCTCACATCTGTGTCGCACTGCCCCCGATGCAGAAACTCCTCTCACGCCAGCCCATATGCTATGCGAGACGAACCAAGGATCAGCTGGATCATACGCTCTCGCCTACTGCCCACAAGTGATCCGACATTGCAGTCTTCGACTCGTCCGCCCCTGGGGCCAACCCATAGAACCTCGACCACTTAAAGTGAGAAAGAGCATCAGCGATTTCATTGTGTACTCCTGGAATGTACCGCGCCCTGGAAGTGACATTCACATGCAAACGTTCTAATACAAAAACTCTCAACAACCTCCACATCTTGGGTTCTCTCACTGACTAGTGGTTTACCATGTCAATTCAATTCAATATTTTATTAAAGATTTGGAACTCTTATGAGGTCCACATGAAAGTACATACAAATTATTGCATAAGAAAATTAGACATAGCAAAACTCATTCCACGAACCATCATAAATTATCAGAGGCCTGCATTAGCATGTCTAAAAATTCCTTTGGATAACATTAATCGATATTGTCAATTATCCTTATAGGCAAAAAGTTAAGATTTTCACCAATGGTATCTTTTTAGCTCTTGGGCGAAAACCGAGGCGCAAAGACCTCAAGCATTTGGGCAACAACAAAAGAAACCGTATCCTGAAAGGTGCAAAAAATGTATAAAGGGCAGTAAGTAGCAGCAAGTTCGAGTACAAAATAAAGTCCAGAATTCATCCTCAACAGAACATTCAATTTGGAATTAGCTGTAAGAAAAAGGAATAACAGGGCATGTCTCATCCTGTGCAAAAAGCAATTCAATAGCAGCCAGTACATGTGCAAAAATGCAATCCAGAATCCCACTTCGGTTGAGTTTTCAACTTAACAACAGAACAAAAGTGGGAAATGAACTGAACATCTCCCTATTGTGCAAACCACAATAAAAGCAGCAATCCATGAGCAAAATGCAATCTGACAAAGGAAACATTAATACTCCATAAAAAGATGATAGAAGGGGGGGGGGGTAACACACCATCTAAAAGAATTTATAAAAAAATATATACATAAACTCCTTAAAATAATAAAAAAGTTTTGTACACACTGCTTCATTTTTTGTGCAAAAAAGAAAATCGCGGGCTGAAGCTACATTTTTAACACAATTTTGTAAGAAAATCGGCCGAAGCCAGCGACGGCGGCACGCAACCAATGCTGGGCAGGCGAATAAGACATGATCCAAGGTCTGAATACTCAGCTTACAAAAGTTGCAGGTTTTTCCATTTTTCAAATTCTGGGACCAGTTTGCTGTTAAATCGTTTAAGGGTAGAAGATTCATGCGACATAAAGTGAGCAAACGTCGGGTTCCATGTTCTAAATTCCAGTATAAATATTTTTGAGAAATTTTCGGTGAATTTGTCCTGGCTATTAGCTTTAATCTCTCTTTAGAATTACAAAATTTAATATCTCTATTAAAGCTAATCTTACCACTAGAGGTTTTTAAAAAAGATTTAAATTCTGATGGTAAGGTAAGAGAGTAAACACTACTTCTTCTTGAACACAAAAGTTTTTTAGTGCAAATGAGAAATCATGATAGAAGGAGTAATTACTTGCCTGAACACCGAAGATTTCGTGACACATAATACCTCTTAATGTGTCAGGCTCGCTATGTTTTAACTGGTACCCCCAGCGTAAAACCCTGGCTAAACCTTGAATATAGGAGCTTATCAAGCCAAATTCCAGTCTAATAGCAGCCATTGGAACTAACGTATTAAAATTACACAATTTACGTAGTATCTGACCTTCGATCCTGTCTAAAAAACTCCAGTCCTTAACAGGGATTGATTCGATGGCATAGAGCAGTGTTGGTGAAATTTTTACTTTAAAAACCATTAATAGATGTAAAAAATGCCTTCTACCCATAGCACTATAAAAAATACGCAAACCATTAGCGTGGGATACAACTTTACAGGAGCTATGTTCAATATGAAGTTTGTTCTTTGTACTACCCGCTATTAGTTTCCCTAAATAAAGTATGAATCTACCACCTCCAGCTTTTCAGGACCAATATACCAGTTAAAGTTACATGCTTTTCTACTTTTATTACATTTCATAATTAAAATTTTACTTTTAGATACGTTTATTTTCAAAAAATGGTCTACTGTATAGTTCTGTAAGGATATCGGCTTTCTATTCAGCCCAATAGGGGTTAGATCCATTACTACTATATCATCTGCATATAAAAGACATGCAAAAGGCCGGTTACTTATCTTTGGAGCATCTCCCTCTGCTTGATCAAAACAATCGGGTAAATCTGCTATATATAAAGAAAATAGCAGCGGAACTAACAAGCAACCTTGTTTCAAGCCATTTACAGTAGGGATAACAGCTGATAAACCTTGATTTCCACCCATTAATATCTTGCACCAAGTTTGCGAGTATAGTGCGATAATTAAGGATAGCAGGGGAGAGGGCAGGCCCATTTTTTGCAATTTTCTCCATAGTAGTGGACGATCTACCTTATCGGAGGCTGTTGAAAAATCTATGAAAGCCATGTATACATTTGTGCTACGGAAAATTGTGTATTTCTCCTCAATAAATTTCAACATGAAGATGTTATCCAAGGTGGAATGATTTTTTCTAAAACATGCTTGTTCTATAGGTAGGACCTTCTTCTCCACCACCCATTCCGTGAGATGATCAAGGATACTACGAGCAAATATTTTTCCCACCGCATCTAATAGGGCTATTTGCCGGTAATTACCAGGATGTGTTCTAGGACCCTTTTTATATAAAGGGATTAGAATACTTCCAGACAAAGATGGGGGAGTCTTCCCCAGAGAGTAACACAAATTAAACAGTGGAGCTAGATAAGTAGCCCACAGAAGTGGCTCCTTTTTAATTACTGTCATGGGAATTTCATCAGGACCCATTGCTCCTGAAGATCTCATTTTTTTAATTGCCCCAGCCACATCATTAATTAAGTGTACATAATTAGATTCAGGGGTTTTAAACTGATCAGGTGTCGTAGTAATTGAACTGGTGGAATTAAAATTCGCGGAATACAGTTCTAGTAAATGAACTTTCCAATCCTCTTCCTTAATGGAAATAGGAAGAGATTTCACTCTTGTGCCACAGCAGTCGGCGATTATTTCCCAGTATCTTATGGAATTATTTTTTGATGCCGCCACTTTTAGCTGCACCCATGCTCCATCTTCCTTTATTCGTCTTAAGGAGCGTTTTTCCTCTGTCTTTTTCTCTTTAGTAGATTTATTAAATTACTTCGTTCGTATGAAAAATTCAGGAACTGAGCCCTCACTAATTTGTTTATTTCCCTGTTTAAAATAAGCAGTGGATTAAAATGTGATCTCCGTTTAACTGAAACTTGCGGTAATTTACAAGATTTGGCTAAGGAACATATATTGTGGGAGTAGGCTTCAAGTAAATCTAATTGGGACGAATCACACTCGCCTGTTATTAAGTGCTGCTGATCACTTATTAGAGACGTTAGGCATGCTTTTAATTTGGCCGTCGCTTGAGAATTGAAGTGAATTCTACCATTAGATGCATTAAACCCTACTGTGCTGCCTTTGAAGTTCCAGGGACCTACCCTAGCACAACTAAATTCAAATTTGAAGCAAATCAACATATGGTCACTAAAAACATTTCCCAGAACCTCCATATTTATAAGTTTACAAAAGAAGTCTGCAGAAGCAATTAAATAGTCTATACTATATCTCCCAGTTGGCGCCTTATGAGTATACTTTGCTGGAATATCCTTTTCTAACCTCCCATTAGCGGGATCACTGACAAAATATCGAAGGTCAAAAAATCAACCTACAAAAATATCGGAGCAAGAATATCGATGTCAAGAATATCGATATCCTATCTACAACATGGTAAATACAAAAATATCGAAAAAAATATCGATGTCAAAAATATCGTTATTAAAAATATCGGGTTTTTTTGGTTAAAAAAAATATGTAAAATAAACTAAATAATACTTATAAATAAAATAAACATAGTTAAAAATATTGTATAATGTTTAAAATTAATAAGTAATATATATATAATTTAATAAAACATTAATTAAACATATACATATAAATGATATTTGGCGCTCCCGGCATCCAGCTGGCCGGGAGAGCACCTTTGCTTCCGCGGTCCACGGTTCCTGGTCCCGCATTGATTTTTGGCTAGTCTCGGCGCAGGTCTGCAATTGGACGTCGGCGGTGTCGCATGAGGCACGTACTCTGTCGGACCATTCCCCTGTACTTCTTGAACTGCAGCTCCCGGCCTACCAGAGACCGCCCTTTGCATGGAGGCTCCAACCTTCAGAGCTAAAGGACCCTGTTTTTCACCAGACCGTCGCTGAGGCAATTAAAAATTATTTTCGGGAAAATGAGGGATCTGTTGACAGCGCGGGTATGCTCTGGGAAGCTTTTAAAGTCACTATAAGGGGATCTTGTATTGGGGCCCAATCCGGTATCCTGCGAGACATTCGACGTAGAATACGGAAACTGGCATCTGACATCTCCCAGTGGGAGCGCGAATTCGAGTCCGATCCTTCTACAGCTAAACTTGCGGCTATGAGGGAGCTTATTTGGGAACATAATGATGCGCTGGATCAGGAGCTGTCACATTGCTCCAGACGCAGGATAGCGCGCTACTACGGGGAGGGTGGCCGTCCTGGCCGCTCGCTCGCACAAAAGATATCGGAACCGCGCAGTCAAGATAATATTGCTGAATTGCTGGATGAAAATGGGATTGCCTGCCATTCAACGGTGGAACTTTGTGACACCGTATTACGGTTCTATACAAGTCTCTATGCCACTAGAGAGTCTCCATCCGCAGCGGAGATAGATGCCTACCTTGACGATGTCGCACTTGGATGGTTATCTCATGCACATCGGGAGTACCTCGTACAACCATTCGGAGTGGAGGATGTCAGGGAGGCCATTGTGTCCTTACCAACCTGTAAAGCTGCAGGACCTGATGGGCTGCCTGGCGAATTTTATAAAGCCTACGCCTCGGACTTGGCCCCTCGGCTCCTAGCTATGTATGCAGAGGCCTATGAAAATGGGGCATTGCCGCATTCCCTCCGGGAGGCTCTGCTTGTCACCCTACTGAAACCAGATAAGCCCCCGAATCAGTGCGGGTCATACCGACCTCTATCCATCATTAATATTGATGCTAAGATTCTCGCCAAAATGATAGCTACCAGGTTGCAACCTTTAGTCCCTCTGCTGGTGTTAACTGATCAGTCTGGCTTCGTCACGGAGCGCTCTACGACACACAACTTGCGTACGCTCTTCGCCACGCTACACTATTTTGAACCTGATTTCCAGGCGGGGCTGTGTTGCTCGACGCAGCAAAAGCCTTTGACTCTCTGAAGTGGCCCTTTATGTTTGCTGTGCTGGGTAGGATGGGCTTCCCATCTTTCTTTCTGCAATGGCTTAGGGTGCTATACAGCGGACCGGTGGCTCGCGTTCGGGTCAATGGGTGGGTGTCCTCACTGTTTCGTATTGAACGGGGTACGAGACAGGGGTGCCCTCTGTCCCCTATGCTTTTCTCTCTGGCCCTAGAGCCCCTCGCCTGCAAGCTGCGTCAGAAACACGCCGCGGCGGCTCTGCGGTTCAGGCTGCGGCCTTTAATTGTCTCCCTTTACGCAGATGACATGCTGCTATATGTCCGCGAACCTGCTACGCACCTGTCTGCGCTGCTACGAGAGTATGTAAAATTTGAAAGATTCTCTGGCCTGGGGATTAACTGGTCAAAATCTGTAGTGTTTCCACTAACTGCGCAAACAACTGAGGTGGAGGTGGACTTCCCGTTGACTTGGACATCTGACCCTGTCAAATATCTTGGAGTTTGGGTGCACAGGGATCCGGCTGTGGTTGTCTCTGAGAACTATGGTCGCACGGTTTCACGTATATCTGAACAGGCTGCGCGGTGGGCACATTTACCTCTATCACTAGCGGATAGGATTGCCGTCGTGAAGATGGTCTTTCTACCTAAGCTGTTGTATTTCTTCGTTAACATCCCTATCAAATTGAATGTTGCGCTGTTCCATACGCTGCAGTCCGCGCTTTTAACGTTTGTGTGGGGTGGTAAGAAGCCCCGGTGCCGGTGGGATCTGCTGGTGCTGCCATTTGACCGTGGTGGTTTTGAGGCCCCTGACTTTCGCCTTTACTATTTATGTGCGCAAGCACAATTCGCACATTATTGGCACTTTCCCGAGCGCTTTCAGCCTCATGTGGCGATTGAGTTGGATGCTGTTTTTCCTCTTCCGGTGCAGGCAGTTGCTCTTTCTGGGGGAACAGGTGGCCCACGAAATGAGATCAACCCCACGCAGTGCACGGCGTGGCGAATGCTTGCGCTACGGGCTCGACTTTCCTATTTGTATGCCCCACTAGTACCACTAGCCTCACATCCTGATATCTCGGCGGCACGCGAGGCGACTGCCAGGAGAGAACTTGCAGCAGCGGGCATCACCAGACTGGGCGACTTATACACTGGTGGTCAATTTAAAAATTTACGGGAGGCGCAGAGCGGCGCAGATCGCCCTTTTATGTTTAATTTTACCTATGTCCGGGTCCGACAAGCTATCCGCGCGGCGTACCCGAACTATCCTGCCGAACCCACCACTCTGCGGGCGTTACAGGTGATGCTCTCAGGTGCGTCCCGGAAGGGTCTAATTACCAGGCTCTACAACGCCTCGCTGCGTGAGCGGGAGCAGGGAGATTCCCCCTCGTATGTGCGTTGGCGAGCGATGTTGGGCACCCCTATTGCGCCGGAGGCTTGGAGGGAGTGCTGTCAGCTCACGGGCCGTCTCACAGCTAATTGTAACCTTAGAATTATTCATTTTAAATTCTTGCATCAGGTATATTACTCCCCCTTACAACTACACAAATATGGTTTAAGAGAGACTGCTAACTGTGTGAGATGTGGAGCTCCTGATGCGGACTTTCTTCACGTAGCCTGGGTGTGCCCCGGTGTGCTTGCGTTCTGGACTGCAGTGACGACCATGCTTACGGATGTTGTGTCGGAGCCTGTGTGCTGTACTCCTGAGATGTGCTTGCTGAGCCACGTCAAACCTCTTAAGCCCTGCAACAGGCGTATAGTTGCAATTTCTACCCTTTTTGCAAAAAGGGCGGTCGCGCAGTGCTGGGGAGCCAAGGTAGTACCCACTGTTAAAAAATGGCTTCGAGACTTACTGTACTGCAGGGATCAGCTTCGGATATATGAAGAAGAGCTGCCTGAGTCATCCCGCCCCAAGGACTTTTGGGCTCCCCTTACAGTATATCTGATGTCCCACTCTAGCCTGTTATGAGCGTCTGGCACTCCTGGGAACGGGGTTCATTAGCTGGCATGGCAATTGCTGTTTCCTTTACGGGACATTGCTATAGGTGTGTTCATGTTTGCTGGCCCATAGATGTGGACTGTATATGAGAACCTTTATTTGTATTGCTTCCCACCTTGCATGCGATGATCTTTTGCACTGTCCGAAGTGTTCTGGAATTATGATATTGTTCTGCCTGGGAGGGAGGGGGATGGGGGGTGTTGGTGGGAGTTATTGTAACCTTCCTGATTTCATTGAGTTGCATACCTGCTTGTGTATTCCGATTTGAATCTGTGCACTAAAATCAATAAACAAATATTTAAAAAAAACATATACATATAATATATAATATAAATACTTACTTAATAATCAGTTTTAATAATTATTTTAATAAATTATAAATTATTTAAAAATATTATAAATACAAATACATCTATACACATAAAACAATAACATAATTAAAAATTAACTAATTATGTATAACAAATTAAAAAAATTAAATTTACTTTTAATATTTTTAAAATTAATTATATACTACATTAACTAAAATAATACAAAAAATATTAAATAGCGGAGGGAATAAAACTACTATTCCAACTCCAAAAAAAACAACAGTAAGAAAAATGTTGGATAGCGTAGAGCTTAAAATTACTATTCCCACTCCAGAGAGTGCAACAGTAGAGAAAGTGTTGGATAGCGTAGGGGTAAAAATTACTATTCCCACTCCAGGGAGTGCAACAGTAGGGAAAGCGTTGGATAGCGGGAGGGTAAAAATTACTATTCCCACTCCAGTGAGTGCAACAGTAGGGAAAGCGTTGGATAGCGTAAGGGTAAAATTACTATTCCCACTCCAGTGAGTGCAACAGTAGGGAAAGCGTTGGATAGCGGGAGGGTAAAAATTACTATTCCCACTCCAGTGAGTGCAACAGTAGGGAAAGCGTTGGATAGCGTAAGGGTAAAATTACTATTTCCACTCCAGTGAGTGCAACAGTAGGGAAAGTGTTGGATAGCGTAGGGGTAAAAATTACTATTCCAACTCCAGAGAGTGCAACAGTAGGGAAAGTGTTGGATAGCGTAGAAGTTAAAAATAACATACTTATAAATAAAATACTTTTTAAAAATAATTAATGAATTAATTATTAAATAACTAAACTATTTACAAATACCAATAAATAATTATTAAAAACATAGGGGCTCATTACGATACCCGGCGTAAAAAAATCCGCCAGGCATGGAAGCGGCAAAAATCCGCCCGCACACACCGCCTGAACACCGACCACGCCATTATGAGTACACAAACCGAAAACCGCCATCGGCGGAAAAATCACACAAAATACCGCCCGCCATCGTCCGAGTCGGAGTCAAACCGCCCGCCACGGACGGAAACACGCACGACAACACAAAACCGCCCGCCCACACGGCCGACACACCGCACGTGAAATTACGATCGCACCGCCATGAGCGCGGAAAAACAACAAATATACCGCCCGCCAGTGCAAACAACGCCGATGAGAATCGACACGGCAGAAGCCATGGCGCCAACGTACCTGCACAGAAACCATCCGCACACAAAACCAATAGCACACAACATGGCCAACAAGTCCACACAGCAAGGCACACACAAATACACAAGCACAGTACACATCCCGAAAACACCCCCCGGACAAACAAAAAATACAAAGGCCAGAACCCCAGACACAACACACCTGAAAACAACAGACCATGAGGACACACCCACATAGGTGAGTACAAAAGCAGCACTCCCACAGACCACAACCCCTTGCTACATTGCAAACCAGAGAGGAGAGGAGAGGACACAGTGACACAGCAAGGACAGCAGCACACCACAGAAACGCACACATCACAACCACCACCAAACACCGGCACCACAAACCCCCTGCACATTACACAACACACACCGCACCAGCACCACAAACACCATGGCACCACAAAGGATGCCCAAGTTCACGCCCATGGAGCTGACGGTCATGGTCGACGAGATCATCAAGGTGTACCCACAAATCTATGGGAACATGGTCCAGCACACACCACTAGCCACCAGAAACAGAATGTGGACCCGGATCGTAGACCAGGTCAATGCAGTCGGGACCCTGCCCAGGAACAGAACCGAGATAAACAAACGTTGGAATGACGTAAAGAGCCTGGTCAAGAAGAAGGAGGGCAAAAACAGAGAGCTGGCTGCCGTCACTGGCGGAGGGAATCCCGCGCTCTTTAAGACCTTCAAAGCGTGGGAGGAGAAGGTGCGAGTCGTAATCCATCCGGAGATCCTCGCCGGATTAGCAGGGGGAGTGGAGGCTGGTAAGTACAAACTAATGTATACCAGCACACCGCTATGTACTCACATGCGCAATTACCATGCCACAGCTCCCAGGGACAAACACCCCCATGTCCAGCACACAATACACAACACATCACACACACATGCAACAGACACTACCACACACAGCCCAAACCGAACAACTGTAAAATGCGTGGGGACATGTGTACACTAAGCCAGCCACGTAACCACCAACAGGTCCCCAAATATGCCAGAAGCGCCACAACGAGCACCCACCACACCCATGTGTCCGCCACAGCTGCACTAACCGACAAGTAACAGGTAAGTGGCAGGAACACAAAGTGCAGTGGGTGGGACGGTGGACAGCCCAAGTACAACACACACCAGGCCCCAGTCCCACAGCACAGCAAGGAGGAGCATCCCCCACACCCCACAGCCACGTGTCAGCCACCGCAGTGCACAACGACAGCCGAAAGGCAGACATCACGGTCCACAGCAATCGGTGTCAGTGGGTGTACAGCCACCCCCACGACCCACTACACCCCCCACCCCCACAGACCTGCAACATGGAGCACCCCCGCTTAGAGCCATGTGGCATCCAGTACAGTGCACGCACGAACAACTTGCAGGTGGGAAACTGGACAGGGCTGGATTACTGGAGGCATGAGGACCATAACACCACCAACACATGGGACATGTCACGTAGCAGACGAACACGCAGCACCGCCCACCGTCACGAACAAGTGAACAATGTGCACACGGACATGAACAGCAGACTCACACCCCACATGACCCATCACAGACATAGCAACACCCAAGGAGCCACGTCTGCATGCACAAGCCACACTGAATATAGTCCCACACGGCAGCCACTGTGCAACTCATCACACACAACCGAAACACCATTGAAGTCCTGTCCATGTAGCCCCCACTGCCTGTCAACCCCACACCCCACAACTACGCCTATGTAAGACAAACAACACTAGACGCAACAGAGCGGAACAACAGAAATGCACACGAACACCACTGAACCCATCAAACTCACAGACACACCATGCACATACAACATACCATCCATCCCATCCGTCAGCCCCAGTCACATGAAAGGCATGTCATCCGCACAGCTGCCACACATACAGCAGTCACGCTAAGACACATGCCCATGACCAACCATGTGCCAGAAGTCAATTAAGCGCACGACACACTGTGAGCAACAACACACAACATGGGCCACACCCCCCGAGCACTGCAGTGATGCACATGGCACAGGGCAGCACGCACACCAAGGAGATGGGACAACTGCAATACGTTGGCTGGCACACAACTATCACTCACTCATAACGATGCGTCCAATGCCATGTCCAGTAACCACAACAGACAGCAAATATGCAGGGCATGTCAGGCATGCACACACCTCAGACCATGCACTGTCATGCTGCCACAACACATGTCACGTTCGGCACCCATGGCTCACAGCATGTACCCCAAAAGCATATCCCCTCCCAAATGCGAATCTGGGGCATGGCCCCCATGTTGCCATATGCGTTCCTAAGCGTTCCATTTGAATCCCAAAAGCATATTCCATCCCAAATGCGAATCTGGGGCATGGCCCCCATGTTGCCATATGCGTTCCTAAGCGTTCCATTTGAACCCCAAAAGCATATTCCATCCCAAATGCGAATCTGGGGCATGGCCCCCATGTTGCCATATGCGTTCCTAAGCGTTCCATTTGAACCCCAAAAGCATATTCCATCCCAAATGCGAATCTGGGGCATGGCCCCCATGTTGCCATATGCGTTCCTAAGCGTTCCATTTGAACCCCAAAAGCATATTCCATCCCAAATGCGAATCTGGGGCATGGCCCCCATGTTGCCATATGCGTTCCTAAGCGTTCCATTTGAACCCCAAAAGCATATTCCATCCCAAATGCGAATCTGGTGCATGGCCCCCATGTTGCCATATGCGTTCCTAAGCGTTCCATTTGAACCCCAAAAGCATATTCCATCCCAAATGCGAATCTGGGGCATGGCCCCCATGTTGCCATATGCGTTCCTAAGCGTTCCATTTGAACCCCAAAAGCATATCCCCTCCCAAATGCGAATCTGGGGCATGGCCCCCATGTTGCCATATGCGTTCCTAAGCGTTCCATTCGAACTCCAAAAGCAAAGTACAAACCAGACCCAGGATGGGCCAGGAGCCCGCATACACCAGAGTCACAATGAGTAGGGGCAAAGCAACACACCCATCGGCATGGCCAATCCGTCCCATGCCACATGTGCACAGCACACAGTCCCATTGCCTAGCACACACAACTACAGATGCCACAGCCACACACTCGCCTCCGGGAAACCCATGTACGAGATTGCACGAACTGCCAATGTCAGACGACTAATACATACTTCGCCAGGTGCAACACAATAACAAATCTCATTCTCTCCACAGGTGACGAACTGCTGGACGCTGGGGATGGAGACAGCAGCCAGCACAGCCAGCCTACAAGCCCCCAACGAGGACACACGGATCTGGAGGATCTGTCCACCTCTTCGGACACGGACCACCAAGCTGGCCCATCTGGCGTGGCAGGGCCCAGCCGCTCCCCAGGACCCCTCCTACCCACCAACCCATCATCCAGGGATGCTGAACAGTCCCAGTCCCCTGCTGCCACTGTCGTTGCGGCCACACCCACGGTCATTGCGGCCACTACCACTGCCGCAACCGCCACCATCGCCGCACCGACCACCACCGCCTCCACCACCACCACGTCTTCGCTGGCACCAGCCCCAGCGCAGGTGGTGGCCCGGCCGACTGGATCCACCCTGGGAGCCACAGCGAGGACCGTGGTGAGCAATGTGGCTAGTTGGCAGGCCGGTGGCAGCAGGACTGGTAGGAGGAGCAGGGTCAGGGAAACGCCAGCCTCCCCTGGGAGCCATGCCCTGCCTCAAATGGCCAGAGTCCTTGGGGCCTATGAAGAGGCCCAAGGACAATGGGCCAGGTCTGCTACTGACACGCGGGAGGTGCTGGGGGTGCTGAGGTCCATGGACGCCCATATGGGCCAATTCGTGTCCCGTATGGACCAACTCGTGGACCTCATGGGCCAGCTGGTGGTGGCGGTGGGGTCACAGGCAAGGCCAGCAACACCACCTCCGCCACCACCTGCTAGGGCGCAGGGTCGGCCAGCAGTGTCCACTTCCCCTGCGTCCACAGCCAGTGAGCACACCTCACCCACCACCAGCAGGTCGCCACCACACACCCCCTCCCAAACGTGGAAGGGGCCGTCCGAAGAGGAAACAGATCTCCCGGGAGGACTTCGCACGCTCCAGTCGCAAGTGAGGCAGCCAGCCAGCCTTCCGCCAGCCTTCCTTGACCAGCCACTGCATTGACTTGCTCTACGATCCCACTCCACACAGCCATCTGGATGGCATGTGTGTGTTGGACTATGGACATAGAACCAGTGGGTACACCCTGATCATCACGCAGCCATGACCGACAGCTCATTGTCACTGCACGCACCACTTTTGTCATCACCTTACACACAATCACATGTCACAGTTTGTAATAAATGCACCTTTTTCACTAACTGCTGTTTGTGCCCTGTGTTTTATTTGTACGGAATACAACGGCCACCTTGGGCGGAAGGGCACCTGATGCGTGGCATGGCAATGGAATCCGGAGGGCCTGTAGGGACCTAGGGGTGGGAGACAGAACAGGAGCACATTCAATGAGTGTGTCACACACCCATCACACAGTACATGTCAACAACTACAAGCAATGTACACACATCGCACGGAGCAATAGGGCACAATGCCACATTCACCAACAGTGGCATACTACCCTGGCCATGGAGCGTTGACACACTGCACGCAGTGAACATACGGCCACCCTGACACAGCACACACACACCTGCATAGATACAGACACATCATCCGTCGTACATGGACACTCACCGTCAAGTGAAGTAGCGGGCGATGAGCTGCTGGCGCACATTCCCAGCTTCCTCCTCTCCGCTGTCCACCTCACTCGAGCTGTCCTGGTCTGCGGGCTGGGGCCCTGGTTGATCTCCGTCATCCACAATGAGGGGGATCTGCTTCCGAATGGCCAGATTGTGCAGCATGCAGCACGCCACCACTATCTGGCACACCTTCTGTGGGGAGTACGCCAGTGCACCCCCGGTGCAGTCCAGGCACCTGAACCTGGACTTGAGGAGGCCAAAGGTACGCTCGACCACACGTCTGGTCCTCCCATGTGCCTCATTGTATCGATCGTCTGCTGGGGTGCGAGGATTCCTCAATGGACTGAGCAGCCATGCCCCATTCGGATACGCAGAGTCACCTGGGTGTGAGGGACACAGAGAACCGTTGCTATTCCAACTGGACAGGGGACAGCATCGCACAACCAGCACGCTACACCACTCCACATACTCACCGACAAAACAGCCACGATCCTGTTGCAGATTGGCCATCAGTCGTGGCAAGATGCTGTTGCGCATTATGTGTGCGTCATGGGCCGAGCCTGGGAACTTGGCACACACGTGGGTGATCACCATGTCCGCAAGGCACACCACTTGCACATTCAGGGAGTGCGTGTGCTTCCTGTTGCGGTACAGGTGCTCAGTGGCCTGTGGTGGAACAAGGCCAACATGAGTGCAGTCAATGGCTCCCACGACGTGTGGGATTCTGCCAAGGGCATAGAATGCACCCTTCACTGCCGCCAATTCACGAGCCCTGGGGAATCTGATGTACCTGTTCCGGTACAGCATCATGGCTGCCAGTACATCCCTCAGCACCTTGCTGAACATGGGCTGGGACATCCCTCCTCCACTGCCCACTGTGTGCTGGAATGACCCAGTGGCGAAGAAATGCATGGCGGCCATCACCTTAGCCGTGGGGGTGACAGCAGTCGGATACACCCTGCGGGGACGGAGATGGGGCTCTAACATGGCACACAGTCGATGCAGAGTTGGCCTGTCCAGCCGAAACTTCCTGATTACCTCTGTATCGTCCATGTCCGCCAGCAATTGGTATGGGCGGTCAATGTTCGGTCTCCGCCTGGGTTAAATGGCAGAGGACACATGTCAAAGCAACACGGCACATAGCAATTTCGCATACACATCACTGACATGACTGAGCAAGCACATGAGCCACAGCCCAGCTGTCAAGCTGGGACGGCACGGCCACAATACACTTACACAGGTCTCCCAACAATGGCAATGGCAAGTGAGACATACCACTGCCATGTGCATGCACATGGGGATCTAGGCCCCAATGACTTGCGGGGCGTGCTGATGGGGACTGACTGCATATTCGTCAAGCGGCAACGCCACGGCAACATGAGTGTCTGCTGAGCATGGAACTGCTTCCGAGGCTGGATGAGTATGGCACACGACGACGACGATGTGGGCACGGGCTGAGCGGCCAATACAAGTGGGACCTGTGGCACGAGGGGATATGAGACAGTAGTAGGTGTCAGCACTGCACCCTATGTACAGCACTGTACGGATCACAGCTCCCGAAACATTGACTGGTGTCCACATTGACAGCCCCATGCCAAGACGGCTGTGTGCTTGCAGTCACACGTCACAGGTGAGAGGTTACATTGCACGTGCCAGGTGGCAGACGTACATAGTGGGAGCTGGCATGTGTGTGCATGTGTCTCCTGTTCAGGATCCACCAGATGGGCGCTGACTCTGTACTGAGCATTGGACACAGCATGTTCCGTGGAAGGCTTGTGTGTGTGGGATGGTGGCACTGGATGTGCCTCCGTTGGGTGGGGGGCCATGCACAGGGCGGGTACGTCGATGATTGCGCATTGTTGGTCACGGTGGGTGCACCAACTAAGATGTGTTGCCCTGTGTTCAATTCCTATGTCCGCATGATGATGGACTGTGGATGTGGGCAGACTACACATTGGTCGATGTGCTGTCTATATGCATGTGCCTTCACACCAGGCACAGCTGCCCCTGCACATGTGACCCCTGCTGGACTCGCTGCTGGGTCTGTGGAGCTGATGCACCTTCTGCGCGTGGGGCGGACAGCTCTCCTCACTTCCCTCATTGCGCATGTCATGTCTTTGCCGCAGGTGACATGGATCATGGAGGGCCCACATGTACGCGTGGGTAGGCTACACATGATTGTTCACTGGTCGCCACCCCCAGTCAGTGTTTCGAATGGGAAGGTTGTCGTGCTGGTGGTATGTTCGATGTGGCGGATGGGCGGGCCTAGGTGCGGGCTTACATTCCGGACATGGGGGGTAGTTGGATTGGCGACTAGTTGCAGTACACACGGGACACGTCTCTTCCTTTCCACATCTGGGTCATCCCTTGTACTAACTGACAGTGATACAGTCATCTTCGCCCCAGCCCTCATGTCCTCCCCTCGCCCCCCAATATGCATGCTCACCTGCGAGGCTAGCGCTTGCACAGGCAGCCCCAAGCTCGCACCAGAGAGGGCAAGGAGTGTATGTGTGGGTCCAGTTGCACGAGTGGGCTGTCTCAGGGTATGATGTGTGGCGGGACGCCGTCCACCTGCGTGGTGCCCCAAATGGAGACCCGGCCTGCATGGACTATGCATCACAGTCTTCGCCTTCCGGATCCGCCACCTGCGACACCCAGTGGCTGTGGCTGCCCTTGCGGCCAGGCCGCGTCCGTCTGTGGCTGATGGCCCACACATTCACTCTTTGGCCTCTCTGGGGAGGGCTCGGGGTGGTGGCGCACGCGCTTGCACTTAGTCGCAATGGCATGTGGCGTGGTTGGTATGATGGGCAATGGATGGGATGGTGCGAGCCACCTCCCGTGACGTCAGTGCTGCTCGTGCTGTGGTGCGTCCCCCTACACTTCCATTTGACTTGTGCCATGCTAGACGTTGAGGTTCTATTGCCTGCGTGATATGACCAGGAGGAGCGCGAGGAGACCTCTCACACACCATGCTCCACTGCCATCCCGTGCCCTGTATCGCCTGTGCGGATTGACTATGTTGGGGTTACACCTGGTCGACTGGGGCTGTGTGTGCCTTGTCAAGGGGCATGGCGGGTGCACAACAGGATCCAGCTTGTCCACAGAGGGTGGGCTGAGGTGCGCCTGGTACCGCTTTGTACGTGTGCCCGGCTGCTGTGCACACACGTGTTCACTCCCCCCGACAGGTGTCCTCTCACAATGCCCAGGGAAGCGGTGGTGTACTGTTCATGACCCCTCCCAACACGGCGTGCTCCAACTTGGCATGTGCGCATCTACCCGTCGCACCCACCCACCTGAGCACTGCGTCCATACGACTTCACACGACACATGTGTGTCTTCCACAGTAGTGCTACTCATTTGCGTTGACATCCAATACCAGTGGACTACATGGTCATGTCACGACTGCCGTGTACTTCACATACTCTCATCCTCTCTCATTCGTACTTGTGAAATGAGTCAGCGGAGACAGTTTTGGTTTCAGACATTATATTGAGTCTTCTGTCCTCTGTGATGCAGTATAGTGGACACTACTGGCAGCGGAATACATGTTGAGGATATACTGAGCATGATTACAAATGGGATAGGGTGTGGGGTTACATCTGCTTGGCCAAGGCTGTGCTAATGTACATTTACGTATAGCTGCGGAGCTGCGGACTTTGACACAGACGGTATACATGTAGCCTACCAGACCGCTCGGCATCATGGGCACAGTCCATCTCAGTTCCATGTGACAGGTTTGCTGCGGTTGTTCCTCATGCACGCGTGCATGTGAGATGACATCAGGGCATGTGCTTGCGTGCATGCAGCGGCGTGCCACTTGTTGTTGCACTGTGGTGGTTACTGGACATGTCACAGTCACTGGGGTCGTGTTGTTGTTGTATGCACTTGTCGTCCATGCAAAGGTCCTGGTATGGGATTCCCGGGGCGGGGGTGGGAGGGGTGCAGCACCCACAGACTCCAGGCGACCTATTCATGTCCACTGAGCGGTGTGTGTGTCCATGTGCGCTGGATCCATGTCGTGTCCTGGTTGTTCGTGCAGTTCCGTCCATGTGGGTGCGATGCACAGAGCCCATGCCACTGCCTCCCACGATGCATGCGGTGTTCCTGGATGTGATGGGGAACAGTGTGCATGTCCCGGTCATATCCGATGTCATGGCGATGTCGTTGATGGTGTGGTTACAGTTGCCGGTCGTTTGGTATGGCTGTTGTGGTGGTGACTGGCCAGTCCGTGCGGAAGCTGAGCATGGGTGCGGGGTTGGACTTCATAGGTCACTCGGGGAACCTGCGTTGTGGTCCGACGTATTTACAGGTTGTCAGGTATGCGATGCCGTCCAGCAGGGCTTCCATGTCATTGGTGGTGTACATGTTTGCCAGCCAATGAAGCGGATGGTGGCTGTCAAGGTGTTGTTCGTAGGTTGTCCCTTGGAGGACCATGATGGGGCATGCTGGGTGACATTCGATGTAGCTGTTCTCGATGATCCGTCGTGTGGAGGCACAGTGGTTCCATTTCAGTGCGCGTGCGATGTTGGCCACATACGCCATGCCCCCATAGGCAGAGCAGGCCCTGTCGTGTGCGTCCAGAGGGAGGAGTAGTGGTAGCAGGTCCGCCTTCAGACATGCCGGGTTGGAGAGGCATATCTCGACGGGATGCTGGTAGGGACACCTCCGACAGTAGAAGACGGGCATGACGCAGCTGAACAATGTGATGCGGTAAGTCAGTCGGTAACTTACGTTCAGCAGGGACAGGAGATCGCATCCCAATGTATGTATCGTGTTGGTTTGGTACAGCTTGAGCTCTTCGGCGTAGTTGGGTAGGTGTGTTGCGGTTGCCATTTCGCAGCGGTTCGTAGAGGTGGCGTGCTCCGGCTGTGTGTGCAGTCTGCAATGTGCACGCTCCGGGGTTGCTGTGAGCTCTGTGTAGTCGTGGGGAGACAGGACTTGTGTTCTGTTGGCTTGTTTGGAGGACACGGGCCCTCTTCCCACATGCTTCTCAGACAGTTCAAGGTCGGTGCTGTGTGACTCCTTCCAATTAACTTGCATGTGGCCGACATGGGGAGTGTTTTCTTCTTTCTTCCCCGTCCGTTGTGTGCTTCTGTGATATGCGCTATCTGCCCTGTGGTCGGTCTCCTCGGCATGCCTGTGTTGGTCTATTCTTGGACAATGGCTGTATTCACCGGCTTCTGTCGTAGGGCTGTGGTTTCGGTGTTGGAATGGAAGGTCATTCAGTGCTGTCTGCTCTCCCTTGTGTGGGCGGCAGGCTGCCTTTCCGCTCTGCGTTGGGCCTTGTGTGTGGATGTAATTCTTGGGCCACCTGTTGTCGGTCACCGGGCTCTTTGGTGTTCCGTTTCATGTGTCTTGTTCATATGTGCAGGGTGGTATGGGTTTTTCAGTGTGGTACTGGCGTTCCTCTTCCCGAAGGGGCCCTGC
Organism: Calotriton arnoldi; assembly: GCA_963921515.1. Taxonomy (NCBI): domain Eukaryota; kingdom Metazoa; phylum Chordata; class Amphibia; order Caudata; family Salamandridae; genus Calotriton; species Calotriton arnoldi. Next base: position 3,428 of record CAWUFW010015047.1, on the reverse strand, counting down.
TTCTCCTAGTTGGTGTTGCTGCCGCTGTGTGCTTCGCCATGTTTGTTACACTGGGGTGTGTCCTGCTGTTGCGTGACTTCACTGACATGTGTGCGTCGGTTGTGTGGCGTTGGGTGTTGTCCGTGACTTGGGCGTTGGGGACATGTCTGTGGCCGGCCTGTCACGTGTCATGTGCGTTCGGGGTGGGGCTGGTGTGTGTGCTGCTTGGTTGTGTCCCTGTGTCTGTGTGCGACGCATGCATGGCGCTGCGGTTGGCCTCTGCGTTGTGCGCATGTGTGGCGGCGTCATCGGCGCTTTGGGGCCGTGACGGGGTGGTTGGTTCCTAGTCCCAGGTGGTGTGTACACATGTGTTCTGCGATGTTAGGATTTGGCCTGTGTGTCATATGTGGATGCAATGGTGGATGTGTAGTGTGCACGCGCTGGTGGGGGTTGTCCGCTTTTTCCGCCCTTGCACTGTGTGCGCTGTTTGCGTGCACTTGTTGTGTGTGTGCCTACCTGCGTCTCCGCGGTACGTTGCGTCCTTGGTGGTGCATCAGCAGAAGCATGGGAAGGGCCTGCAGTGCTGGATTCATGCCCGGGGTGCCGCTTCTTCGTTGTCCGTGCTCTGCGTCCGTGTTTCCGCCTCTCTTTCACGTGCGGTGTCTCTTGGCCGTGGGAGCAGTTTGTTTGCGGCATCGTAATTTATGCGCCGGGCGGGACGTGTTTCGTCGGACGGTGTGTGTCAGTTGGGCTGCGCCGCTACGTGTGCGGGCGCACTTTGATGGCGGACGGTGTTGCTGGCTTGCCGGCGGTGTTTGGCCTGCTTTTCGCATCGTAATTGGGCGGGCGTGTGGACTGCTGCGTGCCGGCGGTAACTGGTGGTTTTTGCATCCGCCAGCACGGCGGTTGTGCTTCCGCCCGCCATCGTAATGGGCCCCATAATTACCAATGAAAAATGTATTAATAAATTAATAATAAATACCAATAAATAATAATTAATAAATATTAATTACCAAATAATAAATATTGAACAATAAAATATTTTTAACAAAATACATATTAATTATTAAAACTTAATTGCCAATTAACAAATATTGAACAATTAAATGCTCTTTTATACCAATAATAATAATTATTAAACATTAATTACCAATTAATAATTACTTATTAATTAATTTTATCAATAAATAATATTTAATACTATTTAATTACCAATTAATGATAAAACAACAATAAATTAATTTTCATAACAAAAAAATTATAATTTAAAAAAATTAACAATTAATAATTAATGTCCAATAAATTAATTATCAATACCCAACAATAAATTTAATAATTACTTAATTAGATTTCAATTACTTCCAACACTATTCCCCTATAACCGCACAACACACTCCAATAATAAAATAATACACTTAACAAAATGATCAATTAATCAATTAATAAAAATTAATAACCAATTAATAAAAATTAATTCCCAATTATTAATTAATTAACAATAATATAATTATCAATACCAATTAATTAAAATAAATTATTACTTAATTACAATTAAATTACTTCCCACCCTATTCCCCTATAAACCCACAACCCGCTACAGAACTTAAACGCAAAAAATTATTAAAATTAATTTATAATTCCTAAAAATTAATAATTAATTTAGTATAATTAAATTACTTCCCACCCTATTCCCCTATAAACCCACAACCCACTACGGTACTAAAAAACAAAAATAACTTAAAAAAACATTATTAACATATAAAAATGATATACATATATTTTTAGACAAGTAGAACACTTAACAAAAACACATATAACACATACATATTAAATACATAACAAAATACATAACAATAATATAAATATCGATATTAGTAACATTGATATTAGTAACATCGATATATTTGATGTCGATATTACTAACTTCGATATTACTTACATCGATATAAAAAAATCGATATTACTTACCTTAGGGTCGATATTCTGTCCATCGATATTCTTAACATCGATATTCTGTCCCTTCGATATTGTCACCTCGATATTAGTGTAGGTCGATATTTAATTTTCGATATTTTGACTGCTCACCCCATTAGCGATTATGAGATCTAAACTTCTCAAACCTTCAAGTAATAAGACTCCTCTTTTGTCTGTCCTGCTTTGGTTCGGAAATTGGGCATTGGGGATATTTAGAGCTTCATTTTTTTCAGAATTAGCGAATACCCTTATACTATAGGATGAGACTTTAGAGTTCAAATCTCCCACTAATATTAAGAACCTGCAGTCTTCGCTTTTCAGGGTAGAGGAGATGAAAACAAATAAATCATTCAATAGATAAGAGTAAGATACGTCAGGAGGCAAATGTGCATTTACGATTAACAGGGAATCCAGATGATCTTGGTCATCCTTGTGATCTAACTTAATCGCCTGGATTAAATTGGAGGCGTAAGAAATTTCTTTATATGACCAGCTAAAGTTTGTACTTAACAAAATAGCAATGCCTCCTTTTGCGTGACCTCTATTCACAGGGAGCGCAGTCTGGCTTAGCACTATATAATCTTCAGTGGACCAGCTCTTTGTGATCCAAGTCTCTTGTAGACATATAATATCGGCATTCTGCTCTTTTAAAAACAAGAGTTTGTTTTTATTAGTGCTTAAGCCGGCTGCGTTTCAGGATATCACACTAATATCCTTGCTAGGAAAAGCTCCCACCTTTTAGGCCTAAGGGTCTATTTGTATTAAGGGCATCTGCAAGCCAATTCCATTTCTCATCTTCCTCCTCTACAGAAAGCGGATGCTGAATATTGTCCTCTGAGAGAAGTGAGACCCTCCTACCTTCTTTACCAAGGAAGACCTGTAATGTACTCTCTCTCTCTAGAAACGGTTTGCCCCTTGTGGTGGTTTCTAAAACAATGTTAGACAGCTTATTTTGGTCCACTTTTTTTAATGCTAGCTCCTCTTCTGGAATTAAAACATCAATGCCACAACAACGTAATTTATCACTGTGTGCCATAATCAGGTGGGAAATAGCTTTGGATGTAAAAGTTACTCTTGCGCCCCTGATGTTATTATATTTTTGGACCTCAACCAGAGCGATGTCATTGCTTTCGATCAATTGAAGGCCTGGGATTTCGGCAAAGCAACCCAACAGAAAGGACCTATTCATATACGGTTCGAGATCAAAAATAAATGTAAAATCCAGGATATAGGGGACAAGTTGTGAGTTATTGACAATACTGGTTACCCCGGAAGTATTTTCGTGAGGGTTATAGATGACGTTCTTACCTAAGGAAGACACAAATAAAGAAGCATTGGGGTTCAAAATATTCTGGACAGTAGGGGGAACATTTATGTCTATTATCACTGCTTCTTGAGTAGATTCAATTGGTACACTTAAGTTCGGAAGAGAAAAACACGGACCCGATAAGGCACACAACTGAACGAAGTACATG